>JAUBOC010000103.1:22149450-22163767 GCA_032275365.1 Anablepsoides cearensis | reverse complement strand
AGGCAGTTCTGAAGGCAAAAGGGGGTCCAACCCGTTACTAGCATGGTGTACCTAATAAAGTGGCCGGTGAGTGTATACATACTGTAATGCTAACTATTGGATCAATTATATAAGAGGAACTTAGACATAACAAAACTTTCATAAGTTGTCTTAAAGTTTGCAGTGACAGGATCTTGACTCTGAAAGTGTCCTACAGATCATCATCATGTAAACACAATGTTTTGGCTCGCTCTGAAGATTCTCCCTGATTTAAGGTGACAAAAAGCTTCGTCATCTATCTAAGACCTCTTCTTTATCTTGTCGTCACTTTGAGCTGGGTCTTGTTGCCAGCAGACTGATACACTCAGTGTTCAAAGCTTCTACAGTTCTCTTATTGATCCAGCGCCTGTTTTAAAATGTCTTGTTTCAAAGAGATAAAAACAGGAAAATGTTTCATTTGATGCTTAAACAATAGCTAGAGGGATGTTACAGCAATCCTGTTTTGTTTTTAATTCATTTAAAAAATCTGTTTTAAAAAACAGTAAATCAAACGCTGAATAAACAAAACATTAGGCATCCTTCATATCCTATCTTTAACAAACATTATATGGCATTATAGTTTCCCATTAAATTTGACTTAAACATACTTTTAAACATATAGGTTGTTTTAGTTTTTATATTAATATCAAGATTCTTCCACAAATCTATTCTCTGAATCACTAGTTTTAAATGGAGGCTTTTCAAAACTCTCCATTCTTGTAAGGATAGAGTGACTCTTTTAACAAAGGTAATATCTTTTATGTGCTTTATACGTAACTTGTAATATACTATATTCAACCAAATCATAGAATTTTAATAAATTCAAATGATGAAATATTTGTTGGGTGACCATAGCCCTGTCATGTAAAATAGGGTTTGTTAATGTTTTACCTGTTTTTTCCTCAAACATCATATTCTCTCTCACATATTTGACGCTGCTGACGCCTCTGTAGTCCTGAGAACATCAGGATGTTTGTTCTCCAGAAGGGTGCAGATTTGTATAAGCCCATCAGTTCAATGGATCCTGAGTTAAAATGTAAATAACCTGTTCAGATCTCTTTTGATTGAAATAGCTTTTAATTTCAGTAAATACTGCAAATCAACAAATGACCATGTTCAGTTCTTTACGAACAATAAAATGTTTTGAAATGCTGCTGTGTGTAATCATTTGGAAGTTTTTTATTAAAAAAAAGTTTTTTTTTTAATAACAACAGTTGATGTCATTTGTATCGTCTATTTAGGAACATCAGAGAAAAATATCATCTGGATAATAATTTCGAACAGTATAATTGATCTATTAGTAAGTAGTTCTTTCTCTCGCCCTCTCAGACCTGGATGAACTGTGTGTCCATCGCCTTCAGTGTAGCTTTGTTCCTGGCCGTGGCTGTGTGCTACAACGCCTCCTGCCCCACCTGCTACTCTCCTTCTAACCCCTACTGGACCATGCAGAGGCTGCTGCAGGAGCCTCTGTTCTTCCTGCTGCTCACCGTCACGCCTGTAGCGGCTCTGCTGCCTCGGTACTGTCTCACCCTTCAACCAGTCGCTTAAATCTTTCTGATTTATCATGTGAAGTGTGTCTGTTATAGATACCAGATGTCTTTTTATGTTTATTCCAGGAGCCTCGTGTTCGGTTCTGGAGTGTTGCTGAGGTTTTAAAGTTCTGTTTTATGTTGCAGATATTTCTACAGGGCGTGTCAGGGCACTGTGTTTCCAAACCCAGTGCAAGTTGGGAGGCAGTTAGATGAGCTCCCCGCCGACACCCGCAGGAACATCCTCAGTGTGAGCAGGGTCAAGACGGGGTCGCCGCTCAGCCCCCAGCCTCCCTTCCTGTCCCTCAGCACGCTTTTGCCAAAAAGTTGTATTGATAAAGACCAGAGGAGCTGCAAAGCACCGCAGGTCAAACAGGCCTCTGTCCTACAAACAAATGAAGAACGTGGTCGGAGAACGTCGCCCACACACACGGAGAACCACCTCACACATCTCTGCAGTGGAGCTCCTTCAGGACTGAACACCAGAACTGATCCTCCGCTCCCCAGGAGGCCGTCGCCGCCTCCTCCCACCAAAGACTCAGAGCATTTTAATAAATCTTTAAAGCTTTCGGATCAGCGTGGTTCCAGCAGGACCACTTCCACGCCTCCGGTCTCACAGACAGACAGCATCCAGCTGAACCTGCCCTCCGACGGAGCCTCGCGCTCCGTCAAATACTGCCGGAGCTCAGAGGAAGGGTCTCACCAGCCGGCTGACAGGACTGAGGAGGGGGTAGAACAGTCTCAGCACACTGCCTTATGATGTCATACAACTCTCAAACTATCTCATTCTATTTGCACAATAGTTTTTTAACTAAATTTATTCTAATCTTAAGAGATTTTTTTTATAAAATATATAAAAAGGTACTTTTATATTTTCAATTTAAAGCTACGTAATTCTATTTTAAAATATTAGAAAATGCAAGACCTGGAACATCTGCTGTTTTTAAATGTGGATGCAGTCAGTAATTCACCTGGTTTCAGACAGAAGCAGAACGGTTCAGAAACATTCCTCTGCAGATTTAATGTAGGAGCTGGTTTGATTTCCAACACACTCGGCCCGTCTGTGGCCTCACCTATCACTGCTGGGATGTTACTCCTGAGGAGACTAAAACGTTTTCAGTCCCCGCTGCTGGAGTTCCATCATATTCATGCTTTTTTTTTTTATACAAAGTTTTTCGGGGGTTAGAATCTTATTTAAGTTGATGCAAATCATGGATTAATTAGTGCTGGGTCATTATAGCTGTTTTTATCAATAGTGGCTTCACTCGATGTCTGAGGTAAAGTATATTTATGGATTATAACATTTAATTTCTAAGGTTTTATTTCAGTTTGTGGACAAATGGATAAAATGCTCTTCATGTCTGAGAAGCAGTTTGAGGGTTTACACCTCCATCAGAGCGTAACCCTGTACACACACAGAAACCTCCTAAAAAGTCTTTAATAACCACCTGAAGAACTGGTTTTTATGATGAAGGCTCATCAAACTCTCTGGTTTTGTTTCTGTTTAAAACGTCGGTGCTTCAGGAGTTTATTGCTGTTCTTACTGAGAGCTGAGACAAGACCGTACAGGTTCTGCACCTGTTGAAGGCTGGTGTTGGAATAGCACAGTGTCCGGAAAAACCCGTTAGTTTATTCATTTTATTCTTCATGTGTAACAAAACTGGAGATTGTTTTAAACTTTGACAGCTATTATACAAAGACCTTGTAAAGTACCTGCAGCAAACTAATAACTTGTTACTGATACATCAACTTTTGTTTTTGTGTTGCTTAAAGAACCAACATATTTCCAAGCTACAGATGATTTTTTCACCTCTAATCAAAAAGAGAAGAGCTGGTTTATTTATCTCTGCTTTATGCTGTTTATACAGAGGTTTAATGGACAAATGGAAATGTGATGGTGAAGCTGGACACATCTGGTCTAGAAGCTTTTGGTGCGTTTTTGCTCTGAGGTCAGAATCTTGGTGTCCTGAAATGTAAAAATCAACTTGAGTGATGTTCCATGTATACAGAAGAGGATTAGACCCACGGAGAAAAAGTTTTTTTCTTTCCAAATTTATGACATCTTTTGTCAGAATTATGAGAAAAAAAGTCAGATTTCTAACTGATCTCAGAATTCTATTAAAAATGTCTGAATACTGACCTTTTTTTCTCAGAGTCAGAAGAAAGTCGAACTTTGAACTTCAATCTTTGAAATCTAAGGGAAGAAAAGTCAGCATTTTTGGATCAAAGTCAGAATTCTGACTTTAATCTCAAAATTTTAACTTTTTCTCAGAAATCTGAGATTACCCTGTTAACCTGCGGGCCTAACCCAAACTAAATGAAGTACTGCTCTTGAACCCTTTGGAGTAAATTCACAAGCCTAGTCTCTATATAAAGCTCACAATCTGAGTTTTTAACTTCAGCTGTCATCATTAACTAGTATTTAATTACTGACGTTAAAATACACTATAACCATTAACTTCTTTTTTTTTTTACTTCCAAAGCTGCATATTGGATAAAAGGTAGTATGATTGGCTGCACAGCTGTGGTGTCAGAATGAAGCTCAGAGCTGATTGGCCGATTCGAATCAATCAGTCACATGAACCGTGTACAGCTGGGACATGAGGGGCTTGCCACAAGTTTTGGGCTCTGGAGAGTTTATAGATATACCTAGTTGGCCAAAAGTGATGTCAATCCAAAGAAAACAACCAGTCAAATAGTTTGAACAACCTATTCTGCAAATTCAAAGTTCCTGGTAGTGAGGGTCAGGCTATAAAGGAGGAGGAAGTAACCAAAAACTGGGATAGTACTGGGGGTGGTACATTGATGGTTAAGGGGTTATTATCTGAAATCTGAGGTTTCAGAAGGTTGGAGGTTCCTGATCAGTGTTGATCTTTTAGTCCAACATAGCTGCCCTGCCACGAAAGGTCGTCATAGCTGTAGTAACAAACATTTTATTCTCACGGTTCCTTGTCTTTGGCTGTCACTTCTAGCACTCATAGTAGCTCACAACCTAAAATAGTCAACAATGTTACAATGCTTGCATCAGCTTGTTTAGATGATAACCATTAGCCTGGGTACTTAGCCCAACAATTAGCAGTCCTATCGTTTTCCAAATTTTAACTGGTTCACATTATGTTGTGTGTGTTGTTTACCAGGTTAGTTATGATTTTAGGGGTTAGTGGATCTCAGCTACCTGTCAAACTTAGATCACAAATGTCATAGTATTTGCCAGAAAGTTAAACTTTTTTTACAAGTTGAGGTAAAAACAACCAAAATATATAGCAGAAACCTTGACAGCTCTGTTCAAACTAAACATGCCAACTAGCAAATATAACGTTTTTTTAAGAAAGTGATGACATCAGCTTTAAATTAACCCAACAACCATTAAAACTCCACAATCACTTCACCTGGAAAATATAAACCGTAAACCCACTAAATTATATTATTTGGGTTTTTGTTTATCAGGTCAGATTTGGAGCCTCTGGTGGGCAGATTCTGAGCTAAGCTAAGCTAAATAATTTTTTTATATCAGTTTGTAAAAAATATTCAGTGGTGGGCACAGCTAACCAAAAAGTTCACTAACCACTAATCCACTAAACAAGAATCTGCTATAACGCTATACCGCAAAATGGATAAAACATTTTGGAAGCTAACGCTGTGGCTGCCGTACCAGAAACATTGTTTTTAGCATGTAGCATTTCATAGACTGATGGCAGAATTCATTCCATTTCTTTCATCGTCTGCAATGTTTCATAGAAAGGGCAAAGTTTGCAACAGCTGTGGATTTTTATTCCAGGAAAAAAATAAAACTAAGATATGATGAGTTATAACACGATTGTCTAGAAAATAGTTTGCAAGTTAGTATAAATAAATATGTACATAAATCTATATTTTATTAATCAAAATGTTTCCAATATTAAAACGGTTTTCAGAATATAATGTAACGCACCTTTTATGATTAAGTATAGAAATAAATATTTTCAGATTTTCCTCCTAAATCAAGCACATTCCAGAAGTTTATCATTTAGCACAAATGAGCTGACGGTACGGATCATACTACCGGCTCAGGCAGCCACAAACATTAATCACTAAAACCACTGTCTTGGTGGGACAGGCACCTGTTTGTTTTCTATTGGTTTAATTTAAAGATGGGTGGGGTCATTCATGGCAGATTTGGCCAATCCAAACCAGAGTTATAGCTCTGTCTAGTTTCCCCCCCTTTCACATAAAAAACATTTTGTATTTTTATAATTACCATTTGAAGTTAGTCAAAAAGCAAATAGCAAAAACTTTTTATATGTAGTTAGTTTTTGTATTATTTAAATACTGTTAAATGTTACTTTATATTTTTTTTATGCTTTTATTTTGCAGTTTAGCTGCTAAAGATGCTACATGCTAACACATGGTGCCTGACACACCCAGCCCTGCTTGTAAGAGGGGATAGTTTTTGTATAGTTTGAGATAAATGGTATAAAAATAGAAGTTTTACCCTTGTGAATTTTTTAGTGGACCTAAAGAAGCAGAACCCAATTGAGAGGAAGCTAATTAATCCAGTTTCCAGCATTAGCAAATAAGCTAATCTGCTAAATGAAAAGCTAGTACTGCTTTTATCGAGTTAGCAGAACTGTGCTCACCACTGATGTCAAACAGTTTCAAAAACAGAGTTGACATAAAGCTACAGATGTTTACTTGAAGTTTTTTTTTTTTTTTTTTTAATCATGGCTAAAGTTTGTCTTGTCTTGTCTTAATTACTTTCTGCCAGTTTTAGGCTTTAATAAAACTCTCAGTGCTAAAAAGTCTCTCCTGATGGCCTTAACTTGTACATTTGCACTTTAAAAGCATCACAAAGCGGTCGTTTCTATTTGTAGTGTGATGTGTTCAGTGTCCACATACAATGCTGAAGGAATTCCTTTTATCTACTTATCTGATCTGTTTATTGTGTAAACAAAGTATGGGAAATTGGAAAGATGCTCCAGTTTTTATTGAGCTGATTGTTGTGTTTTATGCAGTTTATTTTTTTCTGTAAAAAGCCAAACATTTACCAAAGATCCTTTATATTTCTGTGTTTTCTAAGCAATAAGACGTGCCTTAACACTGGATAAGAAGTTGCAATTCTGCTCGAGATGCTGAATCTATTTGTTAAATTGTAGACATTAACGAGGCCACATGCTGTTTTTATTTCTTGTTATATATATATAATTTTCCTGCACTTGGCTCTTTTCTCTGGCATGTTGTTCAGTTTTGGACAGATTTAGTTTGATCGTGTCTGTTTGTCCTGTCCGCTCTTCGTCACACTTTGTTCAGAGAAAAGCTGGAGTACGTTCCACACATTTCAAACATTCCTCTCTGCAACTTTGGCTGGTTGCACACAACCTTCAGTGTACTGAATCTGAGCTCATTTGGTTTATTTCTTTTATCGGCAAACGTGTCGGGGCTATTTAAATTTTACATTTTAACACTAGTGCTTTCATTTTTACACATAAGATCTAAGCTGCAGTTTGTCACTGAGCTTAATATCTGAGATTCTGTCCAACTTCTGTACAGAAAAACATGGAAGGTTAAACCAAGAAGCTTCTTTATGATGTAGAATACTTGTTTTACATTCCTATTGAAATTACATTTTTATATACAGACTTTCTGTACATGACTACTTGTGAACGAAAAACCCTGCAATAAAGTATTTTATTCTTTGCTACACGTTTCTCTGAGACATTCACTAGTTTTTCTCTGGTTTGGATTTTTGAATGTTTTGCCTTCTCAGAAAAGAAAACTACAACTATATTTATTATTTTTACATTTTGCACCATCTGTAATCCAATCTGAGCCGTCCTGTCAGTCGTCTGTCTTTTAAGTGCTGGATGAGCAACGAAACCCTCTGTTATTAGAACTTCTCATTGCCTCAAGTCTGTGTCACTGAGAAACCTTCAAAATGTGATTTAAAAAAAACAGCAAGAAATAATGAGACAGAACCAGTTTCTGCTGTTATTTTGTCGATTGCCAAATAATTTTATCTACAACGACAAACTATTATAAGTGCTCAAATAACCTAAAGTACTGTTCATTGTTACTTATGAAAAGGTAATTCCAGGTGATCTGCTTTCAATACTGTGCCAGTTAATGCACAAAATATGTACACATTTGCTTGTTCTGGTGCTGCCTAGAGTTAGGAGAGACCCATCCAATATGGCG
This sequence comes from Anablepsoides cearensis, assembly GCA_032275365.1. Classification (NCBI taxonomy): domain Eukaryota; kingdom Metazoa; phylum Chordata; class Actinopteri; order Cyprinodontiformes; family Rivulidae; genus Anablepsoides; species Anablepsoides cearensis. The sequence goes on along the minus strand of JAUBOC010000103.1, from coordinate 22,156,049 downwards.
GCAATGCAAGGTGTGCCTCAGCCCGCCATAAGGTATCGAGCCTTTCTATGGATAACAGGTGGGGCTCACTCAAGTGCAAAGGTCTAATGAGGTCACATGCGACTCTTTCATGCTTTGACATGAGATTGATTTTTTTTTTGTTATACTAACAACACAACAGGCTAGTTTTAGCAGTTTTCCTGTCAATTTATTTGCAAATATATGATCAATAATACAAAGAGTGAAACAGGTTGATTAAACTAGTAGCCACTTCGATAATTTAACTTCTAGCCTTAAAGTATGATCTTTCTCTCAATTCCATCTAGTCAAGTAGGAAGTTTGGAGAAAATATCACTAGTGTGTACAGGAGAGAAGTTCCTGCAACAGTTACTGCAGGTCAACAGCTGAGGGCCAAAACATCCAGCAGTTAAAGTCATTATGTAAATAAATCAAGTATTACAAAGATCTATTACCTTTTTGAAATGGTTTATTTGTGACCCATCATATCAAGATGAGGATTAAGTCAAATTTGGTCAAAATGACCAAACTACGTTTTCTAATTCCTGGTTTTAAAAGCTACATTTTGATACCTGCTTCATTCTGATACAGCTTATCCAGAGATATGACTTCATTTGTCTTGTTGGTTACAATAATACATTACTGTTTTATGTCAATTTTATGTAAATTGACATAAAATAATATATAATATTATATTATAGAGGATATTATATTATTATATAAAACACTCTGCCTCCTATTTAACACAAATATTTTGACATTTCTGACTTGCCAAATTTTTTAAACCAATTTTATTTTCACTTTGGTAGTTTTATCTGTAGCTGCTTGTAATTTTAACTGTCTTGAGTGTTCATAGAAATGTTTTTACCAGCTTGTAACAAAGATTCTGATGTTTCTGTAGATACTAAACATGTCTGTTTAAATAAAAGAACTTACAATAATTAAAGTAGAAAACTCGTGGTTTGGGCTTAAGAGATGAACTAATTGGAGAGCCAGATGTGGCCCGCGGGCCACCAGTTGAATAGCCCTGTTTAGGGGGAGGAGGCAGAACTTAAACACCCTGATCCCGAGTGCAGACTTGGTCCCAAAAATCCAACATGGAAGCTTTCGTCAAGCAGGATCTCATGGCTTCAAATGGTTTTGTTCTTCGTTTTATTACAGTTGGTGGTTAAAACTGAAGGCTCAGATGTTTGATGACATCATAGACGTGTTTGCACACACACTACTGTGACCCCTGACCCCTCTGTTCATCAGAGAGGCTCCAGAGTCTCAGCTGTTCAGTGATCTCTCAGATTTAGATTTCTCATCCAGACGCAGATCCTCCGTCCTCACGCTGCTGCTCCCTCCAGTGTAAACTGGTCCAAATGATCTGCTGCTCTGTTGTTTGTTCCTGCACACACACACACACACACACACACACCGTGCATCGCTGAGGCAGCCACACACAGTTATTTGTGGGCTGCCTCTCCCCCCTGTGCACCATCAGCATCACATGCAGTAAAATGTTTATTTTGTCTTGTTATGAGGATTCATATAAAAGATTGATGCTGTAATAAACAGGCTGCACTGGTAAAATTAAGCTTTCCTGACAATCTTCTCTCATTTCCTCTGATTGCTTTTTGGATGATCTACAGTCCAGACACAAGTTTACAGAGTTTCATTTATGATGCTTTGTTTTAACAAACCTAAATCTAAACTCTGAGTCGTGTTGCTTCACAGCTTCAACTTCACCCTCAAATATGTGCTGAGTTTTCTTCCACCAGTGGAGAAATGCACTGCAACACTTTTGAGTCCAAATATTTTTTTTTTTGTCTTGTTCTTGAGCCGAGGCCATCTGTCTTACAGTTAGTGGAGCCATTTTAAGGCTTCATTCTGCTCCTCAGACGAAGTATAGCTGCACTTTTTACAGTCTACACTGCTGCTGACACACACACAACACAAAGATACACAAACCTCTTCAGCTCAGTCAGCTACAGCAGCACAGCTGAGGTGTCTGGGAGGAAAGGCAAAGGAAGAATATATTTAGAAACAATTATTATCATATTAACTAAAGAATGTCTCAGCACCTGCATGTCACTGTTTGAACTCAGATCCTGTGTTGTAAATAAAAAGTTTTGGTTCCATCATTACACATGCTCTTACACAGGATTGCATTATCTATATGTGTCAAACTTAAAGTGTCTGTGACATCATATTTTTGTAATAAACATGAATGCATTTTTGGAAAGATAACATTGATAGCATACTACAAAACAGATTTCACATCGCTCAGATGAACGGCTGTTGAGATATTCGCATGTGAAGAAACAGGAAGTGACGTCAAAGGGGAATGTCAGCATGTAAACAGAGCGTTGTTACAAAAGCTAACAACACAGACTGTAGAGAAGAATCTGAGGTTTCTTTATATTATTTTTAGTCACTATCAAAGAGACAAAGAAGAGTTATAGTTGAAATAATTTTGTTTTAACAGAAACCAGACATTTTTTTATTATTGAGTTCCCCTTTGATGTCATTTCCTGTTTCACTTTGGCTGCGCCAAATTTAAAAGAAAATAGGCCAGTTATGTGACAAAATTGTTAAAACCATGTATATTATGCCAATTTTGTTAAGTATAAAGATATTTTCTTTGACTTTTTGTATTTGAAGGATAGACATGTCACAGGTGCTTCAAGGCACACAGGCCAAATGTGGCCCACCACAGCATTTTATGTGGCCCACCAGAGCTTCAAAGACGAATTATTGTCTTAAAATAAGCTGTGTTAAAGGCAGCAGTGATCATAAACTACATCTCCTTTAGTTGATTATTTTTCCCATGAAATTATTGCATCCCACCACCAGGTGGAGCTGCAGTGTTCAAAAGTTGCCGTGTAAAATCTCTATTTCACTGTTCTCTGCTACAGTCCAGTTGTACTGGGAAGTGGGAAATTTACAAGTTGTAAATTTAAACTGGAACTCCCCTCCAGTGGGAATTTCCTGTCAGAGAGTGAGGGAGTTCAGAATTCAAGAGAGCAGCTACTCACCACAAGTCAATAGGAAGTAAAACTCTCTTTATTTTACTTTTAATATTATTTCAGTTTTATTTATTTCATTAGTTTAAAGTTTAGTTTAAAGCAAAAAGGCACGATGGAAAATACTTACCTGTGTCTGTTTTAAACTAAACTTTAAGCTGAACTGAGGCAGCAGCAGCATGCACAGTAGCTCTGCACATGGATCCTGCTGCTTCCTGTCTGTTGACCAATAGGAGAGGAGCTGTCCCAAGAAGCCCCGCCCACCTTATTTACATAATGATGCAGAAATGCTTAAGGTGAATAAAAGACAGGAGACTGACATGTAAAAGCAACACATGGAAATAAAGATTTATGGGGGACAAACTAATAATTAAATATAAACATTTAAGAGACACAAATGCATGTAAATTATTTTCTAAAATATTCATTTTATTAGAACTAAGCTGAATAAATATGAAGTTCAATTAAAATATAGAACATGAGGTAAAGTTCTATTTTTATTTAATTTTTGCATTTTAAGTGTATTTATTTATTTATTGGTCCATTTGTATATTTCTGCTTTTATTTCTAATTTTGTCAGTTTTGGTCCTCCATACTGGTCCCACCTGGGTTGTCGAGTTCCCCCGGTGGTCCTGTGCACTTGTGCAGTGGGTTTGCAGCATTTTGCCTTCAGCTTTTCTTTGTTTGGTTATGCAATATGTTTTTGCTTCGGTCTATTTTTTATGGTTGCAGCTTTTTTATTTAGAATTTGTGTGTTTGTTTGTGTATTTTGGGGTTTGTATCATTTGCTGTGAGTTTACACAACAAACAAATATTTAAACAAGTCGTCAGTGTTAAAACCATAAAGTCTTGTGTGATCCTGCCACAGTGTTAAACATCCAAACTGTCTCCAGTCTGTTGATCTGTTAGTGAAATTCTCCCTGATTCTCCAACATGAGCTCATCTGTCTGCTGCAGGTTAGATACTGACTAGAACTACAGAAACCCACTTCAAAACATCTGAAACCTTCTTTTCTTGTGTGTGACCCTGTGAGGATCTGAAGCCGAGTTCAGGCTGACCTGATCAGTTCTGCTCTCTGACCTGTGACTCTGCTCGCTGTGTGGCTCTTCTCTGTGTGGTGATGGAACGCTGCTGTTATTGTGGCTGACGTTAACGCTGATGATAAAATACTCTTCTGGTCTACGCTGAAGCTTTGCCCTGCCTGTGATCTGTGGTGTTTCACAGAGTGCAAAATCTAAAGTCTAGAATTATTACAGCAGGATGAAAAAGATTTGAATCTTTAAATAAAAACAGGATTTAGTTAGTTTTGTTGATAAATGTAAATCATTGTGATACTTATTTAATTACTCTGCTGGTTGGTTTAATATATTTTATTATATTTTAAAACTGACTTTTTTTAATAAAACTTTTAATTAGCCAAATAATTGTTTTTATTTTGATATTTGTTGATAGTTTTTCTGAAATCTAAAGAGTAAAAATGATGATGAGGAAGTGCTGATGAGGCTACTTGTGTTACACTGACCCCTACCTTTTAAAATGAAAACTGCCACAAATACAGAATACTTTTTGGTACCACTTTACAATAAGGCTCCCCTTATAGATTGCTTATAAATAGTTTATAAATAGGTTAAATAATTCATCGGTAAACACTTTATAAATCATTAATAAGTGTTTATTATTCATTAATTAACGACAGGAAAGAGACAAAACTATGGTTTCAAATAGTGAGCCAAATCTCTTTATGTGTAAATTACATCTGAAGGTGCTTTATTAAACATTTCAGTTTACTACCTTGTAAGCACAATAATTTATTGAAAACACATTTATTACATGTAATATTGTACTGTATTACCACATTAAACATATATACAGTAATCAAAGTGAGCCTTATTGTAAAGTGTAAAATTGTATACTATTTAATAATGACTAATAAAGTCATAACAGAGCCTTATAGTGTACTGTCTTACATTTTACAGTAAGGCTCCCTTTGACAGTTGTTAATATGTATAATTCATAGTACAATGTTTTTAAATATGTGTTTACCATTCATAATTGTGCTTACAAACCTAGTAATTTCTACACAAAATTTGGCTCATTTGTCAAGAAACCGGACAGTTCTGTCTCTTTCCCATTTTTATTTAATCCATAGTAAACATTTATTAATGATTTATAAAGTGTTTATAGATGAATCAATAATAAGCCATCTATAAGTAGAGCCTTATTGTAAAGTGGGTCCTACTTTTTATATTTTTCTTTTTATCATAAGATTTTTTTACAAACACAGAAATGCTGTTTTTAAAGGGGACATATCAGTCAAAATCTACTTTTTTAGCTGTTACTACAGTTTGTTGTGGACTTTTCTGCAGAATTTAGTCTCTCCTGGTGCTGCATCGATGTCTTTACCTGTATATACTGTTTGTGTCATAGGTTTCAACCTGTTTTCTCTATATTCTATTGTGTTTTCTGAACTATTACATCTTATTATTTATGACAAAACTTTCAAATAAGGTCTGGACTTACTAATTTGGTGGTCTTAATTCTCCTCTAGCTCTGGGTCAGACTCTGGTTCTGGGTCAGACTCTGGTTCTGGGTCAGGCTCTGGCTCAGACTCTGGCTCTGGCTCAGACTCTGGCTCTGGCTCAGACTCTGGCTCTGGCTCAGACTCTGGTTCTGGGTCAGACTCTGGCTCTGGGTCAGACTCTGGTTCTGGGTCAGGCTCTGGCTCAGACTCTGGCTCTGGCTCTGGCTCAGACTCTGGTTCTGGGTCAGACACTGGTTCTGGCTATAATCATAAACCCCTCTATCAAACTGGAATGGACTGCTCTGGAAGCTGGAGGGGGGCGGGGCATGATGCACCATGTTTGGATAATAGGAGACAGCCAGAAGCCAGTTGATCTGAGACACACCTCAGAAAAGGGGCGGGGCTTGCGGAGTTACAATAGGGAGGAGTTCAGACCAAAGCATTCCACTTCATAAAGACTCCAACTGAAGGATTTACATGTAAAAAAAAGTATTTAAAAGAATCATATGTTCCCTTTAATAAAAAGTCTCAGAAACATGTTTTTACCAGCAGCCATGAGAATAAATCTACATTCTGACCAACGTTTTAATAACAAACAAGCAAGTGAGCTCAGAAATGAAGTCACATTAATGAGAGTAAAACAGGATTTATTGTTTGTACACTGATTAAATAATCAACCTGTACACTCCAGCTGCACATCGATTAGACGATGACTAATTTACAAACTCTGCTTTTCACTTCCTGTCTGTGTGACGGGTGGGATTTATTGTTTATGAAGAGAGAGACTCCATGAATAAACAAAAACAATGGATTTTCAGTGAATCCAAGCTCTCCAACTCACATTTCTGCATCTTTGCTTTCAAACTAATTTAGTAGGCGATACATTTTACTGATTGTTTTACATAATCAGATTTTCTTCTTGTTTGTAGAGATATTTTAACATCATTTCCACAGTAATTTACTCCTGATGACACATGATGAATGCATTAACAAATCTGGTACCACTTTACAATAAGGCTCCCTTTATAAATGGCTTATAAATGGTTTATAGATAGGTTATTAATTCATCTATA
>JAUBOC010000103.1:22101021-22111059 GCA_032275365.1 Anablepsoides cearensis | reverse complement strand
TGATCTAGAATGTAATTACAGTCAGTCAGACGAAGCAGATTTTATGTTAAATTGACTTGCCATACTTGACTGAACACGTGCCACAGTGCGCATGCATTACCCAAGCGGAAGAAAAAGTAGTTCCCTCCAACCACATATGATTTAGACCAGATTTAAATAGTTTAGTTATTTTCCACTATTTTCCTGTTAATGTTGAACATTATGTGAAATAAATAATGTATCAAAGTATCGATATTTTGATTTTAGTATCGATTCTAGAACATAAAGGGCTGGTATCGGTAGTATCGATATTTCAGTATCGATCTGCACATCACTAACCGGTGACGCTGCGTGGAGCGGAAGAAGAGGAGGAAGAGGCCAGCGTCCTGTTCGTTCAGTCACTGGTTAGCTCGCTTCTGATGCTCAGTCAGTAGAGTTGGAGGAGTTCCCCCCACCTCACGGCTATGATTGACAGAGTCAGCAGAGGTTTACACGGGCATGTCCACAAACTCGCTCCTCGGTTCTTATCGTAACGGAGAGACCTGCGGCAGCAACAGAAGCAGCGGCGGCGGCAGCAGCAGCATGGCGGGTCCGGAGAAAAGAGCCCCGAGCTGTCGGTGCTCTCACACAGCACCAAGAACATCGTGTGTCGGATTTTTCAAGATGTTATTTATTGCTTTTATTCACTCGACGCGAGCAAACAAACAAGGTTTGTAACTCAGCTGGCTAACCGTGTCCACGTTAGCCAGCGCTAACTTCCGCAGACATTTGATGTTAGCGTTTTACCTCTGTTTGGGCTAACTTTACCACAGCTAGCCCGCTACCTCCCAACAAACAAATGTTGTTTATTAACCAGGCTTTAATGTTGATTGAACGGGGTTACTGTTGGTTATGTACGTTAGCCCAGTTCGGAATGAATATGGCCTGGAGCGTTAACGTTAGCTCGGTTTTCTGCTTGTTGTCATTATCATGTTCCTTATATGGCTAAGTTTACCGTGACATGGCACGAGCCAGGCGGACACAGCTAACTTGCTGGAACCATAACCAGCTCCAACACGTTTATTAGGTGATCTAAAATGCGCTGGAATGAAAACAAATTAGATTATTATCTACTATGTAATGCGACTTCCTCATATCAGAAGACGAGTTTTGTTTGTAAACGTGGCTTTTTGCTTCGGATCCTCGCCTCAGCCGGGTCGGTGTTGGTTCGGTCCGCAGGCCGGGGGGAAGGTGGATGACAGCCGGGTTTACACACCCGGCGGGGCTGAAACGTGCTGCTGTCACCTCTCCTGTCCGTGTCAGGGTCAGAGAGGACTGCTGACATCCAGGGCCGACGTCAGCCGTGGGAACTCTGAAACCTGGGGTTAGAGTGGACATCCTGCTCTGTCCAGAATGAATGAAGTGTTGGCAAAATGGTTATAAGAAATAAAAACAGTATTCATTGACAGAGTTGTAAAGTAACTAAGTACAAATACTTTGTTACTGTACTTAAGTAGAATTTTTGGGTATCTCTACTTGAGTAATTATTCTTCAGCCTAGTTTTTACTTCTTACATTTTCCCACAATTATATGTTCTTTCTACTCCTTATATATATTTTTTTAAAAAGGCAAGAAGTAGAAAGTCGTTACTTTTATTTCATTATTGCTCGTTTTCATTTGAGCTTGTTATTGTAAAAAATAAATACTATCCATATAAATTGTGCCTCCTAGAGTGAATTTAATTGTGGTTGAATGAGAAGTATAAATATATAAAATTCTGATACTGTATTAGTTTTTACACAAACAAATCATGTCACACTCCAGCTGGACATAATCATTAAAATAAAAGGACTGTACTTAAGAAGTATTTGTATTTCATGAATTATATTATTACATTTGGCTGCAGCCCTCATAGATTTTTATTTTGGGGAAAATGTTTTTTCAGCCTTGGTATATGTATATAAACTGAAACAGCTGGACCAGTGCATCCTAAATTGAACATAAATTAATTATTTTAATACAATAAATTCATTTCTGCATTTTTTTTAGAGGGAGGTCACCTCCTAATAAATGTCATTACAGAAAATCTAACTGCTCAATTTAATCAATGCTTTTACTTTTAATTCTTAAGTACAAAACATATCGGATACTTTAAGACTTTTACTCAAGTAAAATTTATAAAAGAGACTATCTTTTACGTAAATAATTTTTTATAAGATACTTGTACTTTTACTCAAGTATCACTTTGTGGTACTTTATACAACACTGCTCATTGATAATAAAACTTAAAATTCATTAAAGCAGAGATTCTCAAAATGGGGTCCCAGGACCCATATTTTAGGGGTCCTCAAAAACTTTCTATAAATTAATTTGGTTTTTATTTTAAAAATATTAATATACGCGGAGCAATGCACTAGTAAAACAAACATACTAAATCAAACCAAACATAATATTCCCATGTCATTTAGGGGTTAAAATGACAGCATGGGGTTTATGATAGGGTCCCTGGAATACTCTTGTAAGGGGTCCTCATACCCAGAAAGTTTGAGAACCCCATGCATTAAAGGAATGTATGTCCTCCATGTTTCATGCCACTGATTTAGTCAATGACCATCCTTTTTTTTTTTTTTTTTTTTTTTTTTTTTTTTTTTTTTTTTTTTTTTTTTTTTTTTAAGAAATGACTGTTCTGGCCATTTTGGTCAAATCTTGAATATTACATTTTTGCATAACCAAGTAGAACGACTCAAATACTGCCACATCAAAATTTAGTTTGATATCTATAACACTGACTACAGTAGGGCTGTAACAATACATGGATTCACATCTATTTAATATATCATTTAAAAGATTCAATCAAACCAAGGCAAAATAAAAATTTACAGCAACGTCACATTCATCTGCCTGATGTGGACTGACATGTGACATCACATCATATCGACTGCAGACTTGCGAATTAAATCAAAATTCAATTCACACATCAGAATTGTATCATGACAGGCTTTGTGATATTGACAAGGTATCGTCATCCAAACAAATATATTATTGTATGGTGGTAAAGGTGGTGATTTGCACCCCTACAGTACAGCCAATTTTGTGTTTTCTAAATTCAGCTGACAGCCGTAAAAGCAAATCGGTTGTAGACGTCCACCTGTTGGTTACTATGTGAAAGTTTCATTTAAATCCGCTTTGGGGTTCATGAGATATTTTGCTAACAGAGTAGACGTGTGTTGTGAATGACTCGTCTACTATCACTCCAGGTTTTATCTCAGTAACTGTAAGATTGACAGAGTTAAATCATTTTTCTTTATTGCAGTGGGCTGTAAAATAGTGGGTGTTTGTGGTGCCATAGTGCTCATGACTTGTTAGCAATTAGCAATGTTTGTACACTTCATTAACGGGGGTCTCAAATCTCTGCATGTGTCATTTTCTGGGTCAGAAACTGAAAGCTTTTGGGAATAGTTGCTCTAGGATTTTAAGAGCGATCAAAGGATGTGTGTGTGAACTTTGTGATGCTTCCACCAGTCCTCTAGTCTTTATCACTAAATCAATTTTCTGCTTCAGCCATGAGCGCACGTTCTGTTTCAGTTGTAGTGATGTGGGATTTAAAAGGAAAATATGTCAATGCTTCTTTCACTTTGACCATCCCAGGAACTTAGAGTTGCATATAAACGCTCCGTCAGTTCGATTATCAGATTTAACCAGTGTCATGAAAGTGTGAAATATTCAAGGTGGAAATTCGATTTGTGATGTTTTAAAAACTGAATTTTAAAGGTGCTTTAATTAAAAGTTGTTCACACAGCAAACACATGTTTTCCTGCAGAAAATCTACTGTAAACATGAAAGTTGATTTTGAAGCACAAACTGTGAGACTTTGTTGTTGTATTAAAAGAACACTGCTGTGTAAAGCAGAAGCGTCCTCAGCTTAGTTTTAAGCTCTGTGAACTTATGGATCAACATATTTTGAGGGAGTCCAGTTGCAGCTGATGCAAACTGAGGTGTCTGCTTCTCAAAATTCAGTTGATAACTGTGTGATTACGAAGGATTTACTACTTTTTTTCGCAGCCTGACACCTTATGACTTCCAAAAATAGACATGCGCTCTTATGCACATGGCTGCAGTGTAGATGAAATGACGGTGCTCCTCCTTACAAGCCGAATGCCCACATACACACACAGTCTGTGCAGATATCAAGTCTGAACTTTCTCCTTTCTCCTGTCTCTGTTAAATACAAGGGTTTATCTTTGCTAATAACGGTACTTTGTGGTTGAGGAAGGCACCTTGTCTGCTGGTCGACAGGTTCTATTCTTGAGAAATGAAAACAGGAATTGTTATTAGAAACCTTTTTTTTATAAATCATTTCTACTTTGGCAGCAGTATTTGGTGGCTGCTGCTCACCTGACTCCTGAGAGTTTGAATCCATCTCTTCCCTTCAGGTGTTTTGGACGGTGGTTTGCCTTGCAAATCAGCTATGATGTGTTTGCTGTGGTAGCCCAATCAGTGACACATAGATGTTTAATATCTGGTTATAAATATGTCATCATTGTCCCCAAGCGGAAACACGTGTTACGAAATTCAAAGATTTATTTATTTTTTTAATGGTGGTCTGAGGAGGGATGTTTACAGGGTTTTGTGTTTTTGCTTTTCCAGCTTTCATCCAGTCAGACACAATTCTGGAGGTTCTACATTTTGGTGAGGGAGGCCTTTTACAGGTAAGGATGTTTCTTTCTGCTCCAGCTGAACATGAACGCACACACATGCTGAGTTAAAACCATCTAATTAACCTGTTGAATGAAACACTACATAGATGATTTGTGTTTTCTGTAAATATGATTTGCTTGTTTCTCTTTATTGCAGGCAGAGTCTGACATCGATTTTAGTTTATATCATCAACAGAGGTATGAGACTTTCTCTTTTTACACAAAGAACTGAAACACTTATGAACAGATAATGTTGGATTTCACTTTGATAAAATATTCACACTTGGACTTGATTTTTTTTTTTCCAGTTATCTTTTGCTACAAAGTAATATGGGTAGGGATCATTAGGCGCCTCATAGTTTGATAACAATTTAGAGGGCTGGACATGAATGATTAGGATACACTGATTTATGTTTTTATTCATAAGAAAGTACAAAATAACTATTATTTACAAACTGCTGACACACAGTTTGCATATATTCTAACTTAAGATAGACATAGACAAATAACCTTCAGGGTTCAGTGAAGAAAAGTTGTGAAAACAGCAACGACTCTGCTGACTCTCCTAAAGCGGCTCACAGATTAACACCAAGATTGATTTTTGACTTTTAAAAAATTCCATTCAGAATTGTCCGTGTCCACAATGTGAGGCTTCCAAACACAGATAACCTCTACAAAGTAAACACAAGGGGTTGTTTGATTTGTCTCGTGCAGCTCGGTTCAGTACTCTCTGTTTTAACACAACCACAAATTTAAAACAAACCAAATAAAATCTGCAGCAAACAGGCTGCTTTAACAAACACGTCATCAACCACTGTGGTCATGTGAACCATTTCAAACAGAGAGGCTGTTCTGTTAAAGCGAACCAACCCAGCAGGATATTTATCCTCCAGCTGCAGAGCATCTTTTTGGGCAGACAATATAATTGTTGTTTGCTTACAATCTGCCATAGTCTGCAGTAAAGTAACCACAAGTTAAAAAGAGATGTAGTTAAACTTGCTTCATAAGACGGACTTCACACTGAATGATTGTCACCTGTTGTTTGGTCGAAGCACAGTGGAGACACGCCCCCCCTCCAAGAGTTAAGACCTGAGACATCAGTGTATCCAGTCTTACCTTCCATGAGTTTGTACACAAGCATGGCAGACTGAATAACTTTAGGGAAGTTAAAGTTTGCAGTCTTTAACACCGTCTGCTTTTATTCTGTTTGAACTACTGAGACTTAAACACAACCAGATGGCATTGATTTTTGGTGGGTTCATGTTGCAATTACCTGGAACAGGTGGTCGGACCAACAGATAGAAGAACCCAAACAGGAAAGCCTTCTTAAAGACAAGAAGCTTGTTAAAGTTGTCAGACTTGTGGCACCGTGTTGCTGTTTGGATTCAGACTCTCTGTGTCGTTGGGATGTGAGTTTGGTGCAGCCAGGCAGTACTGTTTGCACAGTATATTGAAACCTCCTAAAACAGGTTATCTCTCAGGATCACAGTGTGAGCCCTGCTTTGGTAGAATGGTGTTGGTTGAGTGTTTTTAGGTTTTTATTTTTTTACATCACGCTTCCCCTTTCACTTTGCTGTTCACGCGTTGGGCTCAGAAATCTTTGTTTCGAGCAAAGATGGACTTCCTCAGGAAGTAAAACACTTTTCAAAGTCACTACATGTTATTTTTAAAGATACCCCGACATGAAGCATATTAAAAGTTTGTGTGGATAAGGTTAAGATCTCTCCAACTTATGTATGTGACACACATTAATACGGGTGTGTGTAATATTTATGCTGCTTTCGACTAAGTGCCATTCAATTATAAAACTATTATTGAAATGTTTCAGCTAGGGTGAAGTTTGAATTGCTGGCTCATTTTACATAAATAAAAAGTGTTATGTATGTTTCCACATTTAATATAGAATGCATAATAGGCTTAGATGATGTTGGCAACAAGTTATTCATGATTTGATTGTGGCATTTAGCTTGTAACAATTAATTTGATGATTAATAGATGACAATTGTGCTTGCATGTTTAAGAATCAGTTGCTTGTGTTCTACAATTACACTTACAAGTCATCAGTCAAACTAACTTCTTCATGTTATAGGTTAAAACAGAAACTGGGAATTGAAGCCCACTTTTTCCACAATGCCAGCACTCGCCTGGGTTATCTCTCTCCAGCTCTTTGCTGCTGTAAGAGCATTGTGGATTCTCTGCTGAGTAAATGTGCTCCCATCATTAGCTGGAGGAGAGTTTGTTGTGGCTGACGTAGCCTCGGTCAGCATTTTCTGGCTTTCCTTGTACTCCGGTTTACGCTGTGTTTGTCTCACGTGATTAAGCAAGTTTGTAGTGTTGACAATAGCTGCTTTGCACCGCCTTCCACCATTGTTGTTTATGTTACATGTGTGTTTGGGGTGTTGGACACAGAAATGCATCATCACATCGCACTAATTGCAGTAATCCGAAAAGGGCCAAATGTTCATCTGTAACAGTTTTTCTGATGGTTAATTGTACATTATATGATTTTGTCCAACTCTAGTGCACAGTAATATGGTAAATAGCCTTATAGCGCTTTATCAAGTCCAAAGACTCCAAAGGGCTTTACACAACAGTCATTCACCCCTTCATACATTCACATACTGATGGTGGTAAGCTACATTTTTTAATGATTAGTCTTTCCGATCCGATAGCTTTATTTCTTTATTTCTTTCCAAGTGACAAGGTTGGTAGTATTAAAGCGAGCCCTGCTGTTCCCACCACAAGAATCACTGCAAGTTGCAGTTTCAGCATCATTGTTTTCCATTGAAAAGTGTTCCCACACTGTGGACATGGTTGCATACTTGTGTGCGGCTTGACTTCTTAATGGGAGTTCTAAAGCATGGTGATGCTGAAAACTGGATCGGCCCGATCACTAAATCCGATTCTACCCAATTTTCAAAAAATGGCCATATCTTCCATTGATACTAAGCATCTGTTCGGGACATCCCTACTGAGATGGACAGGGCAGGGGTTCAAAATGGCAATCCACTGGTTACAAGACGACTCAATTACCTCCTATCGCCCTATATGGTTAAAAAACAAAAAAAAAAAACTATTAATCACAGACTGTTAATCAACAATTAGCCTGGATACTAATGATTAAATACAACATAGAAAAGCTAACACTATTGCCATTATGTTTATCACTGTAAATTTAAACACAAAGGTATAATTTAAAGACATGTTTTCTTCAAAGATGAGCAAATAAAAGTTGATAAAGATGTGGAAACTCTCAGTTTTACTGCCAAGTAAAAAAGTTTCTACTGCCAAGAAGCTACAGTAACTTCACTACAAACTGTCCACACCACACAGCAAGTAGAGAATGTACAGAATGAAGAAACGGATTTTTAACATTTAGAAAACCAATTCAAAATTTTCCATGTTCACAATGAAATTAATCTGAAATAGGTTCTGCCTCCCACCCCTACACATTACATGTAATCGATACGTAGTATTCACAGCCGGGACCCATTTGAGTCTCTTTATCTTAGAAAACTTTTGTCAGCAGGTGTTTGAAAGGCAGAAGCGAGGACAGGCTGTTAGGTGACAGATTATCCTGGTGGTTAACAGTAACCTGACAGAGCGCCCCCGGGGGAGATGATAATCCATCCTCCTGATGACCAGTCTAACTGTCAGAGTGTCGTAATGTGACTATTGTCTGCTCCTGTACACAAAAGCTTCGTAGTAAAAAGGTGAAAATGATCCCGTGGGTGGTGTTTAAAATAATAACAAAATGCTATCACTAGTATAGCTTGGTTTAATCTGTTTGGGGTTTTTTTGTGTCTTTTTGACATCCTCCCAGTCATAGGTGTTATGAGTCAAAGCTCTGCCGAGTGCCACGTCTGCATTACTGATGAACATCTCTTTGCATGAAATTTACATAAAGGCTCACATTACATGTTTCTGTTGTGTATTACTTCTGCCAAAGAGGAGTTGCCTTTCTGGAACAGCTCAGTTTATTGTGTGGAGACACCTGTTGCTGAACAGGTTTGGTGAGTCGTACAGGCAGGTGGCAACCAGTGCTCAAAAGTTGATGCTTGTGCGAAAGAAGCTCGACAATCTGAAAGTCACAGCCTGAGATCCTTTTTTCTTATTCCCTCCTGCATTTTTTTTATTGTTTATATGTTTTCATAAGGATTTTAATGATTGATAAAGTTCTCATCAAATGGGAGTGCAGTTTCAGCTTTCCGCTCTAAATGAATTAAAGCAAATCGTGTTGCCCAAGCTTGAACTTCTAGCCTGTCAGATGTTTGAAATGAACACAAACATGGATTCTTTTTTGTCCTGCCTGCTCCTGCTGCTGTCACACCTCCCTGTCTGTTTCAGCACGTCCCCGCACCGTGGGAACTGCCGACCTATACGATTTGAACCTCCAATGTTGGACTTTCATGAACAGTGAGTGTCTCATTCCTCTTCACAGCTCTGCTCTTGTTTTGACGTGGTGTGCTCCCTTCATTCATGTTAACTTTGTTTTATCTTTTCTGAGCTGTTGAGTGAATAGTTCACAGATGTGCTCAGTCAGTGAGAAGTCATATTTATGACATGACAAATAAAATCTACCTTGAGGAATATTTGGATCCCTACCAATATTCTGTGTTAATCTTTGTAATGTAATAGAGTTGTTAAGCTCTAGTACCAGCTTCACCCACACTGGACCATGTGGATCGTGTTTCACGTTGATAGTGGGTGCATACCTGCAGTGTGACAAAGCTTTACATACCCAGGGTCAGTCTTAAACACACAGCTGCTTTGACCCATCCCACACTGACCGCTATTCTTTCACAACAATCAAACTCATCGTTTCTGAATATTTTGATTGTTTAAAAATAAAAATTATTAATTTTTAAGGGCTAGAATTCTTTAAATGAATGCACATCACCCGCTGCCAGAGGTTTAGAATTGATAGCTATGGCTATTTTGAGCAAAGCTTTAAAATAACATTACAATTTCACATTTTATATTGTTTTTTTTTTAAATAGGATCTTTTGGAGAAAAAAAAAGGCAATATATCGCCTCGCCTAGTGTTGCAATATACAGTATGATATATCATATTGTGACCCCTGTCTCATATATCACCAAATTCAGACATCTTTAATTAGGTTAAATTCAATTGAAGTGTGGGTGTAGGGCCAATAATTGCTTTTTTATAGGTCCATTAAAATCTATTAAGTGAAGTTTTGCTAAAAGACAGACACAATAGAGGAAGATAACTGGACTACATGATTTGTGGAGCAACGAGAACCATAAAAACACCATGAGTTTTACATTACGACTTGATTTTCATATCAACAGGGTTCCCACGGGTCCTTGAAATCCTTGAAAGTTTGTGAATTTGAAAAAATGATTTCAAGGCCCTGGAAAG
>JAUBOC010000103.1:21981310-21991856 GCA_032275365.1 Anablepsoides cearensis | reverse complement strand
TATTTCCTGCATAGAAACAGTGTTTTAACACATCCTCTTATAAACACTGAAAAGTACTACATGTACGACTGACTAAATGTGAAATAAATAATACAAAAATACTATTAAAAGTAAAATTAAGAGTTTTACTCACTGTTGAGTTGTGGTAGCTGCCATCTTGAATTCTGAACTCTCCCACATTCCAACAGGGAACTTCCACTGGAGGGTCGTTTCAGTTTAAATTTACAACTTGTAAGTGGGAAATTCCCACTTTCCAGTACAACTGGGCTGGCAGGTTAAAACGCAGAAAAACTGATTTTACACAGGGAATTTAGTTACTTTTGAAGCCTGTGCAGCTCCACCATGTCATTTTACAGGTAAAATAATCAATATGCATTATGGGAAATGTAGTTTATGGTCAACACTAGCTTTAAAGCAGCTCAAGCATTGATATGTCTTTGAAGCTCTCAAGTGCAACATGAAATGCAGAGAAGGACCACATTTGGCCCATGGGCCTTAAATCCGACATGTTTAACTGGGGTAAAGATCAGTGCAGGTGAATGGAAAAACCTCCACATGACTCCATCAGTCCATAGACTATAGGGGAGGTCAATCCTGGTCTTGGAGGGCCACTGCACGTTCATGTTTCTCTGCTGCAACAAGCCTGTTGATAACCATTCACTCAAATCAGGTGTGTTGGAGCAGAGAAACAAGTAAAGCATGCAGGGTCTCTCAAGGACCACACAATAACTGTGTTAGATGGGCATATGACATTGATTCACATTGAGCATATGATGACGATATAGATCGATATTTTCATTTTGCCACAATATAACTTAATCATGAACCATTCAAATCGATATATCAATATAAATCGATGTATTGCTACACCCCTATTAGCTTCTGCTACTTTTTTTTACATAATAGCATTAGTGAAGCTATGTTTTTAGTTAGCGGATTATGAGTTAGTGAAGCTAACTTTTTGGTTAGCTGTGCTCACCAATTGAATCCAGTACTTCCTGTCATGGTGTTCCCAAGAAATCAATACGAAGTTGTTGGGGTGCAGTACTTGCATTTTTACTAGCTTAACTACTAAACTGCCCCTCTGAACTTGTTTTAAAAAGAATCTTAAATGGTTCTAATTTACTTTACATTTAATCAAAAAATTTAAAGAATTTGTTAAAAAATCTGATGAAATGTGATATATTTTTAAATTATCCCTTCAGCAAAGAAAGTCATTGAGCATTAGATGGTTAACATGAGTGCATTTCCCAGTCACATAAATATTTGTATAACATTTAATCTGAAGTGCTGACTTTTAAGGACATCCCTCATCTCCATGAAGACTTTATGACTGTTGTGTGTCGGAGTCGACCTTAAAAAGTCAGCCGAGGACCACTTGGATTTGTCTCGCGACCAGAAAATTACACATCACTCCTGGAGCCCAAACATCTGGATAACAAAGGACTCTGAGGAGTTTAAACAGAGGCAGCTGTGAGGGAGCGCAGCAGACGGACAGATCAGTTCAACATGAATCCTGCTCTGGTGGCGCTCCTCTGGTCTCTGCTCGCCTCCACAGCAGCTCAGCCCTACGACCACTATGACATGGGCTGGGTGAACGGCTACCGCCAGGGCTTCAACTTCCAGTGTCCCCACGGAGAGGTCCTCGTCGCCATCAGGAGCTACTTCAGTGAGGCAGAAGGCTCGGACCGCCTGTGGTCGTTTGAGTGCCAGCCCACACCTGAGGGACTGGGCGAGCCCAGTGACTGCTGGTGGGACGACATCAACCGCGCTGGGCTGGAGTGGTGGGTAGAATTATTTTACTTCAATTCTTCAGCTACATGAATGACATACAGTAAAAAAGAGTTAGGGTTAGAGAGGAGAAACTTGTACTGCAAGTCAAGACTTTAGACAGATTTATTTATTTATTTGTAATTAGATTTTTTTACAAGCATCTTAAAAAGACGTTATTAACGAATAAAACAGAGCAAAAACTACTGGAAGTGTGCTTTTTACCCATAAAAGTTTAGTTTTAGAAATAAAGTAAACCTTTTTGATTGGATAGATGACTGTACTCCTACTAGGTCTATAATCATCTACCCCCAAATTTAAACTGCTCAGAGATTGTGTAAATAAAATATCCTTCCCTAAATTAAAAGTCTTATAACTGTTTATGAAAACTTTAAACTACAAGGGAATAGAATATTTTGAGGCCTTGTTCACACTGATTTAAGAAGTTTTTTTGGGGGGAGTAAAAAACTGTACAAAGTGAAAATAAAACAAATGTTTTGATCTATCTGTGTGGATTCAAAATACATAGTTTTAAAAGAAAATGAGGACATAACTATCTGTTTTGTCACTTTTGGCCCAGAAACTAAAAAGAAGAATAAGGAAGATTTGGGGTTTTTTTTCTCTCGCAAGCTTTGATTCTATGTAAAATGGTTTATAACTGAGCAGAAATTGTGAACTGTATAAAAATGTTAAATCTTTGATCATTCTTTCATGTTGGCACCTTCCGAAAACTGTCGCCCAGTTCATTTTTTCAAGTTTGTCACAAAACTCAAATATGTATAATGTTTTTTGTTGAGTCTTTTGTATATCTCGAAAATTTTGACAAAAAACAAACAAACAACAAAACAGACAGACAATTATTTTAGCAAGATGTCCATAGCATATTTTTACGTGGATGTTTTTGCCACCTAGTGTTGTCACATAAGAGTTTCAGCTTTTTTTTTGTAAAATTGTGTGGAAATAAAAAAAAAAAACGAGAAAATAATAGTAGTGGGAAGAGCTAATCAAAAGGTTAGCTTCTCCAACTCATAAACAGCTAACTAAATTATAACTTTACTAATGCTAAACATGTACCAATTAATGAAAGCTAACACTAACAGCTAACAGCTGAGACAACTGTGACTCAGTCTGCATCACATCTTCTTCTCCTTCCAGCTAAAGACTGGTGGACTGACACAAACATGTTGATGTTAGCTTGTTAGTTAGAAAACTTGATTTAGCAAAACTTAATTGGTCCACTAACAGTTTTTCAAAGTTACTAAAAATGCTAACCTGCTAAAGTGGTTAAACCTGTTGCTGTTAGCTTGTTGGTTAGCTGTTAGCAGACTTAAAGTTGGCAAAATCTAAATTAGTGGAAGCTAATTGGTCCACTATCGAGTTGCAAAGTTAGTAAAATGCTAATTTATTAAACTTTAAAATTAGTTTAGAAAATTAGCTGATTAGGATAACCATGCCCACCGCTGAGTATACGAAATAAGTGAAACAATGCAGATAAGGTCATAGTTGAATGTAAACAATATGAACCAAAATTTATGGTTCTAACTGTGGTGGTATAACAACAATAAACCTTTACTGACAGTAGCCATGTTTCCATCCAATTTTAATTCAAATTTTGAGAAAATTTTTAAAATTTTGCAAAAAGGAAAAAATGAAGAAATGCGAATCAGACGTGTTTCCATCAACTGGCTTGAAGCAAATCAATTATGTTTCCATCTCTCCTTTTTGAGCATTAACTCTTTTTCAACAAACCCAAAAACCACCTCAAGCAAGTGTATAAACTTTTTTGCAAATTAGAGGAAGTTTTTTCGAATCAAGCTGTTTCTATTTACCTTTTTTGATCCGATACTTCAAAATGCGCATTAAAAATGTTGATGGAAACACAGAAGAGGTGAATCAATCAGCTGGAGGTTACGTCCTGTTAAATGGGAGTCATTCCTCTCCACTGTCTCCCTCTGACCTGTACTTATTCAGGATGGGGTCTATGATTTTGTGCAATATGTTTTCCTTTAAGCAAAAAAAAAATTAAATAGTGTTTTGAATCAGTAACTGATGTACTGTTATTTAAGGTTTTAAAGACTAATGTCAGAAATAGAAACAGGTTTATGAATAATTCTCTATAATGACAATCTAAAACTTTAAATCAGTCTTACTTGCTTGTCACCTAAAACCTTTTGTCGTATGATTTTTGTTTTTCTCGCTGTTAAAACCATCTGATTTTGGTTGGTTGTTTTTTTGGTCACAGAGACAAAGCAGATCCTCCAGAGCCTGAACGACTGCGCGTCCCCCTCCAGAGCAGCCGTATTATGTCTTCAGCTGACAGTTCTTGGGAACATAACTACACCCAGAGAATTTCACCAGGCTCCATCCAACAGGCAGTGGTCCTTCAGAGATGTCCTGCTTTAATTTATAGGCCACACATGCCGTCAACCTTTAATTCTATATATCTAAGGCTTTCAATTTTCACCATATCAAATGCCACAAGCTCACATAAACACCTCTAACTACCAGTTTCACTCAAAGGTTGATCTAAATAAAGGTTTTGAACCAACCTTTAGAAAAAGAAACAGCTTCATCTTTATCTTCAACACATCAACACCCTTCTGTATCTGCTTCACGGGCCTCAGTGTGGTTTGGAGAAAACACATTTGTACTATTTTTATAGGTTTATTTTAAGTTAAATTTCACTGCTCCCAACCCACAGTGAACAGTTTTTATCACGTAATGTTTGCTTCTTTTTACCATAGATGTTTGAGTTGAACTGATTGCTCTGCAGGAATTATGTCACCACCGGATTAATTAACTTATTAATTAATGACTAAAGACTGTCACCATGATAAATGCCTATTAATGTGGGATTCCCTGGTGTTCCTGGATTTATGGGGTCTATATACTTTACATTACTGACTAAAGACAATATAAAACTGTCTACATTCTTGTTCAAACGGCAGGTTTGTGATGTAAAAAAATTTAACCATGGTCAATGATTTGAAATGTTAAAAATATGTTCAATATTTATAACCCCAGCAGCTTCCTGCTTCTCCTTCAGTGTTGCTGTAGACATCTTTGGCAGCTTCCCTGAACATATCTTTCATCATTTCATACAATTTGGAGAAACTTCCAGTTCTTGTTTCATCTTCAATTCCCATGTTGACTGCCTCCACTGGTTATTAAAACATATTATACCATTTTATTTCTCTTGAACGATTCCTTTTAACAATAAAATCCTTTTAATGCTTTCAGGTGTGTTCCCAAAAATCTTCCACTAAATTAAATTCTGCTTATGAGGGGCCAGGTAAAAGTAAATGTTAAAAAACATCACTAATACGTTTTCATTATTAAGTGTAAAGGTAAAATTCTAGTTAAAAATGTTATTGTTATTTAGCTCATTCTTCCTACATTTAGCTAAATCCTTCATTTAAATTTACAAATCTAAATGTAAAATTTTAATCTTAAATGTTGCAGCTAAATAATAAAGTTTGCATTAAGAATTTCAAAATGCAGCCTTTGCTGTTGGTGCACAGCTTTTGTTGTGATGTCATCATCCTGAGACAAAATCAATTGCTTATGCCATTGATCTATATCATATCATATAGCTATATAGCTCAATGGCTAATGCTGCTAAAAATAGCATTTAAAGAATTTATTAAAACTGCGTTCATTGAAAACAAAATAGATGGTACCTGTGGTCCGGCAGTTTGAAGTGCAGCTAAGACACCGGCTGCAACTTCAAGTTTGATGTCTTGTAGGGAAGCATTAGCAGCGTTCAAGCGTTGGTGGTTGCTTTTGTCTCAGGATGATGACATCATAACAAACACCCTTCACCAATGGAAAAGGCTGCGTTCCACAACAAAATGTTACTGGAATTTTTTTTTCTAGGATTTAAACTCAGAAACTGAGCTAAATAAAAAAAAGTGTTAGTGACATTTTCTTACATTTATTTTCTTTATACACTTTGTGCCTCATTGCTAACTTTAAGTTGGTTCAAGAAAACAAAAACGAGCAGATGCAGCTTAACGCCTGCGTCATACGCCTTGTGTGTTGGTGTAGCTTCTTTTTCGATCCAACTGCTTGAACGTTTAACTGGGTTGTGTGGATGTAAAAATGATTTTTATGAGCTTTTTGTCAAGATTCTGATGTTTCTGTGGACACCACATACGTCTGTTTAAATGACAGACCTTAAATTAGTCGGTACCAGTTAGCGTTAGCTTCCACTCATTTTCTTACCTGTTTAGTGCGTTATTGGATTGGCGGTTAGTGGTTGGTTAGCTGTGACATCAACCAATAAGGAGATACTGTTACATCTTTCTTCCCGAAGTTTCAGGTCTGAATGAAAGTAAATGATTAAACTCTATGTAATTGTGTAAACTCTGACTTTTATCTTGGTAGGACGTCTACATGTACCCGCAATGGCCTGGTGGCGGGTGTGCAGAGCAAATACTTTTCATCTGTTCTGGACCGGGAATGGCAGTTCTACTGCTGCTACTACAAACGCCGCTGCCCGTACTCCTGCATGTATGTTCTCACTGTAATACATATTTAACAAGTATCTGTTATTGTTTATTGAGAGTTACGTGATGAAAATACAGATTTACATTAAGTCTACAGGAATTAGACTGGAAAAATATAACATATGTTATACTGTAAGAGTTCTGTTGTTTCACAGTACCAGAGGTTTATTTGAACTCTATACAATACACTACAATTAAGATTTCTTAATGTGGTTTTACTGTAAATGAGCAGTTTTGTACTGTATGAGATCTTTACAGTGCATTACTGTAGATTTGTATTCTGGGAAAATATGTTCAATGACAAATATTAGGATGTAATCTGGTATATGAAGATTGGAAACAGTAAGTAAGTGGTTAATCTGCAAGGGCAAGAACCGGCTCCAGAGGAGCTGGAGGATTAGACCATCATCAAAACAGCAAACACAGAAGATGCCTCATTAGACAGCATTACCAGCACTTGATGGGAGTGATCCTGAGTCACTGGTGCCCACATCCAGCAGTCACTGCGTGAGGGGCAGGTTCACCCTGGACAGGTCGCAAGTCCATCACAGGGCAGCAGATTTTCTTTAAAAGAAAATTTGTAAAGTGCTCAATTTACTCAACTTGGTTTATTGAAACCAATTTAATTAAATAAATTCAACACTTTATAGTGTGTGTTAAAGTACTTCAACTTTTAGTTTCCTGATTCGTTTGAGCAGATTTGCGACTCACTGTATTTTTCTTATGAGTGAAATTATTTTTTTTTTACCAGTCATTTTCTGTTCAGGTATTTTTACTTTTACATAGTTATTTCTTTCAAGTACGTTATAGACCTTGTAGGGAAGTGTAAGCCGTGTTAGCAGTGTTAGAAGTGTTAGCAGTGTTAGCAGTGTTAGCGGTTGCTTTTGTTGCAGGATGATGACATTAGAGTCGCACACAACAGCAAAGACTAAGTTCCATTTTGAAACACTTAAATTATAAACTTTAACATTTACATTTAACTTTTACATTTAGAATATAATATAAACAGCCTTTATTGTCCTGCGCAGGGAAATTCAGGTGATTTAGATAGGATTTAATATTTACATATACAATTTAACATTTAATACAAATTAGCAAAATTTAACTTAACAGTGAGCTAAATAACAACAGAATGTTAGCCAAAAATTTTAACTAGGATTTTACACAAAATGTGTTAGTGACGTTTTTGAACATTTTATTTTACACTTGGAGCCCCGTGCTGAACACAAAATACAGCACAATCCTGAAATATGTGAAATATTTTATATTAGGTTTAACTTTACAAAATGTTTATCTTTTCCTGCTTTCTGCAGGAAGACCACTGATGTTCCTGAATACTACAGAGAAGAGGGGGAAATGGTGATCCCGAGTTACGGCTACTTTATCCGAGGAGCCCAGACTACTTTCAGCGGAGTCCTGAGGTTTGTTTAAATCGTTTTTTTCCCAAAACTACTGATGTAAAATGACAAAAATGTTCAAGCTCAGCTGGAACAGTTCTTAACATCAAAACAAACAATAACTGGACAAAATAAGATATTAAATGAAGTGTGAAATGAAACATTTGTTTCTTTGCTTTTATTTCAGAGATCGCCAGTGGAAGTACATCTTGTGCAGAATGACAGACTTTGACTGTGAATTTGAGAATTTATAGGCTCATAAGGAGGATTTTACTGACACATAAACATATAAAATACAACATCTCTCCTTCTATCAGGTCATACCATAACAATGACACTATGAACATAAAATGGTTCTTTTTTTGTATTTCTTGTATTTACTTTGAATAAACAGACCAGCATCTGGAATGTGATATATGCTTGTAATCACTTTTTTCATTAGTCTAGCAAGAAGAACGATTATATATTGTGTAAAAGTAATAAAATGAAATAAACATTTACAAAACTTTAGGGCTCCGCAGCTTTTTATTTAGCTTTTGGAGGGACTGATATTTAATTGGTAGCTTGTAATGTGTTCATCGTGTTGGAGAACAGAGCTCTGCTTCTTTTAGTTCTAGTAAAGCTTTTCTGAGGCTTATACAAGTATTTATTGAGCTGCCAGGAATATTCTCTTGATAGTACCTCCTGAAACAACAGTAATGAGTACTTGGCAACATGTGCTGCAACAAACCTGCTTTCATTTAATCCTCATTCACTCCCTTTTTTATTAAAATGTTATCAACACGTGTATATGTGTAAAACTTCAAATAAACCTTATTTTATGGAACAGTTTGCTGCGTTAAACTAACAGATCATGATGCAGGAGAGCAAAACTATGAGCATTTAGGAGCGTAACTAAGTCATTCACAATGTTGTAGAGGTAAAGGATAATGAAACTGTGGGAAAGTTTAAGCATTTCCAAAAGCACAGAGTGGATGAACTCAGCCATGACGACCTCCTCTGGGCTTAAATTGGCCAGAGGTAAGCTTTAAACCACTGATACTGCCAACAACAGCCTGGAGGCAGACCGAGTGTCTGTTCACATGCTTCTAGGAACGATTTGACATCGGGATAACAGCAGCTGATCGCTTCGGTTATAAAAATTACAGAAAGATGCAAACAAATACATAAACTTATAATAAACTAGAGAAATTGCATTTCCTGTGAAAATGCTAGTGTGAAAGCTTCTTGCTGAAAACTTAAGCTGAAAGCTGCTGAAATTTGAGTTGAAAATATTTCATAGCAAAAGTGTTAATGCCAGTTCAACTTGCAAAGCTGAAAGAAGCAAAAAGAAAAAGGCATAACTTTACAGAAAAACAGGAAAAAAGGAGAAAAATATAGTCAAAATAGCAGAAAACAGCTAAAGACTAAAAGCTAAAACAGCTGATAAAGCACAAAAAGTAGAAAAAAGAAGAAAAGCAGAAAGAGGCAAATCTAAAGCTGAATAAGTGTAAAAAAAGAAGAAGCTAAAATTAGCATAAAAATAAGCTAAAGGTAGCAGCCACTAGTTGTAATTAACACCCAGATAGTGAAAGTTTTGTTAAAAAAAATAAAATTAGCAGAAAAAAAATCCATAAAAGCCCAAAAAAGTGACAATTTGTAGTAAAATAGCTAAAACAAATGAAGTTTTCAGTAAAACAGATAAAATAGAGCTGGAAATAAGGAAGCAAAACAAGCACAAATTTGCTGAACTTAGCAGAAATAAGTTGTAATAGGTTTAAAAAGTGTTTATTTAACTTAAAAAACTAACTTTAGCTAATAACAGCTGAACATTAGCTGAATTTGCAGCTGAATATAACTGAAAACATCTATAAGAAGCATAAATAGCAGAAAAAAGCACAAACAAGTAAGAAAAAGCAGAATAGCAGAAAGAAGCAGATCTGTAACTACAATAGCAGAAAAAAAGCTAAAATTAGCATAATATAATCTATATATAGCAGACTCAAGTTGAAATTAGCACCCAGATAGTGAAAGTGCTATAAAAAGGTTACAAATTGGAAAAAAATAAATAGCATCAAAGTACTAAAAAGTGACATTTTTTAGTAAATAGCTAAAGTGGCCAAAATATTTAGTAAAACAGCTAAAATGTAGCTGGAATTTTTTAATTAGCATAAAGAAGCATAAGGAGCACAAGTTTGCTGAACTTAGCGGAAATAAGCTGTATAGCTACAAAATGTGTATTTAGCTTAACAGCTAACTTTAACTAATAACAGCTGAACTTTAGCTAAAATTGCAGCAAATAGCTGAATATAGCAAAAGTATCTGAAATAATCATAAATAGCGCAATTTAGCAACAGAAAAAAAGTAGAAAAAAGCAGAAAAATATCAGTAAGAAGCAGAATTTTAGCTGAAATAGCAGGAAAAAAGCTAAAATTAGCAAAAGAGAGGAGAGAGATGAGAAGGATGTTTCTGGAAGCAGTACGAACCCAAATTGAAGCATAAAAAACATGTTAAAAAAAAAGTGAATTTTGCATAATAGGTCCCCTTTAAACTGTTTAAATCACAGGAAAATGCAGGTTTTTAGCTGTAGTTTCACTGATGTTGTACTTTTTTGTGTTATCTCTGCACCAGGACTCATGTCACAAACGTCAGGTGAGAGTCTTGCAACAGAAATGCAGCTGTCGCTCACCGCGCTCACTTGGAACAACGACCATCACAGCTATGTGTGAAAACCAGGGGCGTCACCAGGTTTTAAGGACAAGGGGGGCTTAGCCCCCAGGACACTCACATATTTTTTGTGTATCATATATATATGGTGCAAAGTATCATTTCAGTAACATTTATTTAGAGAACAATACCTACACTTTCAGATTATTGTTTTTTCCCATAGTT
>JAUBOC010000103.1:21931195-21950196 GCA_032275365.1 Anablepsoides cearensis | reverse complement strand
AACCCAGAGCAGAAAGATATAAACACTACATATGTATTTGTTCATTTATCGCAAGTCATATCGTCATCACAATATTAGTGTTATCGCACATCACAGGTTTTCCTAATATTGTGCAGCTCTAGTTTACAGTTGATATTTTTTGTTAAGAAAAGCTCTGTCACTACTCAACTAAGATTGTTCTCTGCTAAATTTATATATATATTTATATATAAACAAAATTTATACAAATAACATCCCGAGACCCTCTTATATTTTGAATATTGGTTCAGTTAGACCAGCTGTCTGTATTAAGAGGTGCTAGATATTAGACTCTATTTTTAAAATTAAATAAATTATATAGCTACATTTTAGACTCCTAATTGTTCATAAACAGTTTGTTTTTATTTTCATGAGGTTTTACACAGTTCCACTAATCTGCTAACAGCTAAAAGCAAAGCTAACTTTTTGTTCAGGAAACTAGTGTTTTTGCTAACGTTATGAACTGTTAGTGGACCAATTAGCTTGCACTAAATTTATTTCTGCTAACTTTAAGTGTTTTAACAAAAAACAAAATGACTATCCCTTCACACATGCAGCTCTGCAAGATTTCCTCATGCTCCTTGTGCATGTAGCATCTTCAGCATTTTGTGTGTCCACCTGAAGTCTTCAACTTAAAGGAGATGAAGACTTGTAAAGCAGATTGAGTGACAGTTGCCTTCATTCACTCACATCTGTAATCTGATCAGAAAGGGTGATTGTGGCCTAGGAAAATGTCCTACAGCACTCTGGGAGATGTAGTTACTCAGTTTATAACGTTTTATGGTTCAGAAACAAAGGTAAGATGGGTCTGTTTTTATTTGCTTGTGGTTCAGTGAATCCTGGTTTGATTGGGATGAAACATTTTGAATCTGCGCGTTATCAGCTTTCAGCAGACATATTAGTTGTGTGAAGAAGCCGTGGGGTGAACAGACCGTTTTCTTTATTTACGACACTTTGTGCAGTTTCTTTACTTGCCGGTTCCACTTCTTGTGGTTTTAACTGTGTTTCTTTCTTTAATGAGCTTTTAGCAAAGAGCCTGACGTTTCTGTGCCTGCCACACGTCTCTGTTTAAATGACAGAGCTTTAGTTAGCGGTTATCAGTTAGCGTTAGCTTCCACTAATTATCTTCCCTGTTTAGCGTTTTAAAAGCTATTTTTCTAGTTAGCATATTGGTGGTTAGCGGAGCTAACTGGTTAGCTGTGCCCACCACAGGGTTTTACTGATCCTGAATAACTAGAGGAAATTAAAAATATCTGGCTGAAGGGGGCCAGTAGGGGACGCCACCAATTTTTTTAGGGGAGTGGCCATAGCCCCACTTACC
Organism: Anablepsoides cearensis; assembly: GCA_032275365.1. Lineage (NCBI taxonomy): Eukaryota > Metazoa > Chordata > Actinopteri > Cyprinodontiformes > Rivulidae > Anablepsoides > Anablepsoides cearensis. The sequence goes on along the minus strand of JAUBOC010000103.1, from coordinate 21,948,857 downwards.
CCCTCACCCCCTGCCCCTGATCATACCAGGTCCTGGGGGACAATTTGAAGCTTTATCTATGTTTTGGGGGGACTCAGCCATACATGCTGTCCTATAAAAACAGCCCCCCAGCAGAGACGGGGCGCCTGCTGTGGGTTTGGACCAGAGACAGAGCGGAGGGGAAACAGCAGACTTACTGTCGGTGAGGCCTCCGGACATGCTGGACGGGGTCAGCGTGTTGCGCTGCTGCGGGTTCATGAGGTGGCTGACCGACGGCAGCTTGTTGACTTTTCCGTGAGTCGGGGAGCTGGAGCCGTAGGAGGGCTGAGACGGCATGGACGTCCTGAGGCAGGAGAGAGGAGAGCAGGGTGTTAGATGTCTCAAACAATAACATTAGCTCGTTTTATCATTTTTGTTTAACTCGTGTTGTTGGGAGTTTATATTCTTATATCCTCCGACTGTTCTGCTTTTAATTTATGTTTTTAAAGTTGTTTTTTGTGGTTTTACCACCACTGCAAACATTTAACCTTTACCCGAAAATAAAAAAAAGACCAATTTTAAGCAAAAAGAAGCCATTTATTATATTATGATTATTATTATAATGATTCCAGGAGCCAGCAAAACAAAACAATCTGTTTCAAACAGAGTGGCAACAGCTGCACATTATAAAGCTCACATCTCAGCTCTAATTAAAGACATTTTGATTGAAGAACATTAAACACACAAACTGTCCTGCAGTCACTTTAAAAACATGACCAGCACCGGCACACAGGTCTGACATTTAGATCGTCTTTAACCCCCAACAAAAAACCCCCAAAAAACTCCCAGAGTCCAGCTCTTAACAACGTAAAGGCTCAACACGTGTGCTTCAGTGATCTTAGTCATAAAATCGTCTTGGTTCCGGTCCAAACGTCAGCCTAAAGAGCTGAAAGGTTTGAACAAACAGCATGCAGTCCAGCCCAATAATTCTGTCCACTTCGAAGGACTTCAGCCTCCCGACTGCTGAGGAAACCTAATCTCAGTCAGATGAGGAGGGGGACCTCCCAGGAGCAACGGGCAGTTCAGATCCTCAGAGCAGAAATCCCGGGACGGGCCAGAAGAAAAGACGACGACAGAAAGTAGACAAGAGAGGAAGTTCCTTGAAAGGAATGTGGAGCAGAGTTTCAGGAGGAGCTGCAGCGCCGCCTCTGATCCCCTGTAGGCTCCAGGAGCTGGCTGCCCAGGCGGGTTTTTATCAGGCTGCAGGGAGGAAGGAGAGACAAAAGAGACAGAGCAGAAATAAGGGCTCGCAGGTGGAGGAGAGCAGGAGAGGTCCAGACCAGGGCCGGCCACAGGCCAGACTTCAGGTGTACAGTTCTCCAAACCTCACTGCCAGTTTACAGACATTCACAAACCTAATTAAATAGTTTTATCTTTGATATTATTTTTATTTTTAGAAACCAGGTTGTCCAGTTAAAATAGTTAACAATATAAATAATTTGAAACAGAATGTCAGGAGGCTACCTCCTAATGAGGAACACCTGTTCATGTTAAACAGCAGCTGTGGACTGAAGCAGTTCTAGGGGGGTCCAGTGGTATACTCCTCTGGAAAACTTTTGTAAAAGATTTACTCAAAACTTAATTTTCCAGCCATTTGAAGAACATTTTACAATTTGTTTGCGATTAATAAAATCAGTATTTTATTTAGGTAAACACTGAAAACCTGAACTTTATCTGAGATCAGAACTGAAACTTCATTATCTTTATTTTGTTTTTGTTTCCACACTGAGCACCAGCAGTTAGTCTGGACTGCATCATATTTTATCATGAAAAATCCTCTGCTCCAGAGTTGCAAAGTAACTAAGTACAAATACTTTGTTACTGGAGACTTCAACTTTTACCAAAGTAATTTTTTGGTAAGATACTTGTATTTTTACTCAAGTATCACTTTGTGGTATTTTATACCACACTGCTCTGCTCCATATAACACCTCATGTAGGAACAAAGCAGCTGAGCAAACCACAGAACAAGTTCATAAACCTGAACAATCAAGGATTATTCTACACACTAAAACAACTATACTCTGATAAAAGTTATCAAATTTACTTTTTTCGTCCCTCATATGTGGCAGCCCTGGATGGATGGGGACCTTAGCATTTGCCTACACTGCCTATGCCACAGGCCCAGCCCTGGTCCAGAGCTTCAGAAAACACTTTACAGAAAAGAATAATAAAAAACACACTGAAGATGACAGAGAGAGAAGGTGAGACGGAGTGTGACCAGCAGAGGGCAGTATACACTCGCAGATCAGATGCTGTTAGTTCACTTTAAATGCAAAAAGAGAAACTGTAAAACACTTCCTGCTGACTTTATTTAAAGGCTCCGAGGGAGACACTGGAGTAAAGGGTTGTGAGAGGATACAAAACTAGACAAATGTGCCCGAACCCTGGAGAGAAATCTGTTTCCTTTCCTCAGTTTCTCACCTTGAAAGTATTTAAGTGTCTTGGAAGCATGCTGTTTAATAAATGTGTTGCAGGTAGAAAACATAAAGCAAAAGCAGCTGGAGCTGACAGCGAGGCTCTTTATCATTTTTCATTATCAGCAGCCTCGTTTCCACAGGTTTCTGTGAACTGAGGAGGAAAAAAGTGTGTAACCATGACACACTTTTAATTAGCCAACAGATGAAGCTGAGGCACTGATTTGATTTTCTTTTATGTTTTTTATTTTCTTTTTCTTTTCTTTTTTTCGGTGCTGTTGTGCAAACCTGGCAAAGCACCCAAAGGCGTTACCGTGAACCTTTGCAGGCTTCTCCTTTAACAAAGCTCAGCCAGGTACACTTGTCACGATTCATCAGCTTTGGCTGTGGTCCCATGAGAGAACAAGAGGACAAAAGAGAAAAACAGCTCGCCTTGTAAAGCTTCCAGCATTGAGCAAATTCGGGGTAATTTCTCAGAAACTGCTAAACTCCAAATTACGCTTGATTCGGAGCACTCCCTGTCAGTGTTCATATTTTTTTATTTTTACATTTTTCTAGATAGCTGCAATGCTTCAGCAGCAGCCTTAAACACAGTCATGCAGGGGTTTTAATCAGTGCAGCCCGCTCTCGTGTGAAGTGTGTTAGTCATCGCTGCACATTCATCAAAACAGCTCTGCAGCTTAGCGGCACCGGCTCAGAGCAGGCCGGGTGAACCCTGCAGGTAACAGGTGTGATTTCACAAAACTCACACAGAGCGTCGTTTTTTTTTTAATAATCAGCAGAGTACTCACTGTTTCTGAAGGAGGTTCTGTTGCTGCTGCCTGTAGGACTCTATTGTGTGCTGCGGCAGGAACTGCATCAGCTCCAGAGATTCTTTGATTTTGACCAAAATCTCGTAAATTTCACGGCCTTTGATCTGGAAGAGGCAAAAAGAGAAGTTTTTTTTTTTTCAGAAAGCAGCTCAGTGTTTTTAAGCCGTGTATGGTTCCTTCTTTGGTTTTTGTATTTGAAAATAAAACGAGAACAAACAAATAATCTGTTTTTAATTTGTTTGTTTTAAAGCTAAACTGGAAAAAACTATTGCAAAAATAGGAAAGGCTACATTTGTTTGTATTTTAATGGTTAAAGCAAAGACGATCTTTATATTTTGTTTGGGACCTTCTGGCGGAACCAGAAAATCCTGGCCTGAACTGGAGCATCATGTTTTCACTTCTAACCATGGATATGTTTCTTATTTAGAGTCGACTAGTTTGATGATCTTATTGTGAACAAAATTGCTTTAATGTTCCAAGTTATGCAGAACAAGGTTCAAATACATTCGTTGTCAATAATTTTAGGAATGGTTTCTGTTTTTCTTCCAACCACTATAAACTCATAATCTTTGATGACTTCAGTCATTTTTACATATTAAAACAGGATATTTTATTTTTGGTTTAAATAGCTGAAGCAAGAACTCACAGCACTGTGGATTTTTAATCCATTCGATTAAAAATTTTTTACATTTTGGGTTTAAAAACACGGACCCCCCCCCCCCCCCCCCCACATGCAGCTGTTTTCTTTTTGCAATTAATTTTGCATTACATTTTGTTTAAAATTTCAACACAATCCATCAAATCTGATAAAAAAAATCAATAAAAATCTAAAGGCACAGCTTTTAATGTTTTCTATGAATTTAAAAAGTGAAAAACTAAACATTCCTGTATGCTCGGTTGTTCTGATGTGCATTAGCTCAATTAAGATTGACTTTCTTTAGTTGCTGAATGTTTATCTGCAAGAGTTTAAAATTGGTCCAGTTTTGATGATCTTATCTCTGTCTTTTCACATCAAAATTAGATAACTAAAAGACTGGAACTTCAATTTCTCAGCTACAAAAAGCTGATTTTTTGCAGGATGAGACTCTGTTGTTACTCAATGTGTCACAGATACTGGTTCTGGAGGTTTCTTCCTGTTAAAAGGGAGTTTTTCCTCACTGTTGTAACCAATGTGCTGCTCAGGATGGAAACTGTGATCCTTGTTTTTTTTTTTTTACAGAATCATGTGATGACGTTTGTTGTGACACTTTATAAATAAACTGAATTGAACTAGAGGTCAGATCTAATGTGATATAAATGTTAAAAAAAACCTTGGCACTAATCATATCTAGTGTTTTGATGTAGAAAATTAAGACTTACGGGTAAACAAAAGACCTCCTCGTCTGTAGATCTTCTCTTCTTGACGGTGGACACCTGGATTCCGTGGGAAACCTGGCGGTAGGCTGAAAGGAGGAGAGAACAGAGTGTGAGTTCAGCTGATCATGAGCTGAAGAGTTAGCCTGAGCCGTGAGCAGAGGAGAGGTGAGGGAGGGAAAGAAGCGAGGGAGCAGGCAGAGTGCGGCTGGGAACATTCACTGACTGTGTTAGTGCGCAGGTGGAGACTCCTTCACGCCGGCAGCATGTCAGCTCAAGCCAAAGCTCATCAGCCCGCCACCAACCCGCCCCAGCGCTACTTACGGCGTTTCGTACCATCACTGTTCTTTGTGGTGTCCGTCACGTGCTGCTTGCGGATGCTGTCCTCGTCGGCCTTGCGGTCTCGGCCCGGGCAGGCGCAGATCCTGGCCTCGAAGCAGCGGCGGCCTAACACCTGTCCACTGGCAGGGAGGGAGGGAGACGAAGAGCATCTGTCAGGACAGCATTCTAGCAGCTAATTTGGAGAGCTGACAGGCGAGCAAAGAGGGGGGATGAAGAGGACAAACGGTGTCTCTTACTCTCTGGTTTCCAGAGTGACGATGATGAGGATGGGGCGTCTGTTCATTCCGCCCACGCAGCTCGAGTTGCACATAAAGTTGTATAAAATAGTTGTGAATTCTGTCCCCACCTGAGAAGGAGAACAAGCGTTAACTTTCCTGCACTCTGGATCAGATCGGTGTAATCTAATGAAGTGGTTCCCAACCTTTTCAGACTTGTGTTACCCCTGAGCCATTTTGTCATACCACAAGTACCCCTCAGTCAAACATAATGATGATTCTCTAAAACTATAATATACAACAACTGATTATTAAATGAAAATTATTTATTTAACTCCCTAGAACTTTTAATTCTCAGGCATTTTATTATTTTCAATTCAAATTAAACATAAAGTAATCAAATAAATAAACCAGGTAATGGCAGGTGCAGGAAGAAGCACTATGTAAAATACATCAAATACCCCAAATGAGCCAATTCCATGAGATTCCAAGTTTTATACATTGCATTTTTCACATTGCAGAAATCATAGGGCCCTACAAATCTCACTCCTATTTTTGTTTATTATTTTTACACACCTGGGAAATTTTTCTACGTACCCCCTGTGATATGCTCACATACCCCAAGGGGTACACGTACCCCTGGTTGGGAATCACTGATCTAAAGGATGTGAGAGGCCGGGCCCTCGCTCACCTGGGGAGGCTCGTACGGAACCAACACGCTCTGCCTTCCAGTGATGGAGTCCTCCAGGTACTGGGCGTGGTTGTTCCCCTCCACGCGGATCAGATGGCTCGGCGGCGCTATCTGACCTGGAAGCGAGAGACCAGTTTCGTCACAAAACGCCCGACAAGCAAAGAGAAAAACGAGACCCGATGGTGGGTTTTAGTTCGGGGGTAACTGACCGTCGTTGAACTCGCGGCTGAGCTCGTGGTTGGGGCATCGTTTCACCACCTCGGTCACGTGCTCGGCCTTCTTGTAAACGGGCATGGCTCTGATGACGGCGCCCTGCGGAGGCTGGGTCAGCACTTTGATCTGAATGGGACAGGTCTTGGCGATCTGGCAGTAGAGCTTCTTCAGGTCTGTAGAGTACTGGAAGAAGTGGGGAAACAAACAAAGATTATTAACATTTTAAGCAGAGAATTATCTCGTCCTTCGAGGCCCGTTTGTAAGATTGATCTGGGAAACACCAGTTGCAGAGAAGCCTGTGAATCCCCCTGAAGCAAACAGGGTTAAATATGCAATACTGTGATTATGACCTACATAAATAAACACACACACACACACATTCAGGACTCCTGGTGCCACGACGTGTGTATTGGAAACCTCAAAGACGTCTTGGAGAGAGCCTCTGGGACTTCCGAGACGCGCCATAAAAATGGCCCCCCTCCAGGAGCAATTAAAGCAGGCCCGGCTTTCATCTCCCAGAGAAGAGCACTCTGCTGTAACATCTGATGGCCACTCATCACACAGAGCCGGGGCCTCTGAAGTGTCTGAAAGCTCTGAATGCACAGATCCGACTCAGGACTAATGGCGAGGACCTATCCAGGACCGATACCAGAATGTGGTGGTTGCTCACACGGACTGGCTCGTGTTCAAGGGCTTTTTGTCGTAACTAATGGAAATGCACCTGATCCCTGGCACTGTTGAGATTGATAAGCAGTAAGCCGTCAGAAAAGAGTGAATTGTTGCTAATAGGCACGACCCAACTGTGTAAACAAACCATTCAAATCAGTGCTGTGTAAGCAGAGCTTTAAATCCTCTGTGTGCTGAAGACACAGGCTGGGGGGTGGAGAGGAGTATGTTCCTGTCAGCTTCGTGTTTTGGATAAAAACAGTGAGCGTTGTTAAAGTGGAATAATAAAAAAAAATTAAACCAAACGCTGGGGGCTGTGTTTGCAACATAAAATTCCACCTCTATTAAGAGTGCTTCCCGTAAATAGGGTAGCTCTTCCCAGTACCTGTACCTGTTGATTTTAAAGTTACGCAAACCTGGCAGGAGTGTTTTCAGCTGAAGCACAGCCTTTCTGTTCATCAGGACAAAACAGCAGATCCTCACATCCTAACCCTCCACATTCTGGCTCCTAACGCAAACAAGAAGCAAGTCAACAACTATACCCGTCCTGTTAAAGGGTTGTCTATGGAGGTTAGGATAAAATAGTTCAAATTCTGAGACGTCAACACAAACGCTGAACTGATCCCTTCCTTAAAATCAAAGCAGCTTGTCGAAAGGTTCCCCAGAAAGAACCGAAGACAAATGGCGGTGCTTGTCCCCCTCGCTCCTAACCTGATACTCCCCGTACGCCTCTGTCAGTCAGCTAAATGAGGTGGAAAAGCCAAGCAAAGACGAGAGGGGAAAAGCGCAAAAAAAAAAAGAAAGGGAGAAATAGAGCAGAGGATTAGGAGGCGAGCTGAAAGAGAGGCGTTGGTTCTGAAGAGGTCAGTTTGTAGAGTTTGTGCAGCTAAAAGCTAAAAATCAACTCAGTCTGCAAAGATCTAATCAGAGCTGTTTAATCTGAACGTTTGTTTAGATGATACACTCCTGAAGACACACAGATTGTATTTCTAACCCTAAAACGGTGTTTGGTCCTCAAAGGGACAACTGCTACTGACAAGGTAGGTGTTTATACCAGAAAAGGTCCTAAACAGGTAGCTAAAACCAGACTCTCACACACACACACACACACACATCAGAGAACCATCCCAGCCCTCCAGCTACAAACTTTGAGTGCACAGCTATGCGCTGCCGGTGCTGTTTGCCGAGGCGGTGGGAGCGGGAGCTACGATTGCTACGAGCGGCACGCAGCCCAAGCCCACAGCATTCAGGGCGGAGGACAGCCGGATGACTGATGGGGATTCAGTGGCTCACACAGGGCGCGGCGCTCAGGTGTTAGCATGTAATTACGGGGCCTTTTCATTGGTCACAAAGTGAATTACACAGCCGAGGAACACACAGAGCACAATGCGGAGCGGCTCAATCACGGGCGCTTGAAAGAAGAACTCAGTGTTTGCAGGAAAACACACACTGGCACACGTGGCAGCGAGTCACGTCAATAATGAATGAATAATTTACCGACATGGTAGATTAAAGCAACAACTGTGCATTTTGTCGACATTTGCTACCCTTTAGCGCGATGAATAAACCTGTGAGGATGTGCAACATTACTTTCTAAATCTTGAAGCCCTTTTGGAAGAAAAAAAAAACAGGAAGAGACTTCCTCTCTGGAGCAGGCTGGGGCAGGCCCACAGCCGTAGCGTTCTTTTCTCCCTGACAGGCGCTGCGGGCGCATGCAGAAATCAAGTCCTGACAAACATCAGGCCTTAAACAAGCGCTGTTTGGCGCCTCTGGTCTTGTCTTTTTCATACCTGACATGTCATGTCATGCCTGTAGCGTCTCCCAAACCTGTTTAATTCAACCAAAAAAAAAAAAAAAATCCCAAAGGTTTTTTCTTTTTAACCCTGTCGTCTTTTCTTTTAACTGAAGGAAAAATCCTGAGAACAAAATTAACCTAACATTTGGGAGAACGATCATCTGATTCTGACCTCTCATTTTGTCAGCACTTATCTTGACCACCCAATCTCCGTGATGACACCTGTCCTGAGGGCTAACCTGGACCCTGGTCCTGTGGCCCCATGTAGTCTAAGCAGAACCAATCAAATACACATCCCACTCTCCACCTTTAATACCTCAGTAAACAAACTTTTAATAGCTAAAATACTAAAGGGACTACATTTAAGCAATGGAAAAATATAAATAAGTGTAGTTTTGGGGTGTTTAATTTATACTATGTATAAAGGAAGAAAACAGGGCTGTATCTTCAAGCCAAAAAGAAAAAGGAATCTTGTAATCAAAGCTGGAAGAGGATGTGCTTTTCCATGACGATCATGGAGACATCCCAAAGATGCTATAAAAACTGAATCTGCCTTTAAAAATTTTCCCCTCTACCTGTTCCCATCTGCAGCTCTCAGGGCTTTTGGGGCGAGTCGGGACAAGCTCCTTGACACAAACAAGTCTCAGCTCCATCTCGTGAGGCGTGGGACGGGCCCACAGATGTTCCAGGGACAAGCTGCGTCTTGCAGCCTTTCGCTGGAAACACTCTTCTCTTTGAGCATTCACAGGGCTCTCCTCCTCCTCCTCCTCCTCCTCCGGCGCAATGTGAGATGCAGCCATCAAGCTTAACTCTCTCAACAAAAAAGAAAAAAAAAAAGACAGAGCCCTCTCCAAGAGCACAGGGTTCAGAAAAGAGGTGCACAGTATTGACACAAGTATTATCCACAGGCCCTCAATCCATTACTGTAATCCCCCTGAGCTCTGAGCGTCCCAGTGATAGCCCAGACCGTGACATTCCTCTGCTTTGACTCTGTGCGGTGGCAGCTAATACACACAGCAAACACAACCAATCTTCAGCGCCACAATAGTTGCATCAAAAACCAACAATGGCTGCCTCGTTTGCAACACTCCATTAATTTAGTACAGGAGATAAAACTTGACCTATTGTTCCCTCGCTGGAGGATGAAGCTGGGAACAACATGAAGACTGCAGGGAGTGCTAACAAGGAAACTGTGTGGGAGATATTCTGGGAAAAAGGGCTGACGTGTTGCGCTCATCTCTCAGTGAGTGTGTGAGTGTGTGTCACAGTCGTCCTAGACAGGAAGAGGTTAAGGTGTGGGTTAGGGATTAGGTGTGTCTCCAGAAGAGCAGTCATCAAAAAGTACAGTACACAGTCCGCTAAGTACTGTGGAAGATCCCAAAGGCCTTCAAATGAAAAAAAAAAAAAAAAAAGAGGCGCATTAGTCGATCTATACACAGAGCAAAGCTGCACTGGTTACATCTTCAGTGGCTCTCTGCCATCTGTCCATCAGTCCACTGCTGCAGTTATTGGGCTGAGATTAGGGGAGCTTTAACCAAGATCTCCTGAGATCAGACGAGGGAGCCTCCTTTGAGTCGAGAAGCGACACTATAATCACTCGTCTTTTGAGCGAGGCAGAGCGCTGCAGAGGAGCAGTGAAAAAGGGGTTTGTTTCTGTGAGCCAAACATAAAACAAAAACGAGTGTTTGAGTGGGACGAGTGACTTTTAACAGGATTTATTACTGGTGGTCATTGTTGTGCTAACAGCTAAAGGCAGAGCTAAGCTTTTCAGTTAGCGGAGTAGCTTTTTCATCGACTTTGCAAACCAATAGCGGATCATTTAGTGTCTGCTAAATTAGGTTTAGCCTACTTAAAGTCCACTAAAAGCTGACTAACAAGCTAACATCAACAGGTTTGTGTCAGTCTCAGCTTATTGCAAATTGAATAACAATTGTCTTAGCGGTTAGCAATTTGTGGTTAGCTTCCATTAAATTAGATTTTGCCAACTTTATTCTGCTAACAGCTGACAAGCTAACATTAACAGGTTTGAGTGACTTTTCTAAACCCTTTTGCCTTGCCAACCTAAGTTTTTGCCTCAAATGTCTGGTATTCACCATCTAAAGCTTGATCATGTTCTATTTAAGTGCTTGATTGACAATTAATTAAGCTCGAAGCGTGCTTGTTATTGCTGGTTGCTAAACTTTTTTAGGGAATTGATTGCTCACAATTAAGTGTACTGTGGTGATTTTGTTTGATTAAATAAATAATCACATTTATTGATGGATCAAATTTAAATTCACTGACTAAAGTCACTTATTTTGTGTTGTCCATTCATTTTGAATGGAAGAAATATTTACCAAAAATAAAATGATCCTTGCTAAAATACTATCCTTATAACTTGTTATAAGAGGTGTAGGGTTTATCCTACAGTGGTTATCAATCAGCAGTTTCAATTAATTGTGTTAACTTTCGTTAAATTAGGTCTTGCCAACTTAAAGTCCACTAAAAGCTAAGAAACTACCATCAGCAGGTTTGGATGCTATAATCTGTAAGTGTTAGCTTCCACTAATATTTTACATGTGTAACACTTTAGCATTAGTGAAGCTATATATTTAGTTAGCAAATTAGAAAGAGCACCACCTGTGTAGCTCAGCCTCTAATATTATGAACTAACTTTATTATCAACACATTATTGTCTAATGTTTTTTTTTTATAATATTTTTTTAATACAACTTCATTTAGACTGTTTAGAAGCTGTATTTCCCCCTTTTTTAATTGTCATCTTTCACACCCCTGAGTTCGAGTCATTTTGCACACCCCCTCGGATCATGAGTCTGTCATGGTATCTTGCCTTTATTTTCATTTTTATCTAATTTCATCTTGATAGTCCGGTACAGTAATTCTTATTCTTATTTTTATTTTGATCTATATTTATTTTTTATTGTTACTGTCTTTATTATTGCTACAGTTGATACTGTCACATAATGTAAGGCTTCCTGTGGATTGATGTTTGTATCTGCTGCTGCTGTTACACCTGAATTTCCCTGCACGGGACAATAAAAGCTGTTTCTATTCTATTCTAGTCAAAAACAAAAGGAAAAAAATAAAAATAAGAAGATCTGAGGTCAGGTTTTTAAAGCATTTTTTAAAATGCGTAAAATCAACGCCAAGCCTTGATTCTGTGTAACAACATGGGTTCTGATCCATAGCTTTTCCAGGTTAAATCAGACTGACCCAACCAGTCTTGCATCATGTGTTGTGACTGTGGGACACTACATGTGTCTGTAGAGATGTGCAGTAAAGCGGGCTGTGGGGCGTGCCGCACCGCGCCGCGCCGCTCACGAACCACCCTCTTCTCAGCCACCTCACGGTTGCACATTAGACAAACACTTTTGTTTTTGGGCTGTGAAAATGAGAGGGATGAGTGAGGCGGTGTGGGAAATGGGTGAGTGTCACAATCCCACAGTTGGCCTGGTTAATGAATACGGTGAGCACTCCCTGAGTTTATGTGGAGCGCCGTGCATTGAACTCGACTTCTCAGCGCACATTTTGACAGGGCGGTAGTAATTTGACACGTCTCATTCATGTTGACATTTGTAAATCAGTTATGGTGATGTGGGTCCATTATGTAATTATCTGCGCTTCGCTGGAAGCTCATGATGCAATTTGAATTTTGACATCCTAATTTGGATTCTGTCAGCGGCAGCTGCTCCCGCCGCGCACCTAAAACTCTGCCGTATCGTCCGCTGGAGTGAATTAACCAACCTCTACAGAGGAGTGCACGTTGCACACATAAACACGCCGACAGGTGATGCAACAGCTGTCCGTCCATCAGTCCTGTCATGATTAATAATCAGTCAGGAGGAGCTGGTTGTGTAGGTTTACTGACAGTCACGTGGTGCAGGATCACCACACCTGGAGCAACGAATTAACTTGTTTACTTCTGTCAGCAACACAATACTGGTAAACTTTGCTCCAGTCTAGTACAACAAAAACATGTGTGATACAGATCTGAGCATAAGTCTTGAGTCATCTTTTGTTTTTTTTCTGTGTTCCTGTAAACCTTAAAGTGTCTTGCAGGCCTTATTATGAAACACAGAGTCGTTCAAGCATAAAAAAATCTTCTAAACATAAATACTGAACTAGTAATATTTGATGAATGAACACAATTTAGTAAAGTATTTTAGTTGTTCCTCTTTAAATGTTAGATGCCTTGTTAGTAACAACTGATAAATCAGTGTGACAAACGCACATTTAGCTGAAGATGTTCAGGTGAGAAGCAGCCTAAAAACCTGAAACTATTGCTTAAACCTTTAAACAAAAGTCTGATTACTTAGAGACAAAACCTGAAAAATGCGAACAACTTGGAGGATTTTTTTAAACATGAGGTCTATTTCACCAAATAGCAAAGAGGCTTATTTACTAACCCTACTTTTGAGGTGAAGGTAATGAATGTCCTCTGTAGTGATGGTGCATGTAGTGATTGATGCCCCCCCCGTCAGTCTGTTAAAGAGAAGCGCCTGGGGTGCACTGATGATTTGAAGCTGTACATCTCAGGTGACATTCCTCCTTGCCAGATGTAATTGTGCAACGCAGGACTTCAACGTATACCTGAACCTGCCTAGAGCATCGACCGTCAGATAAGGAGTTCAAACGTAAAGGGGGTCCCTTTAACCTCTGATCTGACAAATAACTGCCTGACTTTATGAGAGGCAGAGCTTTAAATATGTCTAACAGCGTTTATGCAACACTTATTAAACTGAAAATAAATACAGTGCCTCAATGTGGATCAAAGAACAGATGTGGTTTTGGTATAATCAGAACATAATGTGATCAACTACTTATCTGTTTTTTTTTAACACTCAGTTTTAGACAAATTTTAAACCAACACTGTGTAAAAGGTCATGCAGAAACCAAAAACTCTGTCACTAATCGATGAAATCTTACCGTCCAGGTGGCAGACTTTGCTGTACTGGACTGCTGGAAGGACACGTCGAACGTATGGGGTCCGGCATAGTCTGTGTTGGATGGGATGGCGGGCGACGGGGAGAGGGCATCGAAGGTGGAGCTGGGCTGGGCGTAGGGCGACGGGGCCGTCACGTTGTTCTGAGCGTGCTCGTTGTTGTAGGGGCTGGTGGAGGTCGAGCCGGTGTTCTGCTCTATGCTGTTCAGGAGCCCCAGGTTTGTGTACTGAGACTGAGGACCAGACAAAGAGGAGGAGGGAGAAGACAACAGAGATGAGTGTAGAGATTACATTTAGACAGTGGTGGGCATGGTTCTGCTAATCAGCTAACAGCTAACAGCAGAACAGTTTTATTTTAGCTTTTTCTTTGAAAACTGTTAGCAGACCAATTAGCTTCAGCTAAACTGGGTTTGGCCATCTTTGAGTCAGCTAACAGCTAACTAGAGCAGAAATAAATATATAGGTATAGATATCAGCGGTGGGCACAGTTCCCCTAAAGCACTAATAGGGGAACTAATTTCCTGATTAGTGCTTTACAGCTTTTGTTAATTTTAAGCATGCTAACAGCTAACTGACAAGCTAAAAAGAGACAGGGACGTGACACAGCCTGTGTCTTAGCAGTTACCAATTAGCTGTTAGTGTTAGCTTCAGCTAATACCACTTTGTAGTTAGAAAATACTTACAAATGTGCATGTGTGAAGTGGTAAAGCTCTTTAATCAATATAAACACTGAGGTGAAAAAGCTAAACTCTAAAGTTGTTATGGAAAGACCACTGGAAGTGACCAAATTCAACAGGTAACTTTACGTTGTTATACAGATCAGATGTATTTGCTCTAAAATTATTCCGTTAAACTTTCCTTTAAAACCATATATGAGCTTTTTCATAGTCTTTTTTTTGCCTTAAACCTGCTTTTTGAGCTTGTAGGCAAAGCATTAGCTTCCTCTAATTTATTTTTACATGTTTAGTGTTAGCAAATCTGTATTTTTAAGCTAACTTTATTGGTAAATACGCACACCACTGTATTTAGAGTTTCATGTTCCTTTGATTAGACACAAAACAGTGTTTAAAGTAAAGATGAGCACTATTACTCTTCGTCACATAAAGTTACTTATGGTGGACATTTAGGCTTAAGTGTTTGTTATTGTAAAAAAGCTCTCAGAGAATGGAGAAATTTAAAATCAAATAAAAAACAAACTCAACAAAATTAGTTGTTTTTTTTCAGCATTCCCTGATCTATCATCAAAACTCCTCAGACAAGGAGCCCAGAATTCTTTAAAGAGGATGGATACGATGCGAGGGTCAGAGCCAGGCCCTTCTTGCTCACTCCGCTGGCCCATTCACCTCATTCCTTTCCATTTATAAACGCCACATTCCTGGACGAGGTGTCTCTCACTCTTTAGGGCGGTCATTAATCTCTCCGGGGCCTCTTGTTTATTTCAAGCACGGCTGACCACAGCTGTCCGCCTCACACCCAGCGCTTCTACCAGGTGTTGCACCAGGTGACCCGACCGTGAGCGACGAGAAACCGTGGTTTATACAGCTCCCAGTCGAGGCGGTGACTTACGAGCGAATAATGTGGCAATATTAGTCATTGATCCACGCAAACAAGACCCAGACAGGCTCACGCAGACAGACGACACACCTGAGAGCGGTCACCTGAGTCAACCTCAGCGTAAAGCAACACCACAGGGTAGCTCGCTGTTTGGACGAGGGTCACTGTGAGCTATTCAGACAAAAAACAAAAGATGACGGAAGCTTTTTAAGGAGACAATGGTGCTGGGTGTGCAGGTGTTAGGCGACTGCAGGGTTTTGGTGAACCAACCAAACAACTGCTGCTTTTAAAAGCTCATCAATGCTAATAAAACTTTATTAGTCACTGCAGATAAAAAAAAACAGTTGACAAATACAGCTGGATTTTCAAGGCTGTCCTAATTTCTTGGCTGGAAAGAGTGTTCCCGTATGTGAGAGTGACTGACGATGATATCAGCGCGCTTCCTTTGAACTGTGGTGCAATTCTACTGAGGCGCTCAGGCAGCCAGATGACACAACCACCCCCAGCACCTGATGCAGGCGGCTGCCACGGTGGAGGTGACAGGCACCAATTATCAATGCCAAGTTATTATTCTAAAGAAAAGCTGGATGCTGGCCGGAGACCAAACATAGATAAAAGCAGCCTGCCTGCCTGGCATGGAATGGCATGGCTCGTCACGGTCCAAACGAATATAAGGATCAAAGATGAGAATCGGAGGAGCAAAGCTGTAATTGACCAGCAAAGCAAAGCTCCACTTCGTCACGTTTTAATGTTTAATTGACTGGAAGTGGGATATCAGCTTTTCCAAACGGGTTGTTTTTCCTCCACTTCCTTCAATCAGATCCTATTCCACTATAATACAGTAACGGTTTAATAACCACTTCAGCAGCTTTTAAAAATTCTTTCTGTTTATAGGCAGTGTTGTGTTTTGGCCTTTGGGGCTGTTGCACAGCAGAGCAGTAAATCCTCTGAAGCCTTTTAATAAAGCTGTGCTGCCCGTCGATGCTGATCAGACCCTGTTTCAGACCACCCTGAAAACGATTCTGGTGACCTTTACGTCGATCAGCCGTTCACACCTACGCTGGAATCTGAATTTATCCACAACGCGTATCAGAAATATTCGGAATGCACCGCGGCACTGATTTAGAAGTCACTGACAGGGCCAGCACTTCGGCATTTGGCGCGGCGCTGGGAGGCGCAGCGCCTCGTCTTGTATTTATCGATAAGTTAATGGCCGAGTGGAAGAGTTCAACACATGTGAGTGAACTCTATCTGACTGGAGGAGAAATAACTCGGACCGGTCCAGGGTCACACCCTCGCCCGGGAGATGGGCGGGTAAAGAAAAGTGTCCAGAAACAGAACATCTACCAGGAAACAGCAGTGATTTCAACTCTCTGAATTGTATCAAAACCTCAGCTCATTCTCCTCCTCCTGCTCCGTTTATTGAACCAGCACTGAAAGTACGACTTGTTGAATAATTAAGACCCGGCCTGAGGGGGAGGAATAGCTCCCATTCCTGCCTCTCTGATGCTCCGTGTTCCAAGGGCCAACATTTAAAGAGCATGTAGGGGACAGTGATGTGTGACCACAGGGGTAGGAGGCATTAAAGGCTCAACAGGGTGGTGGGTGGTGGTGTTTGTGGGGGGCAGGGGGGCATTTACCTGCTGGGGTGGGCAGAGCAGGTGATTGTATCTACATCAACATACCATTAAAGCAATTAGGACCCCCGCACCAAACAGCATATCCCCCCCCATTCTTACGGCTGCAGCGGCTCCCTGAAGACTGGGGCGGGGGAGACGAGGCAACCTGATACCTCACTGAAGGGACTGAGCTGGACACCACTTAAAGCCCCCCCAACAACTCCCCCAGCCCAACTTAAAAGACAGAGACCTGACACACCTGTTATCTGCGACCTGCAATCTGAAAATCCATCAGTCGCTCGACGTCTGTGTGGAACAGAATTAAACTGACGAAAGAAAGAAATCAGCACGACACCATGGAGAGCCTTACAGCTGGAAACTAAAAATTTAATTTCTAATCAGGATGTTCATTTTTTAATCAAACCTGAACAATTAGAGGAAAGTGACTGAGAAACCTGGTAACTTTTTAAAAAGTCACAATCCTTACAAAAACTTTTTAGCCATTACGTTCTAAAAATAAATCTTTGTTACTTAATTTATTCGTTAAATAAACTGATAACTCGTGGAAAAAACAGTCCACAAGAATGAAAACAACACAACCACCTTCTTGGCGGCATTTTTCGTTCTGACGCATCTTTTGTGTTTTTCCGTTCACAAGACAAACTATTCGACACAGAAAATTCAAAACTTATAAAACTTTTTTTTTCCTTCTTTCTAAAAACAGCAAAACAATCGACTGAACAAGGAGCCAGATTTAAAATAAATCACAACCACTGACTCTGAGCCAGACAGCAGCCATTTCACAACAGGAACATATTCTGATTTCCAGGTGTTTACATTCCCTGCTTTGTTGACTGTTACACACACACACACACACACACACACACAGACACACACACACACCCAGCTGTGCACAAAAACACACACTGTCACGGTTTAAAAGAAAATGCAACTGAACAATTCTCTGTAATCAAATTTACTTTAGTTGTTTGTTACTCAATTTTAAATCAATGCTCTATATCATAT
>JAUBOC010000103.1:21882235-21897765 GCA_032275365.1 Anablepsoides cearensis | reverse complement strand
GTCTCTTCAGAGGCCCATCAGAGGCCTGGGGTCAAAGACAGTTTTCTTGTTTATTCCACTCGAGGTGAATCCTACAACGGTATGGTAACAATATGCAAACAGCAAAAGAGCCATTTATGTTAATATGTTTGAGTAACATAGCAGCTGAATTAAAAAAACCTTTGGGTAGCACAGACCATCAGAACACCAGAATTTATTTAATACAAACTTTATTCAATAAAAAAACAGTGCTAAATTTTGGGGATCGAACTAACTTAATGGATATTATTAACGTTACAATGAGTCTTTAAATAATGTTAAAATATGAACAGTTTATAGTTGTGACTATAATCTGTCCATATTTTCTATATAACTGTGACATCAAGGACTGAAACACATTAAAAATTGTGAGTTAAAATATCACGTGACCGGAAGTGTTACAAAAATGCTACAATTGTCTGTGTCCGTATTGCCGTGAAAAATAAGGTGGATTAAACTGAGTTTACTAAACAAAGGGAAACAGGAAAAAGGGAAATTAACAGGCTTTGATTGTTACAACAAAGAAATTATCTACCAAACACACATTTGCTTACTTTATGTGCCTAGTTTAAATAAAGAAAACTTAAAATTCTCTAGTGTTTTTGAGACTCATTTTATTCATATTACTTTGAAATACGAGTCTGTTTGTGTTTTATTTTCTGTACTACATTACAACACAAACACAACATGAGAACAACATGTCCCATTTGTGTGTTTAGTCACAGACAGCTTATGTTTCATAAGGACAGTTTGAGCCCTTCACCTTTGGGATTGCAAAATTATTTCCCACTAGTCCCTGAAATTACTCAACATATGACTAAACACAGCCTATTATCTGAAGATATAAAAGTTGTGTATTCATGACAATTCTCATACCTGAAAATATTTACTGTTACTTCACTGTTCCAGTGTGCAAACTGCACCCTCGGGTAGTTATTTTTTAAAGACATTGTTAAAACACTGAGCTGACAGAGTTATAACAAGGATAGAAGAAAGAGTGTAAAGTAAAAATGTTAAGCTAACATTTCAGAAATAATTAAAATAGGCACTATTTCTTAACTAAATAACTTTTTACACATGTATGTATAGATGTGTAAGTTATAATGGATCTTTAATTTATACTGTGATTTTAATGTGACCTGTGGTTCAATTATGTCTAAGGGTGTGTTCACACCTGACATTTGGTCTGCTTTAAATGGACCAGAGTTTGTTCCCCCGTTGGTCCGGATCTTTTATGGAGGTGTGAATACCCTCATACGAACCCTGGTGCGGATCAAACAACCGGACCAAGACCCATTTTGGAGGTGGTCTCGGTCCGCTTACAAATTAACTCTGGTGCGGTTCACTTCTGGTGTGAATACAGACCGGTCTCAGTCTGAACCAACTACAGGAAACATGCGCCTTTTTGGACTTCACGGGTCACCGTAGCTGTATTATACTTCAGTAAGACGTGAGACAGCAGGTTGGAGGTTGCTTAATTCTGGACGTCTTTTTCCTGATTGTATTTGAGCTGAAGAACCGGCGGACTATAAATGATCATAGATCCTCCCTCTGCCCTCCCACAGCTCATATAAGTACATAAACAGCCACAAAGATGGCTGGATATTGTGTTTTTTAGTTTTTATCACTCAATGATCAGTGTCGTGTTGGGCGAAGAAAAGTCTGTGGTGGAGAAACTTTTTTTTTTAACGGTAGTGATGAGAAAAAAAGACGTGAATATCTGAAAATCAGCTGTGTGTTCACGTTAAATAGAATCAAATTAACGGCTTTTCTAGCTTTTTTAACAACTGGCTTAAAGAAAACATTTTTAACAAAATAAGCTGCAGAAGGCAGAGCTGATCAGAGTCCTGCTCCTCAGCGCTGCAGCTGCTGCGGTGTTTCCCATGAACAAACACACCCAGGAAGTTCAAACCAATCACACGCTCCAAGTCGCAAGGTCCACATCTCACAGTTCTGACTGGAGGCAATGCACAAGACGGCTGTCAATGTGGGATAGCATCGGGACAGCAGAGGGAAGCGGCGCAATTTTTTGTCAGTCAGCAGGGGGCGCAAGACGTCCGCCTCGAAATACAAACCAAGCTTTAACCCTCCAGTGTTGCTAATGCTAACACTACGCTACAAAACAATGAGCCGTTGTGAGTCAGAGAACGTAAAGCATCTTGTATCTTTTAGATTGTATAAAAGAAAAAATTGTAGCACTCGTTTGACAAACACTGTCCCAAAATTATATCATTGTGAAACCACTGTTGAATGAGCCGCTCTTGATATTCTTAATAGTCAGTTGTATTAACACCATCTTTCTTTCTGGGTCTGTGCTCGGTCCCGCCCCCGTCATTTCTGTCCAATTGGAGCACTGTGTGCCTTTAATAATAAATTATATTCAGGTTGCAAAAAGCACAATGTGAATGCAAACCAAAGGAAAAAATAAAGTCTGCTATTTGTTCCGGACCAAACAAGTGGACCAAAGGACTTTTGTTTCCTGGTGAGAATACACCCTTAAAGTGCCTGTGACACAACTATCCTTCAAGTACAAAAAGTCAAAGAAAATATCTTTATACTTAAGAAAATTGGCATAGTACCGATTATTTTACCCATTCTGTCACATAATTGGCATTTCTTTTTTATTTGGCTCAGCAAAAGTGAAACAGGAAGCGACATCAAAGGGGAACTCTTTAATAAAACAAACTCTCTGGGTTTTGTTTATTAAAACAAAATTATTTCAACTTTAAATCTTTGTCTCTCTTTGATAGAAACTAAAATGAATCTAAAGAAACATCAGCTTCTTCTGTACAGTCTGTGTTGTCAGCTGTTGTAACGATGCTCTGTTTACATGCAGACATTCCCCTTTGACATCACTTCCTGTTTCTTCACATGCAAATATCTCAACAACTGTTCATCTCAGCGGCGTGAAATTTGTTTTGCAATATTTATTATAATTGTAATCTTTCCAAAAATGCATTCATGCTTATTAAAAATTTGATGTCACAGGCCCTTTAAAAACAAAATTAATGTAGCATCAAACTAGGGCTACATGATATCGGTAAAAATTACATAGCAATTTTTGTGATCACACTGTGATCGTGATATGAAAATATCTTGTTACTGATGAACCTGCACTAGTCTTACTTCTGGTTTTGGGCTTGTTATAATTACAGTATGCTTTTGTCTGTATTTTAGTGCTCTGTAAACAATGCTCATCTGCCTCGTTTTCATAAAGGTCGTCGTCGTCTTCCTCCATGCCTATTTACCAACAACAAAATGAAAGTTTTATCACGAATCAACCCGTCAAAATAAAAGTCATAACACTCAACTGTTTACTTAGTGGTTTAGTTCCTAGAAAACATGTTGATTTAACTTGTCTACATCTCAGGACCTGCAGTGTGACTGTTGCACACACACATTATGATGACGATGCTCAAACAATATATCATGCAGCTCTACATTGAACCAACAGTAACGTTCTACAAGCTCATTGTGATTTATGCAAATAACTTGTCTGCAATGCTGCAGTATTATAAAGTACTTCTCAGTACTAATCAGTGCTTTAGACACATCAGAGGTGATGGAGAATCAGTGTCTCAACATGTGACTTTGTAGTGGTGAAATCCAATCACTAACTCTCTCATTGAAGGATGACTGTTTTAACGACTCCCTTATTATCAGCAGTTTTAGACTTTTGATTCTGTAAATTTGCTTTATAATATTGATCATCTCAGCTTGCAGTTTTTTGGGGGGCTTCTTTAGAAAGTAGCATGTCTGTCCACTGTCCACTAAATAAAAAATGTCTGCTTGGTCTGATTGCAGCTTCCCCTCAGTCTCTGATTGGCTAATACGTGTTGCCTTTGATGTTAGGCTGCCCTCTTCTCCATCACTCCCTGTAAACACAAGTAATTCATGATGGCTAAATGAACTGATTTAAAGATAAAGTAAAACATAACAGTGTGAAAATACATTTTTCTTGAAATATTCAATGTATTTTGATAGATGTGAATTAAGTAGGGGTGTAAGAAAATATCAATACACTGAAATATCACAATATTTCATTTCTCTATACTGTATAGATTCTCTTAAGCCCTTTTGATTAAAGTTTAAAAGGGTTCATTTGTGTTGTAGTTTAGTCTTCAACCTCTATTGGCAGCAGTCAGTCAGACATTTGGCTCCCCCACTCCTGAGGAGCCAGAGAGTTTAACAGATCAAGCAGGGACTGACACAAATATGTTGATGTTAGCTTGTTAGAGGACATTAGCAAAAACAAATTTAGTAGAAGCTAATTGGTCTGCTAACGGTTTTCAAAGCTAGTGAAAAAGCTAATCCCCTCAATGATAAAATATGTCTGCTGGTTAGCAGAACCATGCCCACTTTTGGTTTCTATTTTTTTATTTAAAACAAAATGGTGCCACCTGAAGTAAGTACACATTAAGATTAAAAGAAATGAAACAAAAAGCATTCTTTAATTCGACAAAAAAAAAAAGTGCTGAACAACTGTAAAACCTTGTGGACAAACAAAGATAATAAAAGTTCTGGGAAAAAAAATCAGTGAAAGCCACAAAAGGTGTAAACAATCAGAGCCCAGGAGTCAAAGGAGGTGCGGTGACTGAGAAGCCTTTGTGTGTACAGGAAACACACCAACAGCTTTGTGTGTTTGGTAATAAAAAGTCAGCGTTAGCCAAGGAGGAAAATAACAAGTCTGAAAAACAAATCTGTTTTTAAGACTCACACATGCAGCGGGCTGGAACTGAACAGGTTGCAGGACAGGTTTGTTGAGCCTCAGGGGCTTTTAGATCTATTTAGACTTCTGCTCATTTTCTATTTCTCCTCTCAGCTCCTCAGTCACCACCGCACTCACTATAAACTACTGACAGATCCACAGAATATCTGAGCCTCAGTTTCACATAAACATTAAAAACAAACTCAGCGTTCACTTCTGAAACAAACACGTCATCAGAGGGGCAGAGGAAACAAATGTGACTATAATTGACCTCCATCATCGAGCAGGTTTTTACGTCGTAAAAGAAAAAAGTGGAAAAATTAGATG
Source organism: Anablepsoides cearensis (assembly GCA_032275365.1). Classification (NCBI taxonomy): domain Eukaryota; kingdom Metazoa; phylum Chordata; class Actinopteri; order Cyprinodontiformes; family Rivulidae; genus Anablepsoides; species Anablepsoides cearensis. Next base: position 21,892,712 of record JAUBOC010000103.1, on the reverse strand, counting down.
CATATATCAACAAACAGTAGATTGCTCCAACTCAGCCACACCCTATCCCAACATGGCCAAATGACTGTGCTCAGTTAACACACCCACACACACACACACACACACACACACACACACACACACACACACACACACACACACACACACACACACACACACTTAATTCACACCATACCTCTAGATCTGACTAGAGGAGTGCAGTAGAACAGCAAACACACACACACACACATACACACACACACACACGCGCGCTCAGGCTCCCTCAGGTGCTCTGAGCTGATACACTGTAAAAAACAGAAAAACTTGTGTTATCTTTGAAGACATTATGCTCACATTTACTCTTGGATGCAAGAAAATATATATGGATAAAATAAAATAAATAAAATATGATGATGTTATTGATGAAAGAACTGGTCCAAATCTGTCTATCTTTATTTCACAAGTGTAATGAAGAGAGCAGATTTAAAGTTCCACATATTAAATGATAAACACGTGGGCGTTAGGTGGCCAAGAATACAGTTTTGCGGGTTGCGCACACAAGAACAAGCTGTGATTTTCAACATGCAGATGCATGGGTTGCTGGTCACTTTGTCACAAATGTAGGATTCAGTGAAAATTTTTCCTTGTGTCAAAAACTCAGAAAAGTAATGCTTGATTCTTAGATGTCTTAAAGGGATCTACTGTCACATGTTGACCTTAATATGTTATTTCTCTATTCTATTAAAAGTTGTGTGACACATGAAAACTCGTAATTACTTAAATTGTATGTTTATTACATTTTAACTAAAGCATGTTGCCATTTTTTATGAATGCAATGCATTCAAGAAATGATGATGATGATGTTGATGAAGATGATGATAGGTTGCAGTTAAAATTAATACACAGTCTAGGCTATTTTATACAGTCTAGTATATTTTGTGACAATAAAGCTATATTTTGAATTAGTTTAATTCAGTTAATACACAGTTCAGGCTATTTTATACAGTCTAGTATATTTTGTGACAATAAAGCTATATTTTGAATTAGTTTCATGTTCTGCACAATATATGGGTTGAAGTGATCAAACATGATGTTTAGTAAATTAGCTCTGGAGCTAACGCTATATTTATTAGCTATGGAGTCATTAGCTTGAGTGCTATCATTATATTTATTAGCTCTGGAGCTAACACTATGTTTATTAGCTCAAGTGCTAACATTATATTATTAGCTCTAGAGCTAATGCTTTATGTTTTAGCTTTTGAGGTAACGCTTTATTTTTTTTAGCTTTGGAACTAACATATTTATTAGCATGTTTGCTAATGCTACATTGAGTAGCTCTGAAGATAACACTATAATTTTTAGCTCTTGAGCAAGCACCATATATTTTACACACATACATACATTCTTACATATATACATAACTTCTGTGCTCAGGAATTACAGCTATATTTATTTGCCATATATCACCATAATAACTTGGGAATTGACACAAATGCTAACAGGCTAAACTGAGGTTCCTTTATGATGCAGCTCTGTTGTCCTCCAGCTACATTTTCAGTTTCAGGTTGAGTCATGTCATTTCAACGCTCTCTGGTTTAATTTAAAATAGATGAACATCAGACAAAATTAACCTTCAAGCTTGATAGATATCTTGGCACAGACAGCATTGTGATGTCCGTGGGATCATGACTGTGTCTCAGTTTATGGGCTGCAGCCGACGTGGGGCACATTTGAAACGGCCCTGATAATCACAAACTGCCTGCAAGATGATGGATGCCAACAGTTTCCTGTTCTTGTAGCAGTGAACATCGGGGCGTAGGTGGCTTGATTCTGACAGGACAGCTGTTGATTACTCCAGCAGCTTTCCTGAGGGTGCGGTGTCCTGCCAGACCTGCAAACCCTTGGCCAACGTCGGCCACGACTACATCAGTTACAACCCATGAATTGAGATGCGTATTAGTTTTAATTCATAAAAACTATTAAATTAAAGTCTTGTTATTAAAGTTGACATACAGTAAATGTTTAGCAAATAATGTCTAATGTTACAGAGTTCCCTTTAGGTACATTTCTCTTTTGAGGTAAATTTCTTTATAACACAAAAGATTAAAAGCGAAAGCAACCATTGGACTGAATAATTTTTAGACAGATTAAGCAGAATATTCCAAGGAAAACAACAAACCCACAAATACCAAAGGAAAACCCTGTCAGGTGTGTTTTTTAAGATGTGATGTACTCCGTGTAGATTAAGCCAATGACTGCACGCAACTGAGGATTATAAAAACAGAGTGTAGATCTCTTCCATCATCATCATCTCTGTTCTCTGAATAAACAACTGTTACACACAATCAGGATCTCACAACCACAAGTTCTGCTGCACCAGATTCCCATGGTGTTGTTCTGAAGTGTTTATTTCTGTGTTATGATGTCAGTAAATAGTTAAATTAAGATTTCTCTGCTCTGCAGCTCAATCCAGTTTTTCACTTTTACACTCAAATTATCTCATTTGGGGGAACTAATGTCTGCTTAGTTTGAACATATTAGTAGTTTAGAAATAACTAGTTGTTTTAAATGTTATTTTTAATTAAAGGTTAGCATCTATACCTGATTAAAATACAAATTATAACACCATCATACCTCATCATCATCATAGGAGAAAAAACTTTTAGAACATTTAGCATGTTTTTTGTAATTTCACCTAATCAGTGATGAACTCCAACATAGAGCGGAAAACCTTCAAATTAAAAAAGTACCTCCCAAATTATACAAACCATTAGGGTAGATTAAAAGCCATTTTTGTGGGATTAGATTGTTGAAAAAAAATGTAAATGAGCCACTTCACGTTAATATCTTAAGCTGTCAGCTGAAAACATTAACATTAGTAGTTCAGTTAATTGAAAGTAGGATTCAAAACAATAATTGTTTAGCTGTAGAACTGTAGATGGAGGTTTGAAGGACCTCAGTTTGCAGAAATATATTTTAATTCTGATAGAACTGATGAGCTAATGGCTAGTCTGAATGGGGTCTAGTTCAACATGACAAGTGCTGCAGTCTGAAAACAATTCCAATCTGCAAAGTTGCGTTTGTGTTCATAGAAACATGAGAGGCTACAGCTAGCGGCGGCTGCTAATAATTGCTCCTGCAAATAACCAAAGAAATCTATGTAAACAATAATTTTAAAGTTTCTGTGACATGATTATCTTTCAGATACAAAAAGTCAAAGAAAACTTTGTTCTATTTAAGAAACTTGGCATACCACACATTGTTTTACCCTTTTGGACATATAACTGACCTTTTTTCTTTAGAACTTGGCAAAAGGGAAACAGGAAGTGACATCAAAGGGGAACTCCTTTAAGAAAAAGAACTCACTGGTCTTATTATGATTTGAACTTTGACTTTTTTTTCTCTGTCTGATAGTGACTCAAAATACTCTAAAACATCAGATTCCTCTTCACAGTCTGGGCTGTTGAGCATTTTAGCTTAGCTCTGTTTTCATGCAGACATTCCCCTTTGACATCACTTCCTGTTACTTCACATGCAAATATCTCAACAACTGTTCATCTCAGCAGCATGAAAATTACTTACTAATAAGTTCTCAGAGTTATCTTTCCAAAAATGCATTTGTATTATTACAATTCTTTTTTTAGAAAATAGCCAGGTATTAGGACAGTCCTAGTTCTGTATAAGGCAGATTTCAAAATGAAAATTATCGGAGCAGAGCAGCAAAAGTGGCAAAGAGAGAAGTTTGAGAATGAAGCTTTGACGTTATGACAGATGACCCAGGGTGCAGGTCAGAGTGAATGTTGGTCTATCTCATTTACCTTCATGTGGCCTTGTGATGTGATTGGCTAACCTGTCCAGGGTGGACCCCACCTCTCCCTTAGAGACAGGTACCAGTTCACCACGCCCCTAAACTAAAAAGTCTGTGAAGGAAATGGAGGAATAAAAGATATTTCACATTACAACAAACAGAAGAAATAATAGTTAAAAATAGGCTGCATAAAGAATAAAACTCCCCCAGAAACAATCTCTCCTGTTTTTGATGTAAAAGTAATGAATTTATTGTTTAAATTTTCATTTTTTAAATTTTTTACAGTGCAGGAGGGAAAGAGATTAATGTTTGGGTGAAGTCTGACAGCTACAGTAGTACAAGTGCCAAATTTAATGTAAGGTGACACCACGAAGGCAGTTCTATGAACACCATCCCCTACACACACACACACACACACACACACACACACACACACACACACACACACACACACACAATCTGGTACAGCTATTTTTATGGGGACCTGGCATTGACTTCCATTATTTACAGCCTAACCCTGACCACCAACCCTAGCCCTAACCTCACAGGTTAACCTCACCTGACCCTAAAACTAACCTAAACTCAATTCACACCTTAGTCCTAAACTTAACCCCTGACCCACCAACGGTGTTTCCCCTTAAGGGGACTAGACTCAGGTCCACATGAGTAACATTAGGTCCCCACAAGCAGGTGTGTATGCCAAAAAATCTGTCCCACAACGTAGGGAATACCAGAATACCAGTCCACACACACACACACACACATGGTTGATCTTCTATCCTTATGGGGATTTTACATTGACTTCCATTCATTTGTTGGTCATTTCTACAACCTCAAAACGCACATGCCGCGACGCTAGACCCCTGGAGGCGCGTCCGCCATTGACTTTGCATGTAAACTGGCCGCTCCTGCAGCGCAAAACGCGTTCGGTGGGAATGCAGCCTAACCCTGACCCCTTACAGTTCAGTTAGTTTTAATTAGTTTTTACAGTCGATTTGTTAGTTTTTGTTATTATTGCATTTTTAATCTTTAGTTTTAGTTCAGTTTTTATTAGTTCTAGTATTAGTTCTTTTATAGTTTGAATAAACATATTTGACAATGCATCCTCAAGCTTGTGATGTTCCTGTGAGTTAACTAACCAACAGATATTTGGTCTCTAATTAAAGCGTCTATTATAGCAACACCTTCCTAAAATAATTGCGTAACTCAATTTTGCCAACTAAGAACTTGGGTGATTATTTTAGGACGATGACAATAGTTGTTCTCCAACCCGGTTCTACCTGTTGCTTGTTTTTCACAGGAGCTACTGAGAAAAACTAGCGTGTCAAAATAGTCATAGTCAGTCATCTTGTGTGAGCTTGATTCATGCAGTTTTTCCCTTGAGAAGTATTCCACCTATATTATCACCTGTTTCCACTACAAGTCTCTTGATTTTATTTTTTGTCGCAGTCATATTCAAAGAAATCCCAAAGTGGGCGTTGCTGCTTTCTCCCAACTTTTGCTGTCATCATTTGGCAGAAGATGCTGAGCAACAGACTGTAAACAAGTGTTGTTACAGAACATGAGGTGCTGTAAGCTGCCCACAGCTAATGTGAAACTACTTAATTTGGGAAAAAAAGAAAAAAATTGACAAACACTAAAACTAAATATATTCTATCTATAATTTCAGTTAGTTTTAGTTAGTTTGGTAAAAATGTTATACAGTTTTAGTTATTTTTTCATTTTATTACAGTTTTTATTCATTTCCGTTAACTAAAATGTTTTTTCAATTTCAGTTTTCGTCATTTAGTTAGTTTTATTTAACTATAATAAACCTGGTCCTCACCAGGCTGTGTGTACCGGGAACATGGTCAAAAATCGTCTCCACCATGTAGCTAAACCCTGTACACTCATCACACACACACACACACACACACCCTGTGCGTCTGTCAGTATTAGTCACACAGTCCCTGCAAAAAGAAAAGAACCCTATCCATCAACACGAGGCCTTTCAAAACACCACGCTCTCCTTCTTAACACAACAGTTTTCAAAGCGGTTGACTAGATTTCAGCAATGCCAGGAAGCACACAGCCGGAGTTCAGGGGTTTATACGCAATCAGCTCAAATGATGTCTTTTTTTTTTTTTTTTTTATTTTATTTTCAGGGTTAGGTTAGGGTTAGCTCAAATGATGTCGACGCGACCAGAGGCAGAGTGGCTGCACACACGCCGCGGGCCTGACGGACATGTTGACGGCACACTGCATCTCCTCGCAGACTGCAGGAATGTCCGCTCTGTCCACACGCTCACGTCGCCGCCACCAGCCCAGACAGCAGAGCTGGAAATCACTTTTCAGCTTTCATCAGAAACATTCAGCCCAGTTTGAGGCTGATGTTGTGGTTTTATCACAACTCAAAAGCAAATATTACACTTTTGATTTCCGTGTTAAAACAACTAGTTACACTGGTCGTTTTTTAATATTAAAAAAGCAAATACTCAAATAGTTATCTTGTTCAAAAGCAGATTATGATCTATTTGTGCTTCTGTATCATCGTTACCACAGATTGTAACTCCAACAGTAAAACTGTTTTTACATTTGCACCGCTGTCTTAAAATGTCCTCGACACGTTCTGCTGAAACGTGAGGATAAAATGTCCAGAACGTCCACTCCAGACTTCTTGGAAAGACGGTCCTGTGAAGCTCGGATTAAATTGTCTGTAAAATAAGAAACAATTTGAGTTAAACCATTCATTTAAAATCAAATTTCATTTATAATGTATTTAAAAACAAATGCCTTTTGCCAAAGTGCTGCACACAAAAACAATAAATTATAACCAAAAGACAAGAATAAATAAAAAAAACATTGGTTTTAATTTGTTGTGTGACAAAATAATAAAAGCATTACAGATATGGTGCCTGTTCAGTGACATCAAATAAAATATTTTCTCTAATGGCCACAAGATAATTTTGAACAGTGTGACAGACACTGTTGGAGTCTGATTTTGTACATGTTTTTGTTGTGAACTGTTCAAAGGTAGACTGCCCCACACTTATTTTTATTTGGTTTGTGTTAATATAAACAGATTATATTTCAAAAGTGAGTTATGAGATGATAATGAATAGGTGTGTTGTCAGAAAACTGATTTTTTTTTACTGTGTTCCTGAACGCACCTCTGACTGTCCTCAGCAAAGGCCTGATGTGAGAGAAGAACCTGTTCTTTAAGTTTTTTAGACAAATACAACTCCAGTGGTCATCTTTCTCTTATAGCTGCAACATATAATGCTAAGAATTACTTCATGTCTAACGTAAGTGACTTAAGTATGTCATTCATTTCTATGTTAAAATGAAATGACATTATTTTAAACTTGTCCATGTAATCAGTGAACAGTGGAAAAGACTGCAATAATTATCTCATGGCCATGACATAATCATCACTACACCACATTAATTATCACGTGGCCACACAACAAGGCGTGGCCACAAAATAATTATTGCAGAGATTAACTTTTTTTATCCAACGCCACCAGACAGGCTCCGTAAAAATGTGTTTTAATCTGTGACTTAAAGACTGTAAAAGTCAAGGTCTGTCTGATCTGAAGAGGCAACTGGATCCACAATTCAAGAACTCCAACTGAAAAAGACCCCATCACCTCTGTCCTTACATCTAAAGGGCTCAAAGGGGCCAAAATTCAAAACTTGGTCCAAGTCAAGAACCAAGATCTGTCAGTATTTATCAAAAAAATGTTTTATATCAAATTATTCTTATAGAAATGCAAATGACCTTTTTTCAATTTATGCTTCATTTCATGTTTATAACAGAGGTGCCCAACCTATTTTCCTCAAACCCCACTTTCTTTCTTCAAGCCAAGCTGAGCCCCCCTTTGTCCCTTCGTCAAAATAATAAAGTGAAAATTTACAAACTTTTATTTGGAAAAGAACAAAATATATACAGAGTTTTAACTATTCAGAGGGACATGTTTTGGTGATTTAATAAATAAACTGAGCAGGTCCCTCCCTGTGCTCTCTGGTGCCCACTTAGGGTTGGGAACCATACATACTTTTAATGGATAAAGAAAACAGATTAAATTTAGAAAGACATTATTAGCAATTGTGTTTTTATGTCTTACTCTCTATCAACAAATGTTTCATTTCTTTTTGCTCAGAGATGTATTTTATCAGAAACCAGCAAATCAGTTAAAAAAAAGAAAACCTTCACTAAAAATCTAAATTTTGGACTTTAAAATAAGAGAATACAGAAAAAGATAAATAAAGTCAGCACACAAAAACCAAAGATTACTGAAAACTTCATTTTCGTGAAAGTTGTCCTGGTGCCATGAGAAAAATGAACTAGTGTTTTTGATGGTCTTGGTTTTGTCTCGGACATTAAGGACTCGGATTTTATTTCAAGACCAGTCAAGACCACAACTGTGGAAATATCACTAAACAGCCAGAATGTGGTTGAATTTCTTTGTTAACATTGTTGTTTCATTCAATGTAAAACAAACTGATTCAAATCCGAACCTGACTCATGTATTTTTGTTAACTATGTCACCCATCCCCACCCCTGTTCACTCGCTCCAAAAACTCTAAAAAGATGAGCAGTAGTTCTCTGCCAGCGGGAGAAGATGTCTGCAAAATCTTCAATTTGGCTACTAAAGTCATAAAGAATATATCTGGCAAACAATATCCAGAAGAAAGCAAACGTTAGCTAATGTTAGCTAACATTAGCTAATGTTAGCAATCTGCTTGTGTGGCAAAATTATTTTCTTGGCCCTCACAGATTTTGTCAATATTAGCACTACATATTAAGTTAGTTACATGTGTACAGAATACTCCAGAACTGGTTTTCTTTCCTTTTGTTTTTCCTGGTCTTGGTCTTGACTCGGTCTCGATACACTGTGGTCTTGGTCTTGACTTTGTCTCGGGTTAGGTGGTCTTGACTACAACACTCGAATAAACTAAATAAAGAGACAAAGAGAGAAACCATCAAACTATTTCACATTTAAAGTATTACCTTTGGGGCCTGATAAAATGTTAATGAGGGCCAGATTCGGCCCGCAGGCCTTGAGTTTGACACGTATGATCTAAGGGATCTTGAGGACACATCAGGCTGCTGGAGTCTGATCATTCATCAGTAAAACTTACAAATCAGTTCTAAATGAAACAGAGCTGAAGAAAGGAAGATATCTGCACTCCACTCTTCTCTGTTTGTGCTTAAAGCTGAGCTGCAGAACTGAACTTACTGAGTCATTACAGATTACAAGATTATCACAATAAATCCTTTTTTAGTTGTAGGATGAATCTTGCTGAACTGGTAACTAATGAAGCAAGTCAAAGCACAAACATTTATAGATTTAAATAAAGGATGTGAGCTCGTCTTCCATCAGGACACACCTGATCAACAGGAAAGTGTCACAGTGCCACCAGCAGGCCTCAGAACAAAGGACAAACTCAGTAACAGCAGTCAGAACAGACTTCCAGCCTGTCGTGACTCCAGCTGTGAGTGAGTCAAACACAGGCTTCCTCTCAGCGGTGCACGCCCGCAGCCTGGACGAGTGAATCCTGCTCGGGGGGGTTCACATCAGTTTTTGTTTTTCATAATAGTTTAATTTTATTTTGTTGTGACTTTTTTCTTTTAATTCAGTTAGTTTTAATTAGTTTTTACTGTCAATTTGCTAGTTTTTATTAGTTATTATTGCATTTGTAATGCTTAGTTTTAGTTTAGTTTTTATTAGTTTTAGTATTAGTTTTTTTTATAGTTTAAATAAACATATTTGCCAATACATCCTCCAGCTTGTGATGTTCCTGTGAGTTAACTAACCAACAGCTTTTTGGTCACTAGTTAAAGCAGTTCATTATAGCAACACCTTCCTAGAATAATAAGTAACTCAATTTTGCCAACTAAAAACTTGGTGATTATTTTAGGACGATGACAACATTTGTCTCCAACCTGGTGCCTGTTGCTTGTTTTTCACAGGAGCGACTGAGAGAAGCTAGTGTGTCAAGATAGTCATAGTCAGTCATCTTGTGTGAGCTTGATTCATGCAGTTTTTCCCTTGAGAAGTTTTCCACCTATTTTATCACCTGTTTCCACTACAAGATACTTGATTTTGTTTTTCTCGCAGTCATATTCAAAGAAATCTTTGAATCTGTTGTCGTCATTTAGCAGAAGAGGCTGAGCAGCAGCAGACTGTAAACAAGTGTTGTTACAGACCACAGCTAATGGGTAACAATTTGAAAAAATAAATAAAAAAAGGATATTAAGGATATTCTATCTGTAATTTCAGTTAGTTTTGTAAAAAAAAAAAATACTGTTTTAGTTATTGTTTTTAAAATTTTATTACAGTTTTTATTTATTTTAGTTAACCAAAATGTTTTATCAATTTCAGTTTTCATCATTTAGTTAGTTTTAGTCAACTATAATAACCCTGGTTCACGTCCGCTGGAAGTTGGAGACGTCAGACATCTGGTGAAACTGAAGCCCACAGCTGCTGCCGGCCTGACATCTCGCGCTCAAATTTATCTCCCGCCGCCGGGACACCTGCGTACGACATGCCAGCAGTGTCTGAGGGGGTGGAGGGGGGCACGGAGGCTGACACCAGAAGCCCCCAGGGCTGCTGCTGCTCCCTGCTGCGAAGGTGGGCGAGGAGGGGGACGGGACACATTCTTCCCTCCTGAGCCTCCTGAGGGACAGGGGGGGGGGGGGGGGGG
>JAUBOC010000103.1:21869000-21879482 GCA_032275365.1 Anablepsoides cearensis | reverse complement strand
TAACTCAGATTTGTTTAGGCTAATGAAAGAACACATGATAACACACACACCAACTCTTTGTCTGCTTTAAACTTAAAAGCTGAAATGATCAGAATGTATAAAATACAAAACTGCATCTAATATTCAATTAATTAGTTACAAAATTTCCTTCAGTGGAGTCTCTCTGATTGGTTCAATCAATCAATCAATCAATCAATCAAACCTTTAGTTATATAGCACTTTACATGCCCCAAGGCAACCAAAGTGTTGCACAGCAAAAAATAAAAAATAGAAACACAATAATATAAAAGCATGCAAACAATCACAACCTCAAAAATAAAAAGAGAGAGAGAGAGAGCGGCGCGTCAAGCTGCAAAAGTTCAGATTTTCTATCTCCAGCAATTCGTGCATCAAGCGCGTCGAACGCTCAAATCGCTCAAATCGTTCAAATCGCGCAGCTCTAATCGCGCTGGACGCGCCGCAGCATTTCCCGACGCTGCTTGACGCGCGTCCACCATAGACTCTGCATGTAAACCTGATGCTCCTGATGCTGAAATCGCGATTGGTGTGAACGCAGCATGACTTTTAATAGTACTGCTGTATTATTTATTTCACATTTAGTCAGTCATACACATGGTACTTCTCAGTGTTTATAATAGGATGTGTTCAACACTGTTTCAATGCAGGAAATACCAGGTAGAGCTCAGTTAGTGTTTGTGTTGCTCAGGAATGTGATGTTTCATGTTTAGTCAAAGTTAAATGCAAAGTTTTGAAGTTAATTACAACCGGCCTCTTTCAGGGCCACCATGATGCTCATGTGGTCCTCAGTGAATATGAATCTGACACCCCTGCTCTACAGGCTGGATAGTGGCCCTCAAGGACCAGGATTTGGCACCATTATCTTATGGCACTTCTGCCATACGGTGGGCCGGGGTAGCCTTATTCTACCCTGGCCCTGGTTCTGTTTGCTTTGAGCAGAGAGCTGCCTCTAAGTGAGCAGGGATCAAGGTATTAAAAACATGCAGATCTTTACCACTGATTCATCCACAGACCGAACTGAAACTTTGTTTTAACCTTCCATACTGACAGTAAAGTGAACAGAACACAATGGAAAACTGCAGAGCTTGCTTCCCACTGCTGCATCCACCAATCACGTCATATGTCACATAGACCCTTCAATTTTTTTTGTTTTGTAAACTTTATTAAATTGAAAGTTAACAAAACAGCCAGGTAAATTAGTGAATTTATAATTTAGCGGAAAAATCATGTCTGATAAACATTTTCATAGTCCGCTAAAATTTAAAATATATTGTTCCGCCATTTACAGAACTGTGCCATTAGATGATGGTTGAGGTGAATTAGTGTAGAAAAATAGAAATAAACTGAGGCAACAGTGCTAACCACTAGTCTGTTCTATTTTGTTCAAAGTATTTGTAAAATTCTCACACTTTCCCTCTAAACTACCCAACATATACATTTATTGAACTTGTTTGTGTGTAATTTCTTGTTTGTTTTTTCATTCATCATTTGTATTGATTGTATTTTATTGTATTATTGACAAATTGGATGTTTTAACCTTTCTTCTTTGTAGCAAGTTCAGGGACAACAGATGAAAAATAGCCTTTGGCTAATTCTGGCACATTTACAGAAATGTCAGTTATGTGCATTGTCCCTTCTAAATAAATTAAAATTAAATTTCTGGTTTTGTCTTTAAAAACTTTGAAATCATCATAAAATCTGAAAACAAAGCAGTGGCCGCACTAAAAACATTTCTGCAAATTTTACAAACTCAAATATACGGTATAGAAGAAGATATAACATAATTAATAAAAGTATTTACATAAAACTGATCATAAATAAAGCTTTCAGAATATAGCTGAATAAAAAAACAGAAGTTTGCTTCCTAACAAGCAGTTAAATGTAAATCTTGTTCTAAGTTAAAAGGTACCAACCTGAAAGTCCACATTATTTAAACCTGTGGTAATCATAACTAGTCCAGACTGAACTCTCAGTTTTTCATGGCAGCAACAAATTTCTATCATGAGAGTCATATTGCAGGGAGCTATGATGTGTATGTGTATGAGGACTTGAATGTGGGTTTGGTGTGTACATGTCTGAGGTTCAGGACGCCCCTCATGCAGACTCCTCTCCTTCTGCTCCACTGCACCCTGTCCAGCAGCTTGTCATCGGTGCTTAGTCCCACCACTGCTGACCCCGTGCCCAGCCTCTAATGTGGGCATCCTAAAACAAGAGCCTGGCTGACTGACATGGCAGCACAGATATGCTCTCATATTCTGTCTGATATGCAAAAGATGGTAGAGAATGTGGTGGTCTGAGGCTGAAAACACGGCTGCATGTATCGACTGGAAGGGTTACACAGTGAGGACACTTTCACTTAACATCAAATCACACCAACACTTTATTCAGCTTGATTTATATACGAGGCACCAGTTGTGAAGTCCAGTGTCCAAAATGTCACCATAACACTCATCATTTAGCTCACTTTCATCATATTTGACCATTCCCCCCCAAATGTTAGATCTGAATAGTAAATCTTATATGTTAAATCCAAATATAATTTCTAAATGTTAAATATCAAGGGTAAGTCTTATTGTCATTTCTAAATGTTAATTGTCATAATAAATTAAATCTAAATTTTAAATATTACAATGCTAAATCTAAATGTAATTTCTAAATGTTAAATATTTTAAGTCTAAATGTTATTTTGAAATTTTAACTGTCATAACAAGTTAAATCTAAATGCTATTTCTAAAATGTTAAATATCATGTTAAATCTAATTGTCATTTTTAAATGTTAAATGTCATAATAAATTAATTAAATTTTAAATATTACAATGTTAAATCTAAATGTAATTTCTAAGTGGTAAATATTTTGAGTCTAAATGTTATTTCTAAATTTAAACTGTCACACCAAGTTAAATCTAAATGCTGTTGCTAAATGTTAAATATCCATCCATTTTCTGTACACGCTTATTCCTTTCCGGGTCACGGTGGTCACTGGTGCCCATATCCAGGAGTCACAGTGCGAGGGGCGGGGTACACCCTGGACAGGTTGCAAATCCATCACAGGGACACAGATAGAGACAAATGAGACAAACAACCTTACACTCTGTTAAATATGTTAAGTTTAAAAGTTATTTCTAAATGTTAAATATGTTAAATCTAAATGTTATTTCTATATTTTAACAGTCATAATATGCTACATTTAAATGTTGTTTCTAAATGTCGTAATTAACAGCTAGTAAAGATGGGATAAATGGCTCTTTAAAGGGATCTGGACCTTGGGGAGCCGTTTGTGTCATAGAGCCGTTCAAAAGAGCCATTTGATTTTGAACGTGTTACGTCATCACGTAGGGAAATACGTCATCTCGTCACGCGGGTGAAACCACGTGTTTGTCAAGCGGAAACCCCCCTCCCTCTTTCACCGTGAGCTTCTGTACTCCACAACTCCGCCTGTTTTCCGTGAAAAAGCAAAGCGGGAGCCATTTAAGTATGAAAAAATAAACATTATATGAGGAATAAAATAAATAAAACTACAAATGGCTCGTTACTGCCCGCGATCCGGCTCCTATCATTCGTTGTAAAGAGCCGTTCAAAAGATTCGGATCGTTCGCGAATCTTTTTATGTTTCTGTATGATGACATCACAGCAAAGTAAAGTAACTTGGTGTTTTTGATTTGGATATATTTTAAACCCCATGTTAAAAATGTTACCAGGACCAACTGTGTCTGTTAGCAAAATATCTGATGAATCACTGAGAAAGATTAATGCAGCTCAGTGGATGTATCACTGAAACTCATTAACAACTGGAGTTAACCCAGTTTAAAGAGTCTACAGCTAATGAAGCATGAAGCTGAAAGTCTATCATAAACTGACTAAACCGAAAAGGAATGGGTTAAAATGAAAGATCTAATGTTTCTTAAAGGAATGCACGCTGTCGTTTCTTCGTGTTAGCGCTCAGAGTTGATGGTACTTCAGTTTGTTTCATACTACAGTCTGCTCACGGCCACATGGGTCAGAGAGTATTTGCACAGCTTGTCCAACAAGACACACGGAACAGCGCTCTTAGGAAACTCACTGCCGACCTGGCCTGCAAATTCTGATTTTGGCCAATATAGATTTTTTAGATAACGGACACTGTCAGGTGTTATAAGGTCACAATACACCATCAATGTTCCAATCTTTTAATGAAAAACATTGAACATAACCCTTGAAAAAACTAGTTCTAACTGGACATTAGGTAGGGCTCACAGCAGAGCAAAAGAGAAATATAGCTGATTTTCAGACCTTTGTGGAGGGATCTTGTCTCAGTATCATCTGATCTTCCAAAATTAAAGAAATTGGTGCCGTTATATCCCTAATGTATATAAATTTTATATGCAGTTAATATGCAGTACTCATAGATTTTCATTTTATATTTTCACATACTAATAAACAAACAAAGACTTTGCAGCTCATCTAAGTCTGAAACATTTCTGGTGATTCTGATGTTTTTTCTAAGTGTTTTTACTAACATAGAGCTAAGACAGAGTCTAACTGTAATCTGCAGTCTGCTAGAAAACATTTAGGATTCTGGTTAATTAAGACTTCGGTTTCATGGGACTTGATTCAGTTTAAGGACTCAAATCATTTACCTGGTTAGATCAAGAGACGAACAGCTCTAGAGAACAAAATATTGCGATTTTCTACATAAATTTTATCTACATAAATGAGAGCCAATTTCTCAGCTAAGAATGAAGTATGAGACGACGTTTTACAACTACCAACAGTGTTTATATCAATATCTGTAAATTTGAGTCATTGCTTTATTTGTGTTGGATAATGTCAATTAGCTCTTGTGGCTATTTTGAATTTGGGTGCTTCAAGGTTGTTGAATTTAACCAGCAAAAGGGAAAAACAAACCCTAAAATGCCAGATAAGCGTCAGATAAAGGTTGCAGAGTTTTCGAATGTCCTTCGCAGCTTTTGTGTCCCAATAACAAGAATCCAGGGTGTGCTCTGGGCTGCAACATTCTGCATAGTTGGGAGGGTTAGTGGCTTTGACAGTTCTCCAAGTGTCCCATGGCCCTGAGTTCAGCAAACACACTCCAGACACAACAGTGACAGCTGGGGGAGGGATAAATAAAAACAGCGTCTCCAGCTCCATTACAAGACAGCAGTTCAGACAACAACCCGGCCGTCTTTGTGCACTAACACAAAACATGAGCGGGCAAACACATGCTGGCTTTTCCTCACACGTTCACTCCTTCACACTTACTGTATCCACTGCTGCGAGGGCAGCAGATGGAAAAACGAGGGAGGTGAGAAGACGAGGGAAAGCACCGCAGAGGAGAGGAAATGCTTTTGGACTTGGCCTGTTAGCAACCGGCATTCCTCTGACAGGTGTAGCATGTTTACCAAACAAACAAGCGACGTGGATGTCAGAGAAATGAAAACGGTGACTTGAGGTTTGCGCGACCCGAGAAAAAAAAAAAAAAAAAAAAAAGAAAGCCCGGCCTCCGAACTGGCATATTTGCGAGGGCTTTAGAGGTATTTCAGGGCAGACGAGAAGATTGCGTGCCACACCAACATTGCAAGAGTGTCTCGCAGAATTTGTCTTATGTTACTTGCCCCGAGCATCCCAGGCAGCTCTGGTTGTTAGCCAGGGCCATCCGGGGTCACCGCTACTGATGGGCAGTTTTTAAGTCTCTCACTTTGACGATCAGTTTCCACTTGGGGGCACAGAGGAACACATCTCGCATCACAATCAAACAAAATACCCACTTGGAACTGTCGAGCCAGACATGAAAACTTCCGCTAGGAGATACTGTGGCCTTGACCTCAGAGGAAAACCACTTAAAACCAGACTTTACCTCCAGCAGGAAACACATCAGCCAGCTAATTGGTTTATCGCTGACTTATTTTTATATATTTTACATTTTTCACTTAAGCATGTCGCCATTTTATTACAGACACAGTACATTCTGAGGTATGGGGCACCAAGTGTAAAATAAAAAGTAAAACAAAATGTCACTAACACATTTTATCATTTAGCTCACTGTTCCTATTTTTTTATTATTTTTACAAAATCTTAAATGTTATGTCTAAATATTAAACCCTAAATCTAAATGTGTACATCTAAATCTAACCCCCATATACTGTAAATGTGTTGAGGTATGAGGGAAAGCATGCAAGACTATTACAAATCCTGTTTTTGTTTTACAGAAAAGAGTTATAAGAGTTATCACTGGAAAATATTACCATTATCTGATCTGATATATTATTTTGTAAATTGAAATTATTGAAATTTTACGATTTGGTTGATTATAACATTTTGTTAGTTAAGGCTCACAAAAATACATTACCTTTAAACATCCAGAAAATCTTTGCAAAGAGAGAGGGCTGTTATAACCTAAAGGGGACAGAGATGTTCATGAAACCTAAATTTAGAACCAGCCTGAAGGAACGGTGCACCTCAATCCAAGGATTAAGATTATGGAATAATTACGAAAATTATGTTAAAAGTGCCAAATCAATGTACATGTTTAAGAGAATGATAAAAGTTTGATTGTTGAAAAAATATGAAATAGTATAATATGTATCCATAAAATTTGCTGTTCTAGGAAGATTTTTGTTTTAATTTGTTAATTGATTAGTATTGTTTGAATTCATACTTGAGGAAAAAAAGGGGCAGATATAAGATTTTTCTCTTCTCTCTGCTGCCTTTCATTTCATTGTATTTTCTTTTTAATGTGCATAGAATTTTGTTTTTAAGAAAGGAATAGTTTGAAAAAAATTGTAAAAGTTATATTTTTAATGTTGTGGTTAAATGTTAAAATGTAAATTGAGGTGTTTTGAAAGGGTGTAGGTGCTTTGCTTGTTATGACATCATCATCCTGGGACAAAAGCAAGAGCTAACGCTGCTAACACTGCTAACACCGCTGACACTGCTGACAATGGTATTTAACAATTTAATTCAAAACTGCTTAAAGATCAGCCGCAGCTACAAGTTTGATGTCTTGTAGGGAAACTGTAGAAGCAATCGCAGCATTAGCAGAGTTAGCAAAGTTTGCAGCATTAGCAGAGTTCAGACAGTCATATTCCTCTGTGCACAACATCTGTTTTATCTCCATTCATGAGTTTTTCACAGTTTGACTATCTTTATAAAACTCTGCTTCCTGGTAACAGTCAGCTCTAAAGTCACTTTTTCTCTTCTTTTTTTTTTTTTCCTTTAACCGAGTGTCCGAGGGCTTTCAGCACATACAAACACGCCCACAAAATTCAGACCAATCACACATTACCGTTGTCGCAGAAGGGGGTAAAAGGTTCTGCTGGCGAGTTGTGCCAAAAGGGGCGCAAAATTATTGCGCCCCTTTTAGCACAGTAATTTTCGTCACACACTGCAACAACCCATGCCGACTTTAGCAGTTCGGAGGGAATGTGAAGAAGCCTTAACAGCAAAGGCTGTGTTCTGTTCCAAAATGCATTTAGCCACAACATTTAAGATTTGAATTTTACATTTAGATTGACACATTTAAATTTAGGATTGAACTGTTATATAAAACATTTAACATTTAAATTTAACATGTAGTAAAAATTAGTAAGTACAGTGAGCTAACAATAAAATGTTAGTGGAAATTTTGTACTTTGTACACTCAAAGTGAGCTAAATAAGGAAAATATGTAAGCAACGTTTTTGAACATTTTATTTTCCATTTGGTGCCCCACACTAGGGATAATGATCATGACGATTATAGGCTACAGTTGAGACTAAAACACAGAGTCAATGGCTAAAAAGATATAATGTGTGACAATAAATTCATATTTTGTATTAGTTTCTATGTTCTGCACAATATTTGTGTTGGAACAAAGGAGATGTTTAGTTAATTAGCTCTGCAGCTAAAACCATACATGTGGCGTTAGCTCCTGGGCTAATATCAGTAGCTTAACTAATGCTATCTATTTATTAGCTCAGGAGCTAACAAAAGCTAAAAGGCTAAAGCTGAGGTTCTCCTTTCATGAAGCAGCTCTGTTGTTTCCATCATCATTTTCAGTTTCAGTCTGAGTCATTTCTATATTCTCCTCTCTGTCAACGCTCTCTGCTTTATTTAAAAAGGCTGAACATCAGAAATTGTCCCAAATAAACTTTCAAAATGAATAATACCATCCAGATGTTTTGAACAATAAGAACAGAGTTGAGGAACTTAAAGAAACATTATTTTTTTCTCCAAAGATTCATTGTTTACCCAGAATGCTTAGTGGTGTAAATAACATGACGATTTCCATGTGACAATATATTATTTTAATTTATAAAACCTAAACAGCAGTGTTTTTACACACAAACATGGTCCATTGATGATTTTCATAAAAGTAGTAAATAACAGCTTTTGAAATTAGTGGTCTGATTTATCAGTTTTCTTTAGCCTGTAGCCATCAGGAGACATTTTTATCAATGCTTGTTCTGTTTGACTGATATCACAGCTCAGAATGTTCTAATGAGTAACAATTTCATAAAACTTTAAAAAAACAAACTACTGGTGTCGACAAATTACATTTCTTTGACTTCCAGATCAGACCAAGAAAATCAAAACCATTAAAATGAAGATTTTTAACAAAATTCACCATTTTCAGACCTGAACAAACACACATGACTCCTGCTCTGTGTTCAATGGTGTGAGTTGATGGAGACAAAGTGTAAGTTGATTGCTCTGATGTTCTGCTGGTGGGGAATAATTGGAGTGAAGCACAAACAGTTTTATCTGCCCAGAGGCCAAGCCTACCTCTGCAGAAAGGAATGCAGCTGGAAGCTTTCACAGTCATTTATCTTGGCTGTGTTGACGAAGTACTGATGTGCACTTTATGTGAGGAAGGTATTTCATCAACATGCACATTAAAAGCAGCAAACCCACTCAGTCAGTTCAGTTTTCTGTTTATTTATTTTGATACGTTTCTACTTGTCTGAATGTAAAATCAGTTTATCTAACATTATACAGCTTCATATGCTGTAAAATAAAACAATGTGGCGGGAAATTATGTAACTGTGAGTTTAGGATTGAATCTGTTTTAACTGATTGACTTCAGCAAACACAACAATGACTATAACTCAGTCTAATGTGGCAGATGTGTAAATGTAGCTGAGAGTTATTAATTCTTATTATATTTTAATTAATTAATTACATTATATTCTGAGCACGGAATATGTGCACGCTGTAGTAGAAATTTAGTGGAAAATATGCTAAATAAGTTTTATTTCTTTTCATTTCATAGCTGCATAGTTACAATCTATTTTTGATTTATTTGTTTTATTACATCACTTCATGATAAAGTCTTTGTTTAAAAGTTGTTTTTGTTGCCTTTTTAAACTTTCTTTAGTAATTTTCTGTTGATTTAGCTTCATGTTTGATTTTGTTTTGTGTTTTAGCTGTTTGTGTCCTTTCTTTGGAGCCTGTTTGGGTTTTCTATCACCACTAGTTTTGTATTCGTGGTCAGTTTGCATCTCCTTGCGGTCACTTTGTGATGGTTTGTCATTATGTGCAGCACTTTAAGCCGTGTCTCAGTTGAGAGTTTAGGATGGTCGTGTCATCTTAAGAACAAAGCGGAGCATTAACTCAGTTGTTCTACCTTCAGGGCTGAACATAATGATCTCTGGTGGAAAAAAAAAGAAGGAGAAGAAGAAAAGATCATGTGAGGACAAAGGTGAATCATTCTGAGGTACACACCCTGCTGTCTCCTGCACGCACATCTAAACTCATATTTATCTCAAACTGGAGCCATAAAAAACTAAGCAAACATCTCAACAAATAACTGGAGCGGACTTAATCACTGCTGAAGGTGTCTGTAAGTTAGCAAAATATTTACTGAACCACTGGACAAAAAGAATAGTTTACTGAAAACACAGATTATAACTCATAAACCTTTGGAGACGTTCTATAAAAAGATGGCTCCACAGCTCCTCTGATGACATAATGTTGATAATTCTGCCAGTTTTAAAGAAATTGACAACATTTTATGTATTTTTAGAATAAAAAAATTATAACACACACTTTGAGTGCTACACATTGCAAACAATTGTTGCTTAAAACTTCAGCATTAGCTGTGTGAGTTACTCATATGTCTGTTAGTAAAATATCTCATGAACCACTAACTCACATGTTGAAATAAAGGCCTACGAGGCATTTTATGTGGAGCCTCAAAGATGTATTAATGATGCTACATTCAGACCAAACGCGTTTTGAGCGTCAGGAGCGTCTGGTTTACATGCAAACTCAATGGTGGACGCGCGTCTAGGGGTGTCTAGCAGCCGAGCAGCGCTTCTGGCGCGTTTTGAGCAGCGCGATACGAAGCGGTGCACGCAGTAGGAGCGTTTTCCTCGTGTGCGGCAGGTCCAAAGCAGCCGACGCAGAAGTTGAAAAATCCGAACTTTTGACTCTCGACGCGCCGCATCAACCAATCAGAGAGACTCTGCTCAGTGACGTACTGGTGACGAGCCGGAAATACCGGAAGCC
>JAUBOC010000103.1:21730439-21746502 GCA_032275365.1 Anablepsoides cearensis | reverse complement strand
TGATGTATGTATCTGCTGCTGCTACTACACCTGAATTTCCCCACGCGGGACAATAAAGGCTGTTTCTATTCTATTCTTCTATTCTATTGTCAACACGGACTGAATGGCTTCATTCACTTCCTCCACTGCCAATGATGAACTACAGGCAGACTAAAACAGTGCAGGAAATCAATGCTGTCGTTCACAACCTCTCCTTCTCCTCTGATTGGTTCAGTTACAATTCTACTGGAGAAATCCAGATCAATGGGAGGAAACACTGACAGAGCAGAGAAAGGAGATTCAAGCGTAGGAAGGCGATGGTCAGGCTAGTTCCAACCCGACTCATTGCAGGAACGTGTCAGAGAGAGGCTTTTATACCCAAACACAAGAGCAGTGATGTAAGCATGTACTGTTTTAACCAATAGGAAATATCAAATGCAGTAGCCACCGTTCAACCCATAGAGGGCAGCACTAAGACTGATTTAGACAAAATATTGAAGTATTCAACAATTTTTCAAGAAAATGTCATAATTTGCACAAAAATGTAAATATAAAACCCTCAAGGCCCATTTTAGGCTGTTTATATGAAAAAGGTTGCTACACTTTAATGTTTACCAAAGTCCTTTTATGGTGAGATACTTGCACGTTCACTCAAGTATCACTTGAGATATTTTATACTGCCCCTTGCACATTGATTAATGAACATAGGCACCAGTGACCCACATGACCCAGAAAGAGATGGTTTTAATAAAATGTTTATCAGAATTCTTCTTAATAAAAGGTTTATGTTGTTGGGATGTTATTAGTTAGAATGGTCTGTCACGACACAGTGGGTTAAGTTTCTCTTAATTTGTTCTGATGTACCCAGAGTGGTCACTGTAAACTATAATGTGCTGTGTGAATCACAGAACAAGAGTCTGAGCTGTGTAATGTGGCATTATATTCACCTAATTAAACACAGTGTTGATGTTTCATGTAACAGTGGAGCTGTGTACAACAGCTGACAGCTGTCAGTGCACTGTGCTTCACCGGGGTCGAGTTTTACAGGTTAACATTTTTCAAGTTTTACAACCTTATATTGAGCCAAAAAGTATTTATGATCTTGTTTTGAGACTGATATATTTAAGCAAGAGCAAAATGTGCCTGAAAATCTTTATTTCTTATTACCACGTGCACTAGTCTTACTGCATCTGGCAGATCATTTCACCTAAAGATGGGGTGTTACTTTTTGAGCTTTATATCATATTATAAAGTCATTCCCTCATCAAAAACATACCCAGAGTGTTGCTTTGACGCAATCATCCATGTTGGAGAAATCCTTGAATCTCCTGTTGAGCCATGTGGAGCTGTCTAAACACTTTCTGGTACACAGCTCCGCCTATTTGTACAAAGCTCCTCCTTGGAGCTCAGTCTGCAGTGGAACTCCCGCCCTACAGAGCACCCCTCACCTGAGGCATTGTTGTGAAGAAGTACTGAATTGGGAGTTTCAGAAACGGTAGGAGGTTCTTAAAAAA
This sequence comes from Anablepsoides cearensis, assembly GCA_032275365.1. Classification (NCBI taxonomy): domain Eukaryota; kingdom Metazoa; phylum Chordata; class Actinopteri; order Cyprinodontiformes; family Rivulidae; genus Anablepsoides; species Anablepsoides cearensis. The sequence continues at coordinate 21,745,009 of JAUBOC010000103.1, read as the reverse complement.
ACAGAGGCCAATTTCAAGGGGTTTAGATAGACTAAAGTTAAAATTATTTTTAATATTTACATCAATTTTAAAACAACTGATGGTAACAGTTACTGAATTGTGGTATAGAACTGATCTGGAAAATACATAATACACCCCCCTTAATTTGAGTCTGCACACCTACTGATGTCCTGTTTGTTGCTCACTGACAATCACACAGTATGACGTAGCTATGTGTAGCATATTAACTTGTCATGTATGTAATAAAACATGATGAGGTACACATTTTAAACAACAAGGTGTGATCGCTGCTAAAGGTCGAAGTCTGAGCAGCTTCTGTGCACATTCACCCAATATCTAGGCCACCAAGGCCACCCCCCCAGTGAAACAAATACACTTTGTTCGAGCCAGGAGGTTCATTTGACCTACGTCTAATGTGAACCAATTAAGGTCTTTACATCAGTGTGCCCCAACGTGAAGCCGAATCTCTCTTAATACCGGTTAAACACGCGTCCCTGTAGCTATAATACACCTACACGTCCTATCATGGTATGTGCTGTGTGATTAAGTGCTGATAGAAAGCCTGCTGCAGAGTCCCACTGAATGAGGTATCTAATGGGCATGGTAACTAATTCCAGGGCAAAGGGGATTAAAGGCTAAAGGAAGGAGAGCAGCAGAGGGCTGGCAGCGGAGGGTGCAGGGGGTGGAAAATAGAAACGAAACACAAACGCACTCAATCCTCGCCTTCTGAATCCTATTTTGCAAAATAGTATTAAACTGCTGTTTTGTTTAATCCTGGCAGTTATTTATTTTCATATGGGAGGAAAATTAAATCTTTAGTGCTTAAACGAGAAAATAAGTGATTTGTTAAAAAAATATGGACAATCCAAAAAAAACTGGCATTTTATAAAGCTATCTACAACAGGTAAGATGTTAATTCCTTATTTCCACACTTCAAAATGCAAATAATATCCCATTCCAATTTAATATTTGGAAGTTTCATTGGCCTTTTCTTCTTTTTTTAACTTGTATTGCTCATAAGAAATAAATCTTTTAGTCTCTACCTGAAGATGTGACTGATGCAGCTGCTGCCATTTCTCCATACATGTAAAATATTCGGTTGGACTTAAATTGAAGCTTTCTTGAAATCATGCACACCTGCACACTGTAGCCTCAAGACATTTCATAAAAAACAACTTTTCAGTGTTCCCACACTAAATCTGTGCGTCACTAACAGAACTAATCCAACACACTCGGTGGCAGGTTGTATTAACCCTTTTTTTATTCGTAAAAGCCATTTCTGCAAGTACCTGTAACGGCTGTTATTATCACGGACGATTCTATGAAGAGTCACACTTCCTGCTGAGAATACAAGTCCATTTATAGAAGAAACTGCTGTTTGGTTCGACTCAAGCACAAGAACAGGAAAGCTTTAAATCATCCAAAGCTCAGCTGATGTTCGCTGCAGATTTCACCAGATTTTATTTTGCTGAAAAGATGGAAACTAATCCACTATATTTAAACACCCATGGAATTATTTGATTCATTATGTTACATTCCTTATTGGGATTCAAATGACTTTCTAATTATTATAAGATACTAAATAGAAACATTGGGACATTTGGTCAGATAAAAGGGATATTTCTTGCTAATTTAAAAAATTATATTTTTGAAGTGAAAACAACCCGACTTGTTGAGCACCCTCCAGTTGCATACTATATTGTTTTAATCAAATCTTACAATAAAGAGTAATAAAGATTTGTTGGCATGGCAGTGTTGTTGAGAAGTCCTAATCTGAGAATTACTCATTGTTTGAATTCCAACTTAAACGTTGTTAAAGTCAACCCAGTTTGTCTGTTAACAAAATAACTCATAGTAATAGCTGGATGTACGTCTACAACTGATTAACTATAAAAGGCAACCCAATTTAAAAAAAAAAAAAATCAATCTGCTGTCCATGGAAGTGAGTTCGACATCTTTCTGAATCATCATCATCATCTTTCTGTTTGAAACAGAATATTTTACAAAGAATAGAAACTCACTCTAAATGGTGACCAACAGAATAAAACATCTAAACTGAATCAACTCTGGAACATTAACCAGAGGAATAAAGGAAGATTTTGTCAATTTGGGTTTAAAACTCTAATTTTAAACTATAATCAATGTTTCTACGCAGACATACAAAAAAGCTTTGAACCGAACATACGGCATTATTTTTATAAACAGAATATGAGACATTAAATTTGATTACATCAATAGAGGGAAACAGAAACTATTTGATCATATTAGTGCCCAAATCAGAATTGACCCACTGAACTGGACTGAAGAAAAAAAAAAAAAAAACTGCAACAGGATGCTAAAAGCATCGCGGCAAACAGAAAAAGCCTGACCTGCACTGGTTATAAAAGCACAAAAAACATAATTATTTCTCTTAAACACTTATGAGTTTAACTATTGCTTCTACAGTTTTAGGAGTTTAGGATTTAAAAAAGATAGTGTAGATAAAATGTTGAGACCTGCTGAAATTTTGTCTTACCATAGCACCATTCTTTGTGTGAGGTTTAGCTGCAGTTAGGCCCCTTCACACTTGGTTATGTCCCTGCTATGATGTCAGAAACCATCCAGGACCAGGCTGGTCTTTGCTAGTTCTTAGCGAGATCGCCATGTATGGTACATAACATGCTTTCTATTGGTATGATAGGTCCACAATGGGTTTGAGAGCAATAAGACAATAGGAGGGTTTCACGTGACGTCACGCTGCACTGCCGCTAGAGCGCGAAGTTCGGCTGGCGGTCAGGAAGTAAAAAAGTGGAGGATCTGCCATCTGAAAAACTGCCTATATCTTGTGTAGTTTGCGTGTTCTCCAATCATTCTAACTGAATTAACACTAAATAATTATACACTAATTAAATTCTATAATAAATTTGAAAAATTATGGCTCATTTTATTAATGTTCATCAAGCACATTGCAGCAGGAGGATGCAAAAGAGGCCTGATTCATAGGGGAAAAAACACCTCATTCCATTCACCCTCTGGTGTCACCCTTACCCCGCCGAACTAACATAAACCCCCCAAACTACTTTCTGACTGAAGCCTGAAATTATTAGACAAGTGGCAAAAAATCTACAGGAGGATGAAAATAAAAAGAGATGAAAGTTGAACACAGTTCGGCAGCGATGGAGAGACCCCGAGATCGGAAGTGAGCAATGAGATATCTGAAATTTATTAAATTGATTATTTTTGTATAACTATATTTCATAGTTAGGGTGAAGTTTAGTTAGTTATTTTAGTGTCTTTACGGCAAAAAAAAAAAAAGGTGATGAACGCGGAGGTCCAGCTGCGGACAGATGGACCGGAGCAGGCGGCGATATATTGTTTTATATGTTAAGATCATGCTAGCAGTAGCGGCTAACGTCAACAAACATCCAGCACCTAACTACACTGAACGCTAAAAAGTCCAGAAGAGGTCCATATTAAACTACCAGTAACTTAATACTCACTACTAAATAAACGATCATTATAAACATATCCTCTAAAACAAGTTAGCAGCTAACATACCTCTGCTGCTGCAGACACTGGCACGCTGCTCCTCCCGACCGCAGACGGTTTAAAATACACTTTTTACGTCGTCGTTCTATGAGCTTTCTACATTTTTCATCTTTGTGTGATAATCTTCAGTGCTTCACGAGGTTGGGCAGAATCGTGCGGAATAATTCGCCAGAAAAACTTTTGATTGTTATTATTTAGTACTTGGTGATGTAAGACGTGTGTGGTATCGACAGCCTCAGTAAATCTTTAGGTTCTGTCGAAAACTCATTCATCTGCATCATACGAGTGATGGCTGACATATTTGTGAACAAATTGTTGTCATATCTTGTTGAAATGGGATCTAAATCCATACAATATAGACTCTCTGCAGTAGTTTCCTCCTGTACATTTTACCCCCTGCCCTCCAGTGGAGATAGCTCCGCCTTCGAAACCACATGACTGAAACCCAGCTATTATAGCCTCATGATTCTGGGCTAGGGTTGGGCAATATAGGCCAAAAAAATACATCACAAATATTTAATAGCTTTTCTGATAATTAGCTGCACACAATTCAATCGTAACAAGAGCACAGACGTGAAACAGCTGAAAAATAATGTATAAAGTTTTAATTAAGAAACAAAAAGGTTGTTACCAAAGTGCTTAACGATAAACCTGATGTGGTCTGAGAGTGGTAACATGGTGGGTGTATAGAGCAGCATCATTAGTGCTTTCAGACTGAAGGAGGTTTTCTAGATTTGCTTATGGAGAGGTTGTCATCCAGTATGAAGGAAGTAATTAAAGAAATAATTCTTACCAAAATACTCCTCAGATGGAGGGTTGTCCATGTCAAACAGCATCTTCTTGGTCAGACGTTCCAGCTCATCTTCTGGATGAGCCATGGGAGCGCCGCCCTGAAAACCCAAACATACAGAAATGAAGCCGAGGTTCTGTCTCAAGGTGGAACCGAACACATTCAGAATAATTAACATGCTGTGTACGACCCTCAGTCTGGTTCTCCCTGTGGCATGTCTGACCCTGACTGAAACCCAGCTCACGTTTCCTTTTGTGCCAGTGGGTGGAAAAAAAACTGTGACCCCGACTAATCCCTCTGTTTGTAAAAATAAAAAAATATGATAGCAAAAGCAGAAAAAGGGACCAACATTCCACCACATCTTCCTTTCAAGCCTGGTACATTTGGGTGATAGGTCGGAAGACAGTTATTCAGATGTACTTTGAGCACAAAAAGACTGGAGGTGAGATCTGCACCGGGGTTTAATCTCAGATAGGCTCTCAAACCGATGACATAACTCTCTGAAGAGGTGTCTTTCCTTATTTCCTTGTAAGCCTGCCCTTGTTCTTATCGTGCCGTCTCTGACACCTGCCTTCTGTGTTCTGCTATGGGCTGACGTGTCGCGCTTGACATTTCCTGCCAATCACCCTCAGAGCCTGAGAATCCCCTTCTCTTCGGGCTCCGGCTCAATCCCATCACAGGTGCCTGTTTGTCCTTTTCAGACCCCCTCGGAGGCCTGCACTCCATTCCCGGTGCCGTGTGTGGCGGAGCTTTTTTTTTTTTAAGAAAACAATGATCCTACGATGGTCTTACATCTCGGATCGGCCGGGTCTTTACAGTAGTTTTGATTTTCAATACCAATGCGTGGCCTGAAATCTGCGCTGACCTTTGAGGTGCTCCTAATTGTGACATCGGGGAGTTGTGGGGTACATTAGCAAACAGTCTGGCTTTGTATTCATTTCTTTATGGTTTAACGTGTCAAATAAAAGAATCTGCATTGTCAATGGGAGATTTAATTAAAACATATTTTTGGATTTGGACGTAAGGGGAATTATCCAGGTATTACTGAATGTGCATTATTCATTTGTATCTAATCTATGGATGATTAACACAGATATAATGAGGGCTCCTTTATACCCTGTGATGGTCAAAGTTTATCCAAACTATTTGATTCAAACAGTGGTTTTAAGTCCAAATGTCAAAAAGGCTATAATAAAAGAGCCTTTGTGTTTTTATCTAATAACATGGAACAAAGTGCAGTTTAGTTCTTTGAATAACATGGTGTGTATTTAAAATGATTCCGGTTAGTGATGAATGTACTTTTATATTGTTTTATTACCATGACACTTTAACTCATACGAGTGTAAGAAAATACTGATACACTGAAATATCACATTATTACATTTCCTGATACTGTATCAATCCTTAAAAGCACTATTTATTTTTAATTAAAACTTCATGGGTGGATGAAGAAGAAATGTGAAATACAATTGCAGTTCTGGCTGTTGTTCAGTGTTCTTCTGATTCCATAAAATTAAACTGAATTTAATCAGATTTTATGAATATAATGCATGGTGTGGTCTTCATACTGAGGTATTTAAAGTTAGAATCTTTTAAAGAAAAAAGGGAAACATCGCAACATCATATCATATTGTGACTCCTGTGATATCATATCACCAAATTCTTGCCATTATTACACTTTATATAGCTTATACGTTTTGTGAAGGGGCAGAATCGTGTCAACTTTAGAAAAACCTAAAAATTGAAAAAAAATAATAAATTTACACCAGAATTTTTAATTGCTGAATTTGGTTTGTTAGCAGACGTTAGCTTTGTAATGAGACCTAATAGTGTGAATGGATAAATGAAGGCACATATTGTACTGTGAAGCGCTTTGATTATCCTAGTTGGATAGAAAGGCTTTATATAAATACAGTCCATTTACCATCTAAAATAATGCTTGTTAAGTTTACACCTTAAGGTCCACGTCACACTGGAGGATGACGCAATGACAAAGAAAAATTTAGCCGGAACATGAATGTTTACAGGATCTTGATGAGGTCACCAGGGGAATGTTAAAGTTCCTGCGACTTGCATATCCTTCAAATACAAAAAAATGTCTTTACACTTAAGATAGTTGGCATATAACACATGATTTTACCCATTTTGTCACATAACCGGCATATTTTATTTTGAATTTGGCTCAGCCAAATTGAAACAGGAAGTGACATCAAAGGACTCATCAATAAAATAAACTCTCTGGTCTCTGTTTATTCTTTGCCTCTCTTTGATGGTGACTAAAAATAATCTAAAGAAACATCAGATTCTTCTACAGTCTGTGTTGTTAGCTTTTGTAACAACACTCTGTTTACATGCTGACATTCCCCTTTGACATCACTTCCTGTTTCTTTATATGTAAATATCTCAACAAGTGTTCATCTCAGCAACGTGAAATTTATTTTGTAATACGTTATCAGTGTTATCTTTCCAAAAATGCCTTCATGTTTACTACAAAAATTTGATGTCATGTGCACTTTAACAACTGTGATCTTCACAATGTGTGTAATAGGTTTGCATTGGTTAAGAGCAGTGGTTCCCAACCCAGGATCCAACCCATGACCTTGTTGTGAGGAATCAGTGCTAACCACTGATCCACTGTGCTGCTGTATTAGCCATACAGTGATAATAAAGATGTTTTTTTTACATTCTCTTCCACTGTGGTGTGATCTTTGCACCCTGTGGTCTGAGAGAGCTGAAGCCTGGGGACATGATGTGATCATGGGAACAAGTAAAAGACTGTCGTGGAAACGTGCTGCAGATACAGAGTGCAGTGAAGGTGCAGGAGAGTGTCTTAGATAACACTGAAAATAACAGGGAAAACTATTTGATGAGTTCTAAGAACACAGCAGCATCATGATTAGAGGTTGCAGAAATCTAAAGTTGTTTAGGTCACAGAGAGTGTAGCGAAATCTTTTCCCAGTGTGAAGATGAGCTTCATGCTAACAAGTGAGCACAGATTTCATAAATGCATAGCAGTCTGGTTTTGACAATGTTTGTTCACAGGTGCAGTTTCTTATCAAGATGTTCTACAGACGGAACAGAGTTGAAGGGAAAAATGCTGTTTTGGCATCTGTGTGCAAATTAAATTCATATAAACATGGAGTACATTAGCTGCTTTGAAAAAAAAAAGTGACATTTATGAATGATGTAAAAATGTTCTGAATTATTAAAACACTGTAAACATCATGCTCGAAGGCCAGCAGGAATATGATCCTCTAAGGTTTATAAACAGTGTAGCTGTATCAGCTCATTTCAATCAAGGACCAAATTTTAAACATTTTTCATTAATGCAGCAACATTCTCCAGGCTGAGAGCAGGCGTGTGTGTTTTCAATTTGTTTCAGTGCTCCCTGTATGTTTTAATCGGTGCTAACAAGCACAGTCAAACAATAATAGCAACGGGGTGCAGATGTCATTTTTATCAGTTACAGCAGTGAATTTTAATTTATTAAGCATAAATTAGGCACAGTTTTCTTTTTTTTTTGGCACAGAATATCACTTTTCTACGTTGCATTAAAAGATTAGATTGCACTAATTGCTGGAGTTTATTTTTAAAAAGCAGAGCTTTCACTTTTCTGCCAACCAAAGGGAAATTTCTGCTGTCGACTGAGGACCACTTCTGGATGTCACTAAAAGCATTTTTGCATTGTAAGACCTGACCACAGTCTGCCTGGCCTCAATGCACCCCGGCCCTCATTGTGTTTGTGTTGAGCAGAGAGCCGCCTTGATGTGGGCAGGATCATAATAACAAACAAATCTTATTTCATTTTATTTGAAACAACAATGGACCAATCCAAACTCAAAGGAAAAGTACAGAAGACTGGACCAGACCATTCAACAGGATGATGCTGAGGATGAGAGGACAAGTCGACATAAGATGCTAAGTTATTGTTAGCTAATGCTAGCTTGCTGTTGTTTGGCAGCTTACTGCAGTTGTTTAGTTGATCTCGCTGCAGACGATTCATATAAAGTTAATCTCATCTGTGTGACGTGATGCCACAGGCCAGCAGTAGCTGACATCAAATTAAACAGAACAACGGGTTTCAGAAATCAAGGTGGAACTGGGTCATTAGGGCTAATGCAAACATGCTGAACCTGGGTTTGACGCCATGCTGGCCCCGCCTGGGCCTTGCAGTGCAAAAAAAAAATAATGTTGCCTGGACAGTTTGTCACCCCTCATTGATACCCTGTTATTGTCTTACAAACTTTCAAATGACTTTTAAATGGATCATAACAATAGATTCAGACAAAACACTCAAGCTTAATTAAGTCAAATAAAGAGAAAAATAAACTGAAAAATACTGTGTACACCCCCCACATCATGAAGCTGCCACCACCATGCTTCACTGTAGGGTTGATCGTAGCATGATGAGGGGTCTCAGCACCTTTTACCCACATGTCTTTTGGTAAACTCCAAACTTTCTGCCTTGTGTTTTTCTTTAAGATATTTTTCCTAAACATCAGCTCAGTGCAGGTTATTCTGCTCCTATGGACAGATCATCCTATCTCAGCTGAGGTTTTGGTGGGCAACCCTACCCTGACAGGTTTGTTGTGGCGTCACTTTATTTCTATTCCAAAATAAGATATTTAATAGAGCTTTATAGACAGTATAGTGTTTGGGATATTTTTTTCAAACTAACCGATTTGTTCTCCCCAATTTTGTTGCTTACCTGTGTAAAGAGTCTGTTGGTCTTTGCTACTCAAAGTGGACATATCATGCAAAATCCACTTTTTTAGCAGGTAAATACATTTTGTTGTGAACTTGGAGTCTAACCGTAGAAAATTGAATTTAGATTCTCCTGATGCTTCCAAGATACATTTAGATTTTGTTTGAGTCATATTTTTTGACATGTTCAGTTTTCTCTATTTTCATTGGCATTTTCTGAACTAATACGTCTAATTATTTGAGATGGAACATCTAAATAAGGTCTGAACTTTTCAACTACAATTTGTTGGTCTTCATTCTCCTCTGGTTCCGGGTCAGACTCTGGTTCTGGTTCTGGGTCAGACTCTGGTTCTGGGTCAGGGTCAGACTCTGGTTCTGGGTCAGACTCTGGTTCTGGGTCAGACTCTGGCTCCGGCTCCAACATGTAAGGCTGGATGGACAAGTCTTCCCTTGTTGACAAATTTTAATTCATTTGTAAATAAAAAGTTTCTGCACAGCTATATAGTCGTAAACCCCTCTATCAAACTGGCATGGACCAGTCTGGAGGGGGGTAAAGCGCCACTTTTGGATTTAAAGACAAAGCCTCAAAGCGAGTTGATCTGAGACACAACTCAGAAAAGGGGTGAAAGAGGGGCTTGTGGAGTTACAATAAGTATGAATTCAGACCAAAGCACTGCAGTTCTACTTTCTATAGACCCCAACAGAAAGATTTAAATGTGAAAAAGAAGGATTTAAAAGCATCACATGTCCCCTTTATATGTGTTGAACTGGAGTTGTAACAGAACAGGTGTATTACTGAGATCACTGAACACATACAGCCCAGAGATGAATTTTATTTGACTACTTCTGAATGGAATGATTGGGCTTCAAAGCAAAAAGGGTGAATACATACCCACGCAATTCAGCTTTAAATTTTTTTTAATTACTCAAAGAAGTTTATTTTTCCCATTAAGTGCAATTATTCTTGAGTATTTTGTGTAAATGTATGGCTTATAATACAAGTAAAAATCCATTTAAATTCCAGTTTGTGAGGCAACAAAATAGAAAAAACACCAAAAGGAAGTGAATATGTTTACATCTGAAGTTTTTTTTTTATATATAATAGGTTTAAAGTTGTAAAAAATAAAAATAAATAAGCCCATTCCACTTCATTAACTTGACTAACTGCAGGCGTCAAACTGAGTTTTAGCGATAGTTTTAGGTTTAACAATACAACAAAGGTGATAATTCAAAGGTACAGCTCGGGGTGTGTAAAATGAGTCCAGTCTGTGGTTTATATCCAGCAACAGGGAGAAACGCTGAGCTCTGCTTACTGTCCGCCGAGTATCAAGGAGTAACTAAACTTTATGATGCATGACTCGCGCTTGGCCCGGCTCAGGATGCAGCGTGCTGATAATAGAAGCTCAAACTGTAGGGCTCATTAACTCTGAGGGATCAACACGTTCGATGTGAGAATCCATCTGTCTCGCTGGAGCGCTCCTCAGAGAACAGCTGGGTCTGGACTCTGTGGCACATTTTACCTCCTTGGCCATCAGAGGCAAGGATCACATCATAAAAATTAAAGGAAGAACAAAAGGTAACACTCTTCAGTGTTTAAGTATTCCTGCTTTGCCCCATTTATTGACCTGGCTTTTCTTAGAGACCCAGCAGTCACATGTGGTTCTCACACAAGAAGCTGAATTCAGACACAACCTTTAAAACACTGTTTAGTGTTTTAATCTTTTAAAGTAGTAGTTGTTTGTTTTTTTAGACAACTTGTGTTGTTAATTTGAGACAGCAAAGCAGACAACTGAACAGCATTAATCTCAGCTCCACATCAAAAGCATGTCGGAGAGGAAAGGAAACGCTGCTATAACCAGAAACAGACTTTTGACTTTAAGCTTCATTTATATCTTATCCACTCTTTGCCACCCTGCAGCAATGCTCTGCCAGAGAGTTTAAAGCACCTTGTTAGGGAGTCTTTTGTGACAGCATGGAATAATTTTTCACTTGAATAAGAGAAAGAAATTGCTTCCCTGCGTGCTTTATGATTGCTTTGCAGCTCCTGTTCAGCTTTTCAGAGACAACAATGGAAGGCGCAAAGCAGCTATGCGTGCTGAAGACGTGATTTTCCAGTTATGTCTGGCTCAATTCAGCAAATTATTTGCCTGTGCCCTCAGGACACTCAGCCCCCGTTTCATTAAAGTTCAAGCTTAGATTCAGAGGGTTAACAGCTGCACCTGTTTTCCACTGTTATGTACACCGAGGTCGAAGAGGCTCATGGGTTTCGGTCATCTGCTGCCTGGTTTTCCTCCATCAGCTGGGACAGTGCTGAAAGACATCCTGGCGGGCCAACAAATGCCCTCAGATAGATGATTTCCTGAGCATTGTCAAACGCCAGACCACTTACAATCAAAACAACAATAATGTGTTTAAGTGACGGCTGCTGTGTGCGACTTAATCCAGCCTGACAGAGTCTGGGAGCTGATCACTGCCTGACTGCCACATCTATGACTAAAGCTATGTGCAGCACTCACTGTGGCATTGGCTGTGTGTCAGAAGTGATTAAGTGAGGAGTGGAGTGAAGCCGGCAGGGGGGCTCTCCTGACATGCTCTCTCACCTGATGCCCTGACAACATCACGTCCTGCTAGAAACCCAACCTCAGGCCTTCTCCTTCTGGTTTCCACCAAAGTGACAGAGACAACTGTTCTCAGGTCAGCAGAGCTGCACCTTTTGTTACAGGAACGTGGAACAAAGAAGGGCAGGGGAAGATATTCATGTACATCACCTGCTATAGTGCGGAATGTACAAATGTGGATAAAGGAACCTGGCAGAGAGAGGCAACTCTGTCACTGCAGTCACGCAACACCTCTCTGCTTTAATGTGAGGAAGATGAAAATGATTCATCAATCTGATCCTCAAACACACAAACCATATATATTTGTGACTTAAATTTTAGATCACTGTTTGCCAATAGTTGAGCTGCTTTATTTGTTTGACAGAAAGCAGCAGTATCTTGGAGGATGATGCCAATGTTTATGCCTAAAAGGAAGGTGTTCAAGTATCTGGGCGTCTTTGTTTAGGGCTGATGGTATGATGGAGCGAGAGATGAATCGACGGACTGGGGCCTCGTCCTCAAAAATGAGGGCGTTGCTTCGGTCAGCCCTCAGGGTTCCTACAGTTTAAGGCAAGTTAAATTTAAGACTTTTAAAAGCTTTTTAATGTCAAGTGAAATTAAATTTAAGAACAATTTCACAATAAACACAAATGGCAAAAAAAAATATTAAAACTGTGGCAGAAACTCATGAATCTAATTATTTTTTTTGTATAATTATTTAAATATTGCTAATAGACCAATTGTTTTTATCCATATCTATTGGCTATTTTGTCAAATATAGCAAAAAACATTCTTCGCAGTCAGTTTTAAACTTAATTTAATTCCTGGAAATCCTCTAATCACCCAAATTTTGGAGTTCTGAACCCCACAGTGGGTTCTGAACCCCAGCTTGCTATAGATTAAACTTTAGAGTTCCTGTGACATCAAGTCTTTGTAAGAAATATGAATGCATTTTTGGAAAGACAACATTATTAACATATTACAAAACAAATTTCACATTGCTCAGATGGACAGTTGTTGAGATATTTGCATGTAAAGTAACAGGAAGAGATGTCAAAAGGGAAGATCTGATTGGGAATATTTAAACAAATAAATGTTACCAATTATTTTAATATTTGATTCAAATTACAGTCATCTTACTTAGTGTGTTAACATTTTTAAGACTTCTGAAAGATTGATTTAAGACCTTATTTTTGGATCAATGAATTCAAGGACTTTTAAGACTTTTTAAGGATCCGCAGGAACCCTGGTCCTGTTGAAGAAGGTTGAGTTGAAAGGCAAAACTCTGGATTTACTGGTCTGTATGTTCCATCCCTCACCAGTGGTCATGAGGCGTGGATCATGACTGGAAGAACAAGATCCTGGATACAAACGGATGAAATGAGTTTTCTAATTAGGGTGGCTGAGCTAAGCCTTATGCCTGATTCACAAGATTGTTTTACATTTTAGGTTGACTTTCCAAGACTAAGAGACCCTTTACATGACAATAAAAATCATAGATATAACAGGTTTGGTCTTACAGTGTGTGGTGTACAGACATGAGAAAGACAACACACCACAGATTTCACTCACCAACATTTGGACTTCAGACTGGAAATCAAACGAGACCTCCTAAGATCTGACGTGAATTCAGAGTAAATAAAAATGGCCGATGAGAAAGAAGCAATGGTGATAGTTTGTGGACTACATTTAAGATGTCTGATGTCCACGGGACTTTCTGGTGCTCCGTGGCAGTTGTTTTGTATTCTGTATTTTGTCTTCCCCTCTGGGATTCTGTCACCTTGCTTTCTGATTGGCTACACGTCACATTCAACAGGCTGCGAGCTCATTTGTCTTCAGGGAACACCACACATGCTGGGATATTGGACCAAGACAATCAAATATGTTGAATATCCCGGATTTGAAATTGGAGTGGTCCTGACGTCCTTCCAAGCCCACTAGATCACTCTTAATGCATCAAACACAGCAAAGATTATCTTTAGAGCCTTAAGATTTAAAAAAATTAGACCAAAAGTTGGCAGAATTATCTTGCTGTTTGAACCCAGCACAATCAGAGTGGAGCCTGTGCTCCTCTGCATCAAAAGAAAACAAAACCGTTGAGGTGGGGACCATTATACCAAAAACACACTAATCTGTATATGATGTAATTTTGTTTGCAAGACAACAATGGATGACATGGACATTGTGGTTCTTCTCTTTGTTTTCTCTAACTGAAAACCAGCTGAAACTGAGCGAGACAACGTTAAAATGGTTCCAAACAGCCCGGCCTGAATAGAACCTCAGGTCTCCAGGTCCTTTAGGATACCATAAAGCAGTCATTATTTTGGACCAATTTTATTAAATAAGTTAAACCTGACTAGATTGAAAGGTTTCTTTTAGGATGTTTTCATATCAGGAGGTATGGTCAAAGCATGAAGTAGATAAGATGCTAATGCACATCCACAGTGAGCCACTGGAGTTTAACAAAGACACTTTTTCTATATCTAGCTCATATGAAAAGTGAATGTTGTATAATTTACATAATCAGGTCTCCACAAAATCCTCATTCATGACCAGAAGCCTCACCCAGTCTGGAGGTGATGACTCAGAAGGCAATCAACATTTAATAACATCTAAAAGAATGAATGTTAAATTATGCAAATCTAAAATCATAGGTTGCTTTAAACAACTAATCAATCTGCACAAATATCAACAATTCCCAAAGAGAAAAAAGAACATTAGGTTGCTCATCTCAGTTCTGAAGCTGATAGTATGTTTTAATACATTGACAATAATTTCCTTCATTGAAGATACATGAGCAGAAAAAACTAAATATGATTCAGCACCGAATCCGTCCATCTGTCTGTCCGTTTTCTCCCTCTTATCCGGGATCGTGTCTCGGGGGCAGCAGCCTAAGCAGAGAGACCCAGACTTCCCTCTCTCCAGCCACTTGGGCCAGCTCCTCTGGGGGA
>JAUBOC010000103.1:21712281-21722940 GCA_032275365.1 Anablepsoides cearensis | reverse complement strand
GTCCTATCGGGTCTTTTTGGCCTGTGGGACTCCGGAAGCAGCCGATAGGTATCGGCAGTCCAAGCGGATTGCGGCTCAGGTGGTCGCTGAGGCAAAAACTCGGGCGTGGGAGGAGTTCGGAGAGGCCATGGAAAAGGACTTCCACACGGCTTCGAGGCGATTCTGGTACACCATCCGGCATCTCAGGGGGGGAAAGCGGTTCGCCACCAACACCATTTACGTTTGGGCTTAAAAGATGAACAAACCAATTGGCGGGCCAAATTTCGGGCCCATAGCCCTGATTTACAGCAATGTCACAGTAAGGTCCCAAATACAAACAAGTTTGGCTCATATCAACAGAAGCTTGTTTGAAATCTTCTAATCATGTTTTGCAATTTAAATTTGCAGATATTTATAGTAAACTACAACTATTTCAACCTGACACGCTCACAGAAAAAAAAGGGAGTTTTAGCAAACAACCTCCCTCCAAAAAAAACAAAACAAAAAAACTATTACTTTAATCCTAGTTAAAAAATTGTGTTTTACTTTTAATAATATTTAAGTCCCAAAAGTAAACCAACTTCCAGATGGGCATGAACGTCTGCCAAGTGTTGCCAGAGCTTCTTCCACCATCCGGCTCATGTGTGCATCTGATAGCGATGGTGTCTCACACACAAAAATATGTCATTACATGGTACTAACTGCAGTAACTGCAAAGTGGAAAATAATAACTGTTGACCATTTTTCTGACAATCAAACGCACACAATACAATTTTACCGTATAACAAAGAAATAATCTACAAAACACATTTACTTATTTTGTTTATAAAAACAAAAACACAAACATCACACTCTAAAAGTTACACAGTTCAAATATTTACGCTTGTAATTGATTTATTAGCACAGAATCAATTTTAAACTTGGATCAGCTACTGAAAAGAAGCTCTGATGTGTCAACATGATAAAGAGATCCACTTTAAATTACAGGTGGTCAGGATCAGGGCCAGTGGACTGACCTTTAGTTTATGCAGCACCAAGTAAATAGATCCGGTGTTGACCACCACCTCCGTGTCATTTTGTAACACGGCTATCAGCGCAGCAGTAATTACATCCAACAGCTTGTCTGTGAGGACTGCCAGCAGGGTCTAAGTGATCTCCAACACAGTTTGACCTACTTCAGAGATGTAATCACTTCTGATGATACAACGGACAAGAATGTGTGTCACATCATTAGAAGGCGAAAGTCATGTTAACAGATCTGAGCCAATGGACTTTTGTTTCAAACAGACGTGATGTTCAGGGGGCAGAGGGGGAACACTGTGGTCTGAAACTGGACCTCTGCACAGACTCAAATCTCAGTTTAAATTCTTATTTACAATAAAGTGCTCGGCCTTTTTGAATTTTTTTTAATCTACTTAAAATAAATCGTCCAAGTAAGTTTTTCAAGAAACTGTACTATACGTTGTTTTTTGAGATTCCTGACTAACTTGAAGAAAATGCCTAAGGCTATTATTTTAAGTCGTCAATATGCAAAATAACTACTATTAAATAACTACTTATGGAAATCTAAGAGGGCATCTGTCAGAACACCTACAGACACATTTTTGTTGCTTCCTTCCATGAAAAAGTGGGCTGATCATGTGCGAAAACAAGGCTTAATGCTTTCACAGAACAGGAAAAAAAGATATGCTTAAATATGTTTTCTGATATTATTTCAGAAGTACTAGTTTTGAATACCACAACTTTTTTCTTTTTTTTATTTATTCAAACATTTGTTTGTTATTTATCGTAGTAAAGAAAATTTTGTATCTGATTAATTGAATATTAGATGCAGTTGTGTATTTTCAGCCTTTAAGTTTAAAGCAGCCAAAGTGTTGGTGTGTGTGTTATCATGTGTTCTTTCCTTAGTCTAAACAAAACTGAGTTACGTTCTGACGTCTGACGCTAAAGGTAACACCTCCAGAGGTGTAACCAGGAAGAAATGTGCTTTATAATGTTTATTCATTACTACACTGGTAGAAGTTGTCAGGGTTTCGCAGAGCTCCTGCTATCATTTAGCTCAAGGTCTTGAAGAAGCCTTCTGTCTGCTGTACTAAACCTGATTGGAGTCAGAAGATTGAAAATAAAGCTTTAAGAAGAGATCCAGCTGATTCCCGTTTATTCTGACATACCATTTTTGAACGACGCAGATTTTCCCTACCATTGTGAGCATAACTCCGCAAATTAGCCAACAGCTCATAGCAGTAGATTTTTAGTGCCACGTCCAATGTGTCAAAAAATAAATTCAGCAATGCAAGTCAGCACAGTTACCAGGCATAACTTTGAAGATATTTTCTTCTATCAAGGTCAAAATTTGACATTACTAATTTCATTTCATTGCTTTTAAATAAATCCATTGATTGTGTTCATGTTATTAACAAAACTCAAAGTGAAAGCCCTGATCGGGTTGGATGTTCTCCCTTTTGACGCAAAAAATCTCATTCTGTGTGATAAATTCTTTATATTTTTTGTGCTTTTCTGTATAATGCCGATAGGTTTATTATTTATCAACCTTTATTTAACCAGACAAATCCCATTGAGATCACAGATCTCTGTCAGTGGAAGCCTGGGTTCTAAAAGTTTGAGAGAAAAAAATAAAAGTATCTTAAAAGGACAGAGAAGCTCACAGGTATAATTGGTGTGTTCACTCAGAAATGAGTGGGTATGCTTTAAAAAAAACAAGAAAAGAAAATCATATTAATTTTGTTTTTAATTGGGTTGTCAAGACAATATTACTGAGAAAATGCCAGGAATCTGTTCTAATTACACTCTGGGATTCATTACCTGCACACACACACACACACACACAAAAAGAGATTATTTTGATGGTACAGGTTCTGTGAAAGCTCCAGTGTACATGGCTGTAGAAGAAACAGCATGAGAGTGATGCATCTTAAATGTAGTGGCATTTGAATGGTGGGGGGAAAATAAGCATGTGCACTTTTTTTTGACGTTATTGTATGGTTTGGTAAAAATAGAAAGCTGCTTTAAGACATTCTCAGGAAGTATTTATTTCATGTTTCTGGGGGGGGGGGGGCAGTCTACGACTGAGACAACAAAGGAAACATTTTCTGTGGATGAGCTCAGTGTTGAGGCTTGATGGAGCTGTGAAAGCAGCGAAACTAAAATCAGAGAATCAGCTAAGATTTTTCAAAGCTGCTACTCTAAAGTCGTTCTTTAGACCTGAAAATATATAAAAAAAATGGTTTGATTTGTCTGTAGGATGTTGGCACTGAACAAATGAGTTTTGTTTCTAGGTGTGTCTATCCAGAAATGATCAGAGGGCTGCAGATGACAGGTCTTCATTTTGTTGAGGCCACTTCTATTTTAACTGCACTACAAAATAATCCTCTGGTAATCTGTACTGAGCAGGTGATTCTGTCTGCTGGAGGAGGCCAGCAAATAGTTTCAAGGTTTAGGACAGCCGGAGTCAACCAACAGAGGAGATGATGTCACATTGCAAAAATAAAGATTCATGTCACAAAACATTTTCAAGCAGTAGCTAAAACACTTTGTAGCCACATCTGGGATGATTGAGGTAGTATGAGGGTTGAATTCAACTAAATGTATTTACGCCTGAGTCATCAAGCAAGGTAGTCACAGAGTAGAGTTGGTGAGTATGTGAATGGGTGAACAAGCATCCCTCTCCTCTAACACAGGGTTTGCCCCAGTTTATTAAAGGCCTGATGAGCCACCATGCTTTACTTGCACCCCACCAGGCTAAATGTGGTTTGTTTATTTAGAGTCAGAACCAGATTGTGGCAACAGGATAGGACAGTATTTTCAACGTAGCACTCAGCTACTGCTAGCCCAAATCTCATCATTAAAAATGCTCCTGCTAGCAGGTTTTCTGGGGCAAATTGTGCTAAGCAATGATTCAACTGTCATTCACTGGTTCTGTGATACTCAAATGCTTCATTCATGTGAACACCGATCGTGATAATTAGCCAGCTTAATACTAGGGGTGTAACGATACATCGATCTATATCGATATATCGATTTGAATGGTTCATGATTCAGCTATATCGTGGCAATATGAAAATCGTGATCTATATCATCATCATAGTCTGGATGACAATCAATATCTTATGTCCATCCAACACAGTCATTGTGTTAGATGGGTTTATGATATCGCATTATATCGATCGCAGAATTGTAAATTGAATTGAATCGAAATCGTATCGTGACAGACTTTATGATATTGAGAAATATCGAATCGTCATTTAAACATATGGATGTAATATTGTATCATGATAAAGCTGCTGATTTACACCCCTACTTAATACGTGCATTTGTAAACATCCAAACACAGCTTAAAGGGGGTATTATTGATTTTTGAAGGACATAGTTAAAATCAGTGTTGTATAAAGTACCTCAAAGTACAAGTATTTTATCAAAAATTACTTTGGTAAAAGTTAAAGTCTCCTCTAAGAATATTACTTGAGTAAAAGTCTTAAAGAATCAGATTGTGTTTGTACTTAAGTATCAAAAGTAAATTTCTGACATAAAATATACTTAAGTGTTAAAAGTAAAAGTATTGAGTAAAAATGAGCAGTTAGATTTTCCAAAATACATTTATTGGAAGGTGACCTCTCTAAAAATATGTTGCTGTAATGGATTGTGTAAAAATTTATACAGTATCAAAATGGTATACGTTTAAACTTTTGATCCAACTACAATTAAATTGACTATCCTGGATGAACAATTCTTTAGCATAGTATTTTTTAACACTAACAAGCAGAAACAAAATAGGAGAAATGAGTTTCTACTTTTTTTAAAATGTGAGTAGTAGAAAGTACAGATAACTGAAAAGTAAAAAGTAGGCTGAAAAATAATTACTCAAGTAAAATACAGATAAAATACAGATAACCAAAATTTCTATTTAAGTAAAGTATTTGTACTTAGTTACTTTACAACTCTCGTTAAAATAATTACTAGAATTAACTACGCTACCTTGGGTTGTTCTAAAAATGCTGAATATATCTAAAATAAATTTGACTTTGCATCATGGTCTATCTAAACACATTGAAATTGGCCTCTGTCTCTTTAAGAACCTTCTACCGTTTCAGCATCTTAGACAAGCAGGGAACAGATGCAGATGTTAGAAAGCACATCGACAAAGCTGGGGCAGCCTTCCATCAACTGAAAAACATGTAGGGGATCCAGCGAATTAGGCAATACCACCAAGATCAGGTTATTTAATACGATTGTGAAGCCACTACTTCTCTATGGGGCAGAAACCTGGAGAACTACATACGCCACCATGAAACAAATCCAGGTTTTCATCAACATCTGCTTACGGAAGATACGGAAGATCCACTGGCCAGAAAAGATCAGCAATGAAGAGTTGTGGCAAAGAACCAGACAGCAGCCCATTGAAAAAGACATCCTTCAGAGATGTTGGCGATGGATTGGCCACACACTCTGCAAGCCTGCCTCCAACATCACAAGACAAGCCCTCACCTGCAACCCCCAAGGGAAGAGTAAGAGGGGGCGGCCCAGAAAGACCTGGCGCCGGGACTTTGAGGCCAACACAAAAGAAGAAGGGAAAAACGTGGGGCCAGCAAGAACAACTCGCCCAGAACCGAGATGCCTGGAGGGAACTGACTGGTGGTCTATGCCCCAGACGGAGCCACAGGCAGAGATAGATAGATCTACCGTTTCTGACACTCCCACTTCAGCAAGTCTTCATAACAATGCTTTGGGGGAAGGGTGCTCTGTGGGGCGGGACTATGGCTAAAGACTGAACTACAGGGAGGGGCTTCGTACAAATAGGTGGAGCTCTGTACCGGCAGTTCCACATGGCTACAACAAAAGATTCAAGGATTTCTCAAAGATGCATGAATGAGTCAAAGCAACACTAGGTTTTTAATGAGGGAATGACTTTATAACATGACGTAAATTGAAAAAAAGTTAATTTAATCCCCCTTTAAAAAGAGCAGTGCTATATGTAAAACCATGTTACCATAGTATGTCATATGATACACTGTTTTTAAAAATCACTGCAATTGAAAAAGAAAAGCACCATTATTTGGGCTATCAGACAAAAAGATAAAGAAAATTAAAATGGACACATTTCCTACCCACCATCGGGTTACATTGAATGTCTTGACAAACAGGAAAGAAATGCCTCCAAATTGATGCTGAGACCAAAGTGAATTGTGCTGTCCTAAAACATTTCCAATTTTAGACTGAAAAACGGATCTGAGACGAGGCGGCATCGACAGAATCTATTTTACACCAGGAACAAGTCCGACTTTGAACCGGAGGAAGCTAACACAGCAAACCTCGCTCTGAACATTTGATATTTTTATGATTTATTATGAATAAAATAGTGTTACAAACTTTGCAAATGATAACATTGTTTGTATGTTTCTTCTTAACTAGGATTGGATTTAAACAAACTGAGTTTAAATGGTGAAAAAAACTAATCCAGCTTTCCTAAAGTAGATGTACAGAAAAATTCTAAAGTATTATAATGTCTGTTCAGCTGGTCTTACTACAGGAGCTGATATTTAAGATCCAAACGGGTTTTATTCAAAACGTCCTGCAGAAACCATATGCAAATGGTCTTGATGAGGTCAAAAGGCAACGTGGGCAAAACTGGAAGGCAGAAAATGTCACAATATTTAAACATGTTTGACATCTGAAACCACCACTGAGCTTCCGGGGGTCCTTTACTGTCTGCAGAGATTGAGCAGTTTAAAAATAATCCTCCCCCTGTCAAACGTCACTCAAGCTCAAGCCCCAACACGAGATATCATCCAGCTTAGCCGTCCTCCCATTTCAGAAAAGACAGAGAGCTTCGTGGACATCTGCGTGCTAATGGACAGCCGTGAAGGCTGTTCGTTCTGAGGGACTACAGCCTGAATTAGGCAGCCTTTAAGGGCTGAAGGCTGCTGCTCCCAAACCTTCAGTGGGTTTGGGAGTCAGAGAGTGACGTGGGGTGAAGCAGAGTGCAGAGCGGGCTGAGAAGAACAAGTCCAGATCATTAAATCTCATCTCAACAGTTTATCTGAAGATTCTAATGAATCTGACCTTCTATGAATACCCTCAATTATAGCAAGTGATCCGTTTAATAAAGTCTTCAATCATAGTCACAGATCCTGAACTGACAGTCATAAAAGTCTTCCTTTTGCAGAAAAAGCTGAGATAATTATTGAGTCATTATTGTGAAAATAGATGTAAACAGTTCTTTCTAATTGGTTGTGTTTTGGTTTAACTGATTAGCAGGGGCACAACTCGTGTTTTATAAAAGGATTTATAAAAGGTTATGAACATGTCACAACTCCGGGTGTTTATCAGAAAGGCGACGCTGACAGTTTGTTTTCATTCTAATCTGGCTTTTAGAAAAACTCTGAGGGGTTTGGGACATTAGAGATTTGTTATATCATACAGAAACTAATTCGGACGCAGAGATTTTAGGAAAGACTGGAGTCGAACGGGATGAGCGACACCACCGTCAGGTTTAACACGCTTTGGTTAGATCAGTGCAAACAGAGCATCCAGCTTCCTGACATGTTGTAAAGCCGTTACAGAAAGCAGGAGGAGTGGCGGCGCTGAACTCGTTACCTCGCTTCAGAATATCCTTGGGAAAGGAAGACAAAAATATACATAAAGAGTAGATGCCATGTCTGTAAAATTAGCAATTTGCTTTTATCTGAAATCAAAGAGATTCCTACAAATCTCTAAAAGGCCACCTTTTGTTTATTTAATAATGCATCATACTGGGACCAAAGCAGGCTTTTCCAGCAAAATGCAGACTCTTGTTTTGAACAAATTTAATTAGACTTATTTTTAAGATACTTGCTGCGATGTTGAAGTTAATTTGTATTTAGTAAAGTACAGTCCTTGATGAGTTATTCCCTGCGGTTGAAAGGCCCAGATTGTATTTTGAACCAGCATAAAATCCTTGAATTAAAGAAAACTCAAGGGCCTTTCACTTTCCAGAGATTGTTGAAGGCTGGATATTTTGAGATTAGAACAGCGCTCTCTGTTTTAAGAGATGACAGCATTTTGTACTTCCACTCCGTAAAATAAAGCAATGTATAAAGAACTAAATTCAGGGTCTTTTAGTGTTTTTTGTTCTATATTAAATGCATTTCAAGATAATTATAGTTTTTACATTGTGTACAGAGAACAAACAATCTACTTCAGCTTCAACAACAAAGCAAAATAAATAAATAATTTTTGGTTCTTCAAACTAAAAAGAAAATATTTTCTATTTTGCTGGAGTTTATTTAAACAAAAGACAAGCCCTGAAAAAACAAGATGACTGGGTTTTATTCACATTTGATTTGATGTTTTTAAAACCTTTTGCTAAATCATATTTGAACAAAAAAAACTTAATCAAATTCTGCACCTAACATTGTCTTTATCTTTTTTTTTATTAAAGACAGAAAATCAGTGATTTGCCTAACTGTGGTAAGTCGGGTCATGTTTCTGTTTCAAAAACAAAATAATAAAAAATCTATACTAAAAAACTAAAGCAGTTTGTGATTTTTCTGGTAGATGAACCAGAGAAATTATCACAGATCTTGACTAGTTGTAACATTAGGCATTATTTCATAAACATTACTTCAACTTTCAAAACCAGACTGTAAGAAAACTGTAAAAATACTGTAGGCTGGTTATTTTTTATGAATTAAAATAATATACTGTCACACGGATGTTGCCATGTTATTTACACCACAAAGTATTCTGGGTAAATAATGATGTTGTTTATCACCAGCTCCAGTGTGAACTCTGTCCTGAGGCTCATTTCACAAAAGTCAGATTTATAAATTCAGGATCTCAGCTGTAAACTGAGCTTGAACTAACCTTCAACTTGTAAACAGCTGTAATCTGTTGCTCTAACACCAAGCTGCGCTTGTTTAGGGAGGTTCATTCAAGCCAGGTGTAAATGGTTTAGGACTAATGCACGTTCACAGTTTGTTTGTTAGACCCATCAGGTAGATCAAAGATTTCCTGATCAGGCATGCTCAGTAAGACACGTGAGTGTCACTTCTTCCAGCAGTTTGAGACTGACTAAATGAACAAAATTAAATTAAACAGCTGATGGCTTTGCCTTAAAATAATTGCATATTTTAAAGACTATTTTAAAGGTGAAGCTGAGCTTAAGTCTTTTTAATAATTATTCTTTTTTACAGATAATCTGATAAATAAAATAAACATTTTTACTCTGTAATATTTTTAATGCAAAGAAAAAAATAATAAGTGTATGAAAACAGATTTCTGACACTGCAAACATTTAGGCTTCTAAAAATAAGTTATAAATACCCTTAGTCTTTTCAAATTAATGATAAATAATATAATAATTAATAATCTACAGTTTGACAGTTGCACTCACAGTAAGACTTCTTGAAGTAAAAAAAACTTTTCAGGTTAAAAGATTAATATTCCAACATATTCTGATCTTGTTTAGTATATCGGTTTAAAAACAAAATCAAAAGTACTTTTTAGCTGATATAAAATTGTAAAACTTGGTTAGATGAACAGTTTTTGCAGTAAAGTGACTCTACTGCTTAGAAGATTAAATAAGCTTCACTTTAAACCTGGTCAGGACCAGGTTAGTTTCAGAGCACTTGTTACCACAGAAACATAAGTGCTTCCCCTCCCATGCAACCGATTCAAGGCTTAATTAATTCAGGTTTACACCAAAATCCTGGCTTAATCCTTTATCCTAGATTGGTGCGATAGGCCTCTGGTCTTTGCCATGTCCCTGTTTGGGATCTGACTCCCAGTTTTTAGACCCTCCCATGCTGCATTTTTGGAACCAGTGTCTGTGCTCTCACAGTATGAGGCTTCCTGCATATTTTCCATCACACAATCATGGTTTGTCATCATCTTTCTTTTAAGTATAAAATAGCAAACTACAGCTAAACAAGTTGGAAAATTGAATATTGGTACATACAGTACAGACAAAAAACAACTGAAAATATGTCTTATATTCTAGACTCAAAGTAGCCACCTTTTGCTTTGGTTACTGCTTCACACACTCTTCTCTTGATGAGATTCAAGAGGTAGTCACCTGAAATGGTTTCCACTTCACAGGTGTGCCCTGTCAGGCTTAATAAGTGGAGTTTTTTGCCTTATAAATGGGGTTGGGATCAGTTGTGTTGTGCAGAAGGTGGATACAGAAGCTGATAGTCCTACTGAATAGACTGTTAGAATTTGTACTATGGCAAGAAAAACACAGCTAAGTGAAGAAAAACAAGAGGCCATCATTACTTTAAGAAATGAAGGTCAGTCAGTCTGAAAAATTGGGAAAACTTTTGAAAGTGTCTCCAGATGACCTGGCCTCCACAGTCACCGGACCTGAATCCAATCGAGTTTGGAGTGAGCTGGACCGCAGAGTGAAGGCAAAAGGGCCAACAAGTGCTAATCGTCCCTGGGAACTTCTTCAAGACTGTTGAAAGAACATTTCAGGTGACTACCTGTGTGTGAAGCAGTAATCAAAGCAAAAGGTGGCTACTTTAAAGAACCTAGAATATAAGACATATTTTCAATTGTTTCACACTTTTTTGTTAAGTATATAATTCCACATGTGTTAATTCATAGTTTGGATGCCTTCAGTGTGAATCTACAATTTGCATAGTCATGAAAATAAAGAAAACTCTTTGAATGAGAAGGTGTGTCCAA
>JAUBOC010000103.1:21676281-21687199 GCA_032275365.1 Anablepsoides cearensis | reverse complement strand
AATATAATATACAAGTTTCACTTTTTAAATGGAATTACTGAAAAAAATCTACTTTTTCATGATATTCTAATTTTATGGCCAGCACCTGTACATTGTTATTGTTTTCTATTGATGTTGATGATGTGTCTATCACATATATTGTTGTTTT
The DNA here is from genome assembly GCA_032275365.1 of Anablepsoides cearensis. Taxonomy (NCBI): domain Eukaryota; kingdom Metazoa; phylum Chordata; class Actinopteri; order Cyprinodontiformes; family Rivulidae; genus Anablepsoides; species Anablepsoides cearensis. Next base: position 21,687,051 of record JAUBOC010000103.1, on the reverse strand, counting down.
ACTGTCCAGCCCTACATTAAACCAGACAACACAGCTGGTCTCACTGCTCTCCTGTAAACCTTTCTGTTGACCCTCACTGCCACCCTTTGTTGTCACAAATCACTCCATCCTGTCTGGACTCTCTTCTCCATCTCGTTACAACACTTCCTGTTTGCCTGGACGGTCGACCCAAAGTCCTGGAAGTCCTGCACCTTTGTGACCTCTGCTCCTTGTACCCTCACTGCTCTATCTGTCTCATTCTTATTCACACACGTGTGTAATCTGTCTTCATTCACTATAAGGATGTTTTCTATTAAAAAAAAAACAATGAACTTTGGATTATGTGAATCCTTATAATTTAGGCCAGGGATCATCAATTCCGGTCCTGGAGGTCCACAGCCCTGCATGTTTTCCCTTTTTCCCTTCTCTAACACACCTGATTCAGTCAGTGAATTACCTCTTCCAAGTTCTGCAGAAGCCTGATAATCATCTATTCATTCAAATCAGGTGTGTTGGAGCAGAGAAACAAGTAAAACATGCAGGACTGTGGACCTCGAGGACCGGAATTGATGATCCCTGATTTAGGCCAACTGGTATCATTGAATCATTTCACAAAGGTGTTATTGAATATTAGCTGGGGTGGAAAATCTATTAACATGTCAATAGAACAAGTTTTAAGAGATTGACAGAAAAAATGCAATAATTCTCTGCAAAACAGTCCCAATGTTAAAGGCTAAGCTCAGATGCTGCCCTTCACAATAAAAGTTTAAACTAAGATCATCTCATAATAAGAAGAGACAGAGATATTCTAAGTTTGACCAAACTTGGTAAAGGCTGTTGGGCACAATGTCATGCAAAACTGCAAAATCTTGAGAGATTAGCACCCAGAGATGACTCATCAATATCTGTCAATTCTACAGTTGTAGCAGTTTTTGTGTTGGTTAAAGCTGATTGCCTATAACGGTCATTTTGAACTCAATTAATATTAGATGTACACCCAGTAACTACTTTCTTTAATTTTTTTTACTTTTTATTGTTTCTTAATGCTAGAGTGTTGGAGTTTTGAAAAATTAAATGAAATGATAGTTAATATTTAAACAAAATATAAACTGAAAAAATAAACCTGAAAGAACATCCTTCAAGATTCAATAATTTTGACAGGGGTTGTAGATTTGCAACTAAAAACTACTTTAAAAAAATTGTCACAAAACGGTTTATAGTATGTGTCAAACTTAAGGCCCCCGAGCCAAATGTGGCCGATAGCGGCTATTTTTGCTGCAGCCCAGTTGGGCCCTATGTCAAAACGTCTTTAGGCAGGACTCTGGAACCCCCACTGCCTCTGATGTATGTCCCATCAATGTATGATTAGAGTTTAAAGTACTCATTAGTCTCCATAGGATGATTTATCTGGATTTGCTTCGTAGGTAGATTTAGCATAGTGCTGTGTGAATGGGTTAATGAGGGCACAGATTGTAGTGTGAAGCACTGGTTGGATAGAAAGGCGCTATGTAAGTACAGTCAATTTTACTGGGAAGTGGAAGTTTCCCACTTACGAGTTGTAAATTTACACTGTAATGCCCCTCCAGTGGGAATTCCCTGTCAGAAAGTGGGAAAGCTCAGAATTAAAGATGGCAGCTACTCGCCACAACTCGACAGTGAGTAAAACTCTTACTTATACTTTTCACAGTGATTCTGTTTTTATTTCACATTTAGTCCGTCGTACACGTAGTACTTTTCAGTGTTTATAAGAGAATGTGTTAAAACACTGTTTCTATGCAGGAAATACCAGGTAGAGCTCAGTCTGTTTTTGATAGTGGTGCTCAGTCGTAGCAATGAGACGATGTGTTTAGTTGAAGTTAAACACGAAACGTAGAAAGTTATTTACAACTGATGATGCTCATGTGGCTCTCAGTGAAAATGAGTTTGACACCTCTGTTTTACAGGAGTTTTGATGCTGGATGATGATGAATGATGATTTCAAACAAGATCATATGAAAACACTTGATGGGTTGTGGAAAACTCAGCTGGTTCGATACCAAACTATAGCTGAATATCTGTAAAACTGACTTCAGCTACAGTTGTGTAAGTGTTGTAGTTGTTGAAGCAAACATCTTGATTCGTGTTTACTCCAAAACCTAGTCAGCTGTAAACCCACAGATGACGTTCTGTAAGTTTTGTTAACAGCTGTCATGACGTTCACAAGATGTTTTGGTAGAAATGCTCACACTCTAGACATCGACAAACAATCATCACCTACGTTTTTTGTCTTTCAGCCACAGGAAATAAGCAAAGTTTTTGTTCTGCATAATGAAGGTTACATAACATTTGTTAACCAACGTCTGAGACAAGATCAGTTTGTCACCAGAGACAGCAGGTGATGACTGAAATTAATTTAGACTGAAATCGTTTTCAGCTTAGTCACAAACGGAGAGATGAGGAAATCTGCATGTGTGGAAACTCCCGCTGGTTGTTTCTTTAAGGTGTTACAAGTTTGAGAAAAACACCACCATCAAAATGCTGTCCAACTGGCACAAGCCACATCAAAACGCATCGGTTCACACACACACACACACACACACATGTGCACAACACCTGAGCAACAACACATTCCCAGGGAACAAGAAATACCGAAACTCCATGTGCTCGTTCACTACAAACCAGCCAAGTAACAACCAACCTCTGTTTGTGTTAACCTGTGTGACCTGCAGTCGTTATGAGAAGAACCATTTTCACTTGTGAGGTTTTATGGATGTAAAACACACTTTTTAAATCAATTCACAGCATTAACTTCCTTAAGCCTGACTGAGTGAGATCAGACATGAAGGTATCAGTTTCCTTCTCATTACTAGAAAGTGAAAAGAAACGTCTGCTGCTAAATGAAAGCGGTGGAGTAAAAAGGTGCAATAGTTCATGTTCAAGAATGGAAAGTGTCTAAAAAAATTAATTAAAAAAGGACTGTTTGGTTCCTCTGCACCACGGAAAATCAACTCTTTGTATTAGTGAAGGTGTAAAGTTCTGCTGGTCTACCTGTGTGCTCCGAGGCTTGTAGGGGGAGCTGCTCTCCAGGTCTGCCAAGATGCTGGTGAGGGAGTCGATCTCTGCGTCCAGACTGGAGCGCCTCTCTTCCAGGGTCTTCTCAGGTCCTTTAATCTGGGAGAGAAACACCCAGAACAGCTGCTTTAGTGGATTCTGCTTCCTAATGTCTTACACATTATACAGTGATATTGTTATTAACCTCATCTCTATAAACTTTACATTTTCAGGAATGCTGCTGTTCTCATTTATTAAGGAAACTCTCTCTTTAAAAATCCCTTATAAAGATCTGATTGATGTAGAGCTGCTGAAGTTCTTCCACCTCTGGAGTCAGCAGTTCTGTTGGGTATCATTCTACCAGAACAATGTATCTTAGTGGTGGATCATGCTTGTGTGATGTAAGATTCCTAAATAATCCATTTATTATTGGATCTTTTATGAAGTCAGTGTGTTGGACAGTATCAAGTCTAAAACTAAATTTTCCCAACGGTACAAAAAGATTTATTGTATCACATTGTACTGTACTGCATAAGAGCTTACTGTATTGTATCATACAGTACTGTAAAGAATACTGTATTGCAACATTTTGTACTGTAACAGTATATCAAATTGTATTGTACTGAGTTATGATGTAGAGCGTCCTATCACTGTGTATTGTTTTGTACTGTATGGTATATGTATTAACTTGTACTGCTCTGTATCACACTGTGTCATGTAGTACTGCATGGTATATTATATTGTACCATTTTGTACGGTATTAAATTATTGTGTTTTGCATCTTATTGTATCATATAAGAAACTTTTCTTTGACCCGTTGGAATATTTGAAGAACATATTTTAAACCTGCATATTTTTTTATTTAGCTTCTCTTTCAAGTTTCTGTTCTGCTTTTTGTTTCTTAATGCTAAATATTTAAATGTTTTGTATCTGTGATTTATGTAATACAAGCTGGTTTTTCTCTTATGATCTAAAGCAGGTGATCTATTCTAATAAAATAGTCAAAGAAAATACATTTTTAACTCAAATTAATGCAGAAAAACACAACAGCATCCAACTTTTTATAATACTGCTGCATACCAAACTAAACCCACCTCATTAAAAACTATGAGGAGTGACGGGTTGTTGGTTATAGAGGGTTTAACAGTCTTTACAAGCTGCTCTCTAAATTTAATGTCAGAACTTTGTTCGGTTAGGAGCAGCTCTGCCTCTGTGCTGCTCAAAGACATCCTCTCCTGCACACGACTTAACCTCTGGATTACAGCTCTCCAAGTTCACGCTTCACCTTGACCTCAGACAATCCTTCTGAAAGCTGCACATCAATAGCAGAGACTTCTCCGAGGGAGAAGCGCAGAGAGAAATAAGCAGCGCTGCATTGTCTAAAAGACGGAGGGGTTAGGATGCGGTGAACTATTCACCTCCTGCTTTTAAATTTAAAGAACCCCTCGCTCAACTTCATCTCCATCTCGTCGAGATGGATTTTAAACAAAAAAAAAACATCAAAAGCATAAAATTAGATATTTTATATTTTCATCTCTCACTCTGCGTTAACTCGGATTATGAGAGGAGGCTTGAAAGCGTCGGTAACAACAGCACACTGCTTTATTCATCTACACAACTCGCCTCAGAGAAAACTACTACATCTTATTAAAAGAAAAAAAATAACACAAAATATTTAAGCAAAAGAGACAAAAAACAGCTACAGAGAAACGTGGAAAACATTTAAATTGACGTGACCATTAGTGGCAGGGTTTTCTACAGAATTCTCGGGAATTTCTCCGTGAAATGACAGATGTATTTTTAGTCTTCTGAACTACGCGGCGAACTGCAGGAAGACTTCTCGCGGTTGCCTGCGGGGGCTTTTTGAGTTGGTTGGATCAATGACTGCTGCTTATTCTAATGTTATGTGTTTGGATTACCTGTCACAATCTATTACAGGCAGGGCTTGCCTCCATTTGCAGCACAGCAGCTCCTTAAAAACATCTAAGGCAATCGGGAGCGGGGGTAAACAAAAGCTACGCACTAATGGCTTCTCTCGAATCAACAAAGGGGGAAAAAAATAAAAACAGTCAAACTTGTTTAACAGCGAGAACGAGGATGATGAAAGGGAAGCGCTGCAGTCTTTGTGGTGCGCAGGAATTTTCCACGCCGAGCTTCGGAACGTGGACAACAGCCAGGATGAGAGATTTGTCTTTCCCTCCCTGCAGAAGATTCAGCTTTTACATGTCATAATCCAGACATCTCTCTCCGCCTGGGTGATAAAGAGCATATTTCTGCCTTCTCCCCAGTTAAATACGTTTAATCTCTGCTTTACTCATTCAGACTATAGAATTTCCTGACTGAAGCCAAGTGAAAAGACATTCTGATTGATATCTGCCCCGTTTGCTCGGTGGTGTCAAACAGTTTCAGAGCGGTGCTCTGGCTGGAGGGCACATAATTAAGATAGCAGCGTCGCAATAATGAATTAACTCACTGCCCACAATCTCTTTATAGACAGAGAAATAAAAGACGTTAGATAAAAAAACACGGATGCCTTTTAAAAACTAAAGCCTTATCAGAAAATGTAGTCAGGACATGACAGGCAAATAATAATAAAAAACAACTTTATTTGGGGGTTTATTAAACTTTTATTTCTGTTTTGTTTTTGTCCTGCAACCTCTAGCAGAGAAAGTTCAGATTAGAAATCTTTTTTTTTTCCAGCCTGCAGAGCTGCCAGTTCTTCCTACAAGAACACAAACATTAAATTAAAGTGATGAAATGAGCACAGCTCTGCACATCAGTCAGGTCAGGTCAGACCCTCGTCTTCCTCACTCCTGCATGTTTCTGTTCAGATGGAAACAGAAACTTTCTACCTGCTGCAGCACAGAGAACAGAAACTGTGCAGCTGCTGCTAATAACTTAACTACTAACTTATCAGCTCTTCCTCCTTTTCCTCTTCCTTCTCCTCCTTTTTCCTTCCTCCTCTTCCAATTTCATTTCCTCCTTTTCTTCTTCATCTTCCATTTTTCCTCCTTCCTCTTTTAATTTTTACTCTTCTTTTTTTTCCTACTTTTCCATTTTTTCTCTTCCTCTTCTTCCTCTTTCATTTCCTTCTTCCTCCTACTCTTCATCCTCCTTTCTTTTTCTTTCTCCTCCAATCATATCCATGTTTTTCCTTCTTCCGACTCTCCTCCCTCTTTCCTCTTCCTCATCCTTCCTTTTATCTTCCTTTCCTTCCTCCTTTTCTTCATCCTCCATTCTTTTCCATCTTTTTCCTCTTATTCCATTTCCTCCTCCCTCTTTCCTCTTCCTTCTATTTATCATTCTTTCCTTCCTCCTCTTTTTATCTTCCATTCTTTTCCATCGTTTTCCTCTTCTTCCATTTCCTCCTCCTTCCTACTCTCCTCCCTCTTTTTTAATCCTCTTCATCCCCGTTTCTCCTTCCTCTCCTTCATCCTCCTCCCTTCTTCCTCTCCTTCATCCTCCTCCCTTCTTCCTCTCCTTCATCCTCCTCCCTTCTTCCTCTCCTTCATCCTATCTCTTTCTCTTCTTCATCCTACTTTCTCTCTCTCCTTCCTCTTCTTCCTCCTTCCTTTTATCTTCATTTACTTCCACCTTTTGTCCTCCTTCCTCTTTTTTCCCCCTCTTCCTTCTCTTAATTCCTCCTCCTTTGTCTTCCCTCCTCTTCTTCATCTTCCTCCTTCTTTGTTGTTGTCTTATCGTCATCTTGTTGTCTTTTCCTATCAGTCTTTATTATCAGCTCCTGCTGCTCCTGAGTTAAACTTTAGATTCTGTCACCATCATCTCTGACCAGAAGGATAAAACTTGTCAACTTTAAGAGTCTGACATGTTCATCAGTAAACAACCGGCAGAGAAACAACTTGGGAACCATTATAGACACTTTATTACAATATTTAAAAAAAAATAAAATAAAAAATATTCCACTGGAAGGACACCAGCATCAGGTTTTTTTTTTTTATTTACAAATATTTTATTTTGACAAATAAACTTGTAATTACTGAAAAAGAAATCAGTCGGCAGGTTTTCTGTCCTCCCACCTCTTACTTTGTTCAACAAGTGACTCATGAGAAATTAAAAAATAAAAAAGGAGAAGCAATTCATTAAAGAATAAAATCACTTGTTGCCAACATCCTGCTGAAGAACAGAGCACACAATGTTTCTAAATGAATCATTAATCAGTGGAATATAGTGAAATATAAGTCACACGGGGAAATAAAGAAATGTGTTTATAAGAGCCGGGAAACATTTAAAGAAAGGAAATAAAAGAAAATCACATAACCTGAAATAAACATTATTACAGAAGCAGTGGCCTGAAACTCTTCATAAACTCTCTACAAACATTTGGTTTTATTATTATAAGACTTTATTTTCCCTCTTATAAAAAAATGTTCTTTGCTCTTTTGCAGGTAAATTTGGGATTAAATGTTTTAAATACTTTTAGTTCTGTTTTAACAGCGTTCAAAGTATTTTTTAATAAAAAAAGAAGAGATGTTAGATAACCTCATGTTACATCACAGTCTTGTTGAACAGATGTTAAACTGACAGGAGAGAGACAACAAGCAGCACATCATTAATCATTATTGATCAGCACTTGGAGGCGGGGAGGAACTGGAAACAGCAGGTGTGGAATAAAATCGCCGTCGGTTTGATGAAAACCCACGACTCCAGCGGAGCTTTGAGGATTTGCTGAAAAGGTTTTGTATAGATCTCTAGAAAAGTTTTTTTGTTGAGACCTCGCTGCACTCCGAGCGGCTCGTGTGTCTCTGAGCGCTGCCAACTTTAAATGCATTACAGCGCAGCGGCTCTGCTGCCTGCCTCAACCATGAATTCCTCTGGTAAAACCAAACCAGCAGAAGAAGAAGTGTCCTTCCACGACACTTTGTCAGCTATCAGAGTCAGACTTACACTGAGGTGAATACATGCAGACTCAGTTCTACATTTACTATAAATAACTGTAAAACTGTACATCACTCACCTGTTTATATGCTGGAGTCTTACACTGTGATGAGAAACAAATGATGCTACATGATCTTGTGCATTATTGAGAGATGCTGTGTGATTTGTTAGCATGTTAACGCTCAGCTACATCAAAAAGTAGCCAAATATCTGGAATTCTGATTATATTTTTAGCTTTTAAGTTGATTATCTGTGGCAGCAACATGAAATTGGATCATGAATGAAATCAGTTGTAGATGCAGAGCAGGGATGGGCAACAAGCGGCCCGAGGGCCACATGACTTTTGTCTGGCCTGCAAATGGGCCACACAATTTTTTTTTTTTTTTACCTAAAAGTGCTTTTTTCATTTAAAATAATAAATATATTTTGTTTTAATTTGCTCACAGGTGTGTTTAGTCTGCTTAGAGATGCCGTCATAAAGGACTTTAAATAAGTCTCCACTACAACACGTTGCACAAAGCTAAATATGAGAAGTTTACTGAGGTCACAAATACAAAAACAGACTTTTTAGCAGAACCATGCAGGAGTCTGACCTCATGCAGTCTTATGTTGTTACACTTCAGCTTACTAAATAAGAGTTTCTTTTCTGTTCGCTTCAAACCTTTGTATTCATATTATTTAAACCGTTATTTATGAGTATGAAATGAAACTTACTGCACCTTACGTTGCTTTAATAATAATATATAAACATTTTTAAAATGGCAGTTTAATTAGGGTCAAAGAGATATTTTGCTTACAGACAAACATGGTTGATAAACTGTTAATAACAAAGTTTTAGGCATAAAAGAAATAGCAGAATGAGTAGCGCTCATTGTTTGTGTGGTATTTGTTGTGAGGACTCTCAGCTTCAACCACACTGAGTTTTAGCTCAGTGGATGTAAAACTGTCTGAGTTATAGTCCTTTTTGTGTTTCCTAAGTTTACTTAGCTCTGGCAGCCATCTTGAATCAGGCTGAATCCAGAAGTTAATCAGTTGGAGACGAGAATCCACTGATTATTTTCTAAGAGTTTTATTAAAATCGGTCCAGTTGTTCGTGAGATATTTTGCTAACAGACAAACAAATGGAGAGTAAGGGTTAAGAAAAAAGTTGCCTTTGGCAGTGGGTGATAGTTTACACAAGTTGCATCATTCATTCATTTAAAATGTGCAAAATTCCGTCTTTAGGTTTACAAAAGATGTTTATTCAGGAGAGGAAAGTTGTTGAATCCAAAGCTGAGCAGGTTTTTATTTTGTCCTGCTTACACTGAACAAAAGGAATGTGAAGCACTTGGAGGATTTGTGAGCAGAGGTCAAGTTCTGGGAGAGTGAGTGAGAGCGCTGAGGCCACATTTCCCCCGGGGCCAAATGCCTGCGGGTGCAACGCTGAGCCAGGCCCAGATAAATGACTGAGCTCCACCAATAGGTGTCAGCCTTCCATCCAGCCTGCATCCCAGCTGAGAGGTGATACAGTGTGTGTGTGTGTGTGTGTGTGTGTGTGTGTGTGTGTGTGTGTGTGTGTGTGTGTGTGTGTGTGTGTGTCTTGGCAGCATCTGGGCCTGAGTTTGGCCGCAGCTCAAATGGATGGACAGTCCTGCTGGACCGGGAGCCGTGCTCGGGGCGGCCCGGCTCTTTGAGAGTTACTGACAGATGAGAGAATTTCCTGCAGCAGCTCCTCTCACCTGATACTCCAACGAGTTGTCCAGCGGCGGTGGCGGGAAGGAAGCAGGCGGTGATGGGTAACCGGTCGACTCGTCGGCAGGTGGCGGAGGGGGAGGGTAGTCCGCTGGGATGGAGAAACACAGACACACCACAAAAAACAGCTTAATAAATACTTCCCCTTTTGTCCACGGCCAAACTGTCACAACTGGAACAGAACAGACTCTGCACTGATAAATAAACACTTCTTTTTTATGTAATGTTTTATTTGCAGCAACTACTGGTGCAGGTGCACAGAACTAAACAAAACGAATCCATGACCTCAGAACTTTGTGCAGATCCCGTGATCCTCTGCTCAGTCACAGTTAAACACATTCAGATCGTCGTGGATAAAAGTATGAAATTCTGCAGAAAAATCCTGCAGGGAGACAACTTTACCAGCTCATTTATCACAACCAGACAGAACTGGTTCTAATTAAAAGCAAAAACTAAACAAATTAAAGTAACTTTAGTTTCCTAAAAACACAAGCCGCAGTATTCCTTGTAGGAATGACTGTGTATCGTCTGTCATGCCACAGTTTGAAACAAGCATCATCGTATGTTGAGGAATGATGGAGTTGTAGCTGTTTTAGTCTAATCTCTAATTCATGCGTCAAACTCAAATGTGGCCCACAAGAGCCTTAAAGATGTATTAATGTCTTTTAATGAGCTGCTTTAAAGCCAGCATTGACCATAAACTACACCTCTCATAATGCACATCAATTATTTTACCCACAAAATGACATCATCCCACCACTAGGAGGAGCTGCACCGGGTTCAAAAGTAGTTGGCAACATTCACTGTGTACAAACTCCATTTCGCTGCATTTTAGCAAGTGATGTTTGCTGCAGCCCAGTTGGACTGTGAAGTGGAGATTTCCCACTTACAAGTTGTAATTTTAAACTGGAACATCTCCAATGTGGGAATTCCCTGTTGGTAAGTGGGAGAGTTCAGAACTCAAGATGGCAGCTACTCACCGCAACTCAACAGTGAGTAAAACTCTTACTTTTAATAGTATTTCTGTTTTATCTATTTAAGATTTAGTCAGTTCTACATTTGATTTGATAAGGCCTTTATTGTCATTGTACTGAGCACAATGAAATTACAGTTCAGAACACCCATTCAGAGAAG
>JAUBOC010000103.1:21624544-21636514 GCA_032275365.1 Anablepsoides cearensis | reverse complement strand
CCTGGACGCCTCCCTGGTGAGGTGTTCCACACGTCCCACTGGGAGGAGGCCCAGAGGAAGACCCAGGACACGCTGGACTGACTAAGTTTCTCGGCTGGCCTGGGAACATCTTAGGATTCCCCCAGAGGAGCTGGCCCAAGTGGCTGGGGAGAGGGAAGTCTGGGTATCCCTGCTTAGACTGCCGCCCCCGCAACCCGATCTCGGATAAGCGGCAGACAACGGACAGACGGACGGACAGTCTTTACTTAAATACTGCTGTAATGTTTGACTTGTTCAACAAGCCTTACATTCAAACTTTACTACACACCTTCTGTCTTTACAGTTTTATCTGTCAATAACTGGCATTGGAGCAACCATACGAAGGGAGTTTTCTACCAAAGATTTATTCTGGAGCCGGTGCTTACTTTTTAAATTTTATCTTTCTGTTAAATTCAATAAAACCACCACCAAAGTGTCGCCTCTAACCCCAAAAACCTATTAGACACAAGTGTTTGATTATATTTTTTACGTCATGTGAAGTACAAACAGCCGCAAAATACGTAAATAGTCTCACTGAAAGTGGCAGAAACGGTACCGTCATACTGTTGATTTCCAACAGAACCAGCAGTGGAACCACTTTGGTTGGAAAGAAGCAAAATAAAGTTTTAGAAGTGAAAAAGCTCTGTTAAATGATACGGCTGAAACAAGCTCACTAGAAGTATGTGTTTAGGATTATTAATATATTTTTTATTTTGTAGGGACTTTTGTAGAACTGCAGCCAAAGTTAAAATCCAAAATGATTTCATCAGTTGAGCGTATAAACACCAATTCCACAAGATAGCAGCTGTGCCTGTTGAATAAAAACCTTAAAAACTTGCAGACAAGAAGTGCAGGATTTTTTTGAACAGCTGTTGACTAGAGTTTTTTGGCCTTCGCTCCCTAATGACAACAACCCAACTTTTTCTGTAAATATGTGAATCAGACTTTAATGCTGACTGACAGCTTGTATTGACTTGGGATATATCAAATAGAATAGGATGGCTTGCATGACTGAAGTATGTGCTCCTTGAAACTGCAAGTGGTAAAGATGCAAAGTCTCAGGAGTTGATCTTATCGGCGTCTCAGGAGGTTACTGACTGACAGCTGTAAATATATCACAACACAACTTTAACCACGTCTCGCATACCTCTGCGGCTGATACTTAAAAATAATATTTGGATCAACATCAAGCAAAAAAGGAATAATCTGTATTTTCACATTTCCTGCAAATCAATAGAAAATAACAAGAGGTTATCTACCTACAGAGGATTGTAACAGATGAGGCACACGCTGCACATGGATGGAGGTGATGTTCATACAAACCTGAATGTTTTCAGTTTTGATTAGTTCAAAGGGTTAACTAGTTAAATGGGAGAACTGATGGTATTTAAATAAATATTAATGAAACAAGCATTTAGAAAGCAAATGACGAAAAAAAGTGATGAAATAAGTTTTACTTTAACATGTGATACAGTCAAATCCATCAGTATAAGATAGGTGTGCAAGAATGTACGGTTCTGATTATTGCAGAACACAATTACTGCTGCGTATGAAGAGACGCAATACTTTTATTGGTATTTTGTGTAAAAGAAAAAAAAAACACATTTTGTTGTTGCTTGATGTTAAGATAATAAAATAAAATATGCAACAATTCCTCCAGAACGGATGAAAACACGCAACGTTTGGACCCTTTGAGTTTTATTGTAGAGCCTTTTTCCCTTCAAATTACACTGGTCGATCTACGTTCCTACCCTCATCTATGGTCACAAGCTTTGGGTAGTGACCGAAAGAATGAGATCGCGGATACAAGCGGCTGAAATGAGTTTCCTCCACAGGGTGTCTGGGCTCTTCCTTAGAGATAGGGTGAGAAGCTCAGTCATCCAGGAGGGACTCAGAGTAGAGCTGCTGCTCCTCCATGTTGAGAGGAGCCAGTTGAGATGGTTCATCTGGTTAGGATCCCTCCTGGACGCCTCCCTGGTGAGGTGTTCCAGGCACGTCCCACTGGGAGGAGACCCAGAGGAAGAGAGGGAAGTCTGGATCTCTTTGCTTAGGCTGCTGACCCCGAGACCCGGAAGAAAACAGACGGACAATTAGGAATAACATAAAAACTACATGTGGCTGAAAAAATATTTAATGGATTTCATGGGGCCCTACAATTCAACTAATTTTGGACAAACAAATTGTGAAATATGTATTTATTTTAGTATGGTTAGGGTTAGCGTTAAGTATGTGGAGCTCTTTAGGGACGAAACATTATTTTGCCAAAAACAAATGTTTCCTCGTTTATGGTTTTTGTGACGACAGTGGAGCAAACAAGTCAGATTTCTCTAATGATCCGCTCAGTTTTGGTTTTGTTAACATGAACTTGACCCAAAACACAACATTCTGTTTCATGTAACTTCACTAAAATACAGAAACATTCACAGATTTGTCCACACACCAAACATTTAGCTCCTAACTTTCCTTTCTACCTTAACTCCAGTGATTTTAGATATTGAACAGGTACTGTAAAATCTGGGATGGGTTTCTCAAGAAAAAAATACACTTACATTGTAATTTACTGGTACATTTTGGGGAACGTAATTTCCTCTGGTCTACCAATGAACTCTTACTCCACTCACATATAGTAAAAAAATAAAATAAAATAATAATAAAGTGTTTCTTTTCATGATCTACAAAAAATTGGAGTTCATGGTTATCTCTTTTAAAAAGCTTTCATCTTCCAGTGTCATTTGTGAGCAAAAAATAATCAGTGTTAGAAACATCTCTGGTTCATGATACACAGAGCACACAGCCCAGCTGTAGCTATGAAAGCTCAAAATTAACTCAAATGAAGGACGATTGTTCAACACGAGCCCAGAGCTACACGTGTCACTCTGGGACACGTAACTAATGAGTGCCTGTGGTTTGGGAGCACTGTGGGGCAAAGTCAACACACTAAAGCCTGTCTGGGAGGGAACAACAGCGAATTAGAGGAAGTGTGGACTTGCCTTGGAAAGATAAAACATCACATCAAACCATCAATAATTAGCCCCATCTGACATGTACTAACCTAGGGCTGCTTAGCACTGGGAAAGAAAACGTGCACCATTGAGCAGGAGCGCTTTTAAAACACAACTTCCTGCAGAAAGCCAGAGAATGTGAGAAAAATGAATACGGAGCCATCTTCAACCTTGATGCGTTAATTGCTGCCTTTGGTTTTGGAAGTAAGCCCTTCATGTCAGGAAGTGACTCTAAGCAGGGTTTGTTTTAAGGGCTGAAGCTGTGAGGACTATTTGAAACAATTGTCCTCTGTGGTAGAATCCTGTTTCTAAAGGTGTTTGATGAAGTAAAAACGGTTCCACCGAGAGTCGAGCACATTCATGCTGCTGGGCTCTTCAAGGACGGCCTACCATGTGAGGATAGGTAATTAAGTTGACTCGGGTTTCTCAGGGGGTGGGAAGGCACGCTAAAATCTTTGAGATATATAATTTATGAAGATGTGAACAGGCTGGAATCCTTATGAGAAAAGCATGATCTGTGAGAAGTCACATTTTACCACTGGACAGAGTTAAATATGATCTCAGACTCATAAACAAGTCAATTGTCTGGGTGCACAACGACAACGGTTCCCTCTTTGACGACTTGAGCGGTGAAATATGACCGAGGCAAGCTTCCAGTTTGAGGGATCAAGCTGTCAGCTCTATGTGTTTTTGTAATTGTATGTGTGTGGTATACGATCTATAAATCAATTTGCAACCAGGTTTATTTAAAACTTACAAAGACTGGATGGGTATGGTTGACTCACTGCGTTGATAATGAGATTTTAAAAGCATTCAGTCACGTCTTTGTGACAAACTCGCATCACACTGAAAAGATAAACATTGGTGTTTTATATACAAGATGCAAACTTAAAAGAAAAAAAAAATATGAATCCAAGTCGATTAAAAGTTCTGATTTTACTTTAGAATGTTATTTTTCTTGTTCTTATTATATTTAAACACAACAGCTGAAATCAAACTTGAAGCAACACTTTACCTCAATAATCAGTGTGTGTTCACAGCATTAAAGAGGTGCCCTTTAAAATTTCATGTGTTTCTATAAAAAGATGTAAAATGTCATTTGATTTTTACATTAAGTTCCAAAACAGGTGGTAAAAAACACAATATTGCAGATTGGTCTGAGTCTTTGAATGCGAGTGTTGCATATTTCTCAGTTGTAACAAAGGATTTAATCTCTAGGATTACCAGTCGGGTGGTTTCTAATCAATTGGATGACAATTAGCTGTCTGGGGGCCTCAGTAAAATTATTACTAATCATTACAAAGTTTAAAAAGGTTACAAAGTATCTCTAAACAGTTTGGACTGTACCGTTCCACAACCACAGCAAAAATATATTCTAAAATATGAAATGAAAATGAAATAGAAATGAAGGCCATTAAGGCCATCTTGGTTCAGTTCAGAGACAAAAGAAACATTCAGAGCTCAAGTAGTTTAATACTTTGTTTCAACAAAAGGGAGACAAATTGTTCTAAAAAGCTTAAAGTGTGTCTGAAGGTTTTATTCAGAAAAGCATTGATGGGATAAAAAGCAGAGCTGCTTAAAAAAGGTCCTAGTTGATAAAGAGCCGTGACTCTTCTCTGCCCTTAGCTTATAAAAACAGGTGCAGTTATGTCCATATCTTTTTGGACACTGACACAAAGTTGTTTTTTAAACTGTTTACTGAAATATATTCAAGTTATGGTTATATAATGGACATGAACATAAAGTCCAGCTTTCATTCCACATTAAAACTGTATGAAGGGTTCAGGAGTTCAGCTCCTTAACGTGCTCACTCTGCTTTTAAAATGTACCAAAAGTAATTAAACAGTTGACTCAAAAGTTATGTATGAGCAGGAGTGTCAAATTCCTTTGTTATATCATTCTCACTGAAGTAGATAAAAGGTCTGGAGCTGATTTAAGGTGTGGTGTTTGCATTTGGAAAGTTTTGCTGTGAAAAAAACATGCGGTCAAAGGAGCTCGCCGTGCAGATGAAACACGCGACAACAGTGGTGGATGATGGCAGAATAATCTCCATGATGAAGAGAAACCCCTTCCCAACAGCCAAACAAGTGAACAACACTCTCCAGGAGGTAGAAGTATCAATATTCAAATCTACCATAAAGAGAAGACTGCATGAAAGTAAATACAGAGGGTTTACTGCACGCTGCAAGACACTCATAAGCATCAAGAATAAAAAGGCTAGACTGGACTTTAAAAATGTGTAAAAAAGCAGCAGAGTTTTGGAAAAACGTTCTTTGAACAGATGAAACCAAGATCAACCTCTACCAGAATGATGGAAAGAGAAAAGTATGGTGAAGGCGTGGTACAGTTCATGATCCAAAGCACCACATCATTTGGAAAACACAGTGTGATGGCTTGGGCATGCATGGCTGTCTGTGGCACTTGGTCACTAGTGTTTGATGATGTGACACACAACTATGTTTGCTGTAACCACTCTTGCAGCCACTAATGATAATATCCATCCATCTTTCTGTATCTGTTTGGTTCTGTTCAGGGTCACAAGGAGCTGTCATATAAGAAGTTAGAGACACCTAAAAGCCTGAAATCACTGTAAATATGTTCCCACAAACAGGATTTATGAGTGTTAGTAACTGTAGCTGTGGGAGCAAGGCTCTAAAGTTGACATTCAAATCCAACCATTCAAACAACAAAATATTTCATAAAATGAAAATTGTTGGTAAATTTCAGACCAACGTTGTCCTTGTAGAAACCCAATAATAAATCAAACTAGAGAAATTCAATTTCCTGTGAAAATGCAGCATGAATGCTTATTGCTGAATAAGCTGAAGACAGACTTAAACATATTAAATGCTGAACTGTCGGTGTGAGTTGAATTTGAACAGCTAAAATGTGCTTAAAGCTGGAAAATAACAGTGGAAAGCAGCATGACAAACAGAAAAATGCTGAACAGTAAAGAAAAAACTATCTGAAAATAGCCCAAAAAATTCAAATTGACATAGAGGCACTAACAGAGCTCAGAAATTAGATGAAATTCAGTCTCATGACATGAAAGTAGGACAAAAAGGCTAAAATTACTCAAAAAAAGATGTTGAAGACAGCAGAGTGTCCTGAAGGAGCTGAACGTTTTGATACATGAATTTTTAAAACTGCACAAAAATTGCAGAATGACTTACAGAAACCTCCACACACCGTACCTCTGATTAGCCTTTAAATGCAATGATGTCTTTAACATCATCAGGACTGACCAAAGCAACAAACCAACTGAATCACTGATGTTCAGGAAGAAAAACGGTTTTGTCCAAAGAGGAATAAAGAAACAAGTTGTTCAACCAACATTCAGCCTTCCTGTGTTCTGTTTTTATAATCCCACCAAGAAACCTGGAGCTAATTCACAAAAAGTCAAAACAGCCTCGTAAATCTGTATCACACATCCAACTTCTATCTGACAATAAAGTTTTAGATTTTAAACAAATCTAATCTCTTCTGATATTTTATTATGTTTACTAATAAATATTTTAATCTAACCTGAACTTTTCAAAGGGCAAGTTATTCCTTTTATGTTTTTTTTTTTTTTACATTTTCTTATGTAACGTCACTAAATCAATGCTGCTCCTTGAGAAGAAAATCAGATTTGCCAACATCTGTTTCTCGTCTGTTTTCCATTCAGAGTATCTAAGTACAGGCTTACTCAAAAAGTACATTTAAGTAGTTGTAAACAACATGTAGCATCTCTCAGAGCTGAATAACAACAGCTTGAAAGCAAACTGATGGGTAAAGTAAAACACAAAAACAGACAAAAGTCACAGAAGGTATAATCCCTGTACCGTACGACTGCTGGATTAACTGATTTCTGGATTCTTCAGTCTATGCCATATGGGGCTGTAGTTACACTTTTCCCCTCTCGCTCCATGAAGTTGTTGCTCCTTAGAAAAGCTCCTTTAGTTACATCAGTCAGTAAGATGGTATCAAAACAAAAGTCAAGTCTCTTTCCTCCCAAAAACACACAAATTCTAACTCCTGGATGTATCGTTGTGGACTCATGGAAACTTGTGGATTTATTACTCTGAGACATTTTTTTCTCCAACCACTAGGACAAGTCAGAGATTTTCGAGCGGTTTCATAACGCAGGTGTTGAGCTGTTGGGTAAATGTTGAACACAGCTTATCCTCTCTTGATACAATAAGCATTGCACATCTATCCTCTCATTCAAACTTCTATTGGGTTTTGGCTCTAGGACATAATCTCTTCTTCGGCTCGCTCCCTGGCAAAGCCACATAGTGTCAACTCATCAATACACTTTGTTTACTGAATACAAATGACTTTGCACAGGGATCGCCTTACCGTGGCACACATGAATGAGTGCAGGATAAAGAGAAATTCATCCGAGCTTTTTTTCCCCAATACTTGAGCTACTTTTTAAGCAATTGTAGCAGATTTCACATTACAATTGTGGCCAAATAATGGAGGTTTGGTCTAATGAAAGACGCAGACAAAGAGCCACAGTCTCGTCTTGCAGGCATTACTTCAGTTGTACGCAGAGAAAGGTCTAGCATCTGGCAGCCACCTCCTCATTTCCTTTACCTTCTTCATTTCCTGCAGGATTGTCAGCAAGACGTTTCGAACAATGAAGGGTTTTACATCTAAAACTTTATCATGTCAGAGTTTTCACACGTTCTCTTTAAAAGGAGGCTAAGATCGCTTGTGTGCAGCACAAAGTAGCCTGATCTGCTATGAGTCTCGTCTCCTAGAATTTGTTTCTTTTAAAACTTCATAACAATTAAACCAAAAAATGCACAAAAATGCAGTTCTAAAGAGGTCTGCACACTAAATCTGAAGCTGCAAAATTGGCCATACAGATGCATGACAAAAATTGGATTGTTTTGTTTGCAGCAGCTTTGTCCGCAACTTCGACACAAGGCTTGGGCCAAACCTTTACCTCACAGGAGAGTTCTGTGTGATCGTGGATAGTTGGCAGTTGGAAAGTACGTCCATCTATAGGACTCTTCCAGACACTTAGAAAGTTAGGAAAATGGCTAAAAACACCTGGACGGAGGAATGGTTAGGGTTAGTCCGTCTGCCAGAAAGTGTGATGCTCTCCCACTTTACCATGTGTCTCATGGACTCTGAAAGGTATACGAGATCATTAACTAGTCCTTAATTATGGAGACCTCCATTGTTTTTGTTATTGGTAAATGTGACATCCAGAAAGGAGCGCCCTAACCATCGTCCAATCACTGCAGTACCATGGAAACAACACTTAGGTCCTTGTTAATGCTCTATAGTGGGAATAACAGTGCTAATAACATAAAGCAGGTCTTCAACCCTGTTCCTCCTGACCCACCGTCCTGCATGCTTTAGATCAGTGGTTCCTGAACTTTTCAGCCTTTGACCCTCTAAATACCAGGAGCAGAGACCTGAGCCTAAGGATGTCCTGATCCAGATTCAAACCATTTCATTAAGAAAGTCCATTGTTCAAAAAGACTGGTTGGTCATTTTTACATCTGTGCTTTACTATCTAATGTTCAAATTAGAACCAGGATGCAGCTCAGAATTAATTTGGTTAAATGGATCCAGGTGGAAGGTCACTTTAATATTTGAAACCCAAAAGTTTGATGAATGAAACCTTCAGCTCAAATATTTCTCTAAAATGCATCGCAATTCCGTAACTGTGTGACTCTACAAACTGAACTTATTTGCTTTGGACTCCTGAGAATAAAAGAAATAAATCAGATGTTTGTGAGCGTCCTAAAGAAAAACAAAGTGCTGAAATCCCACTCGGCCGGGAGCATCTGTGCAGAGTGAGCTGGCTTGATTTAAATGCCTCCGTCTTCATGCCGAGCTGTTTGGACTCCTTATCTTTAGCTTCTCCACTGCTCACTCCGCAGCGCTATGACCTTAAGTGACACCCAAAGAAGATTAATTGAAAAGCAAAGTTAAACTAGTTGTTTTTGGGAAGATTCATTCTTAATTGACTGATGGCTTCTGCTGTTTATTTGCTCCAGCTGCTTAAAACTAATCCAAACGCACTCACTGGTACGTTGGAAAAGAAATCCGCCAAAGGTATCTATGTCAGCTCTCTTAATCACTGTGGGCTTGTTTTAATCTAATCTCGCCATCTAAACATGTCTTATTTACGTGTTTTCTGCTCTCAGCTCAGCTGTTCAACATCCTGTGCTCCAGTTTCTTACAGAAAACTGCAGAAATTTTAGAGAGCAGTTTATTTTTATTGTGTGCAGAGTGGTAACTGCAGAGCTAAAAGCAAAGGATATGACTGATCTGTCATCTGCCAGTCAAGACGCTTATTTTGGACTGCAACATGAAGGCACATGGTCAACAGAGCAACATTGATTCAGTGAAACTGAGTTGTTTTGTCTGTATTTTAATATGCAAGAAGGAATATACACCAGAAATATTTAAACAAATGAAATACAACTGGTACTAATCGTTAAAAAGGTAGAAAAATAATAAATGTATATGTAAAAATAAACAAGATCTCAACTGGTTTGATTTTATCTGACTTTTTGCTGACGTTGTGTGATGCTGGTGCTGACAATGACAGATTTATATGGTAAGTCCATGGGTACTAAATGGTAACTGTTGGGTACAAAAAGATAAATACTACGTATGACATAAAGGCGTGACTTGGTGGTGGTTTGAACTGACCAGCACCCATTTAAATATGTTCTATTGGGCTCATCTGTTAATATTTACCATATCTGAGAACACAAATAATAACAGGAGGTGCAGGAGTACAAGGTACAGAAAGTCTTTTAAATAATACAAGCGAATATTTCACCTATTTCTTATTCATTATGTGTTTATTTGATGGCTACTTTTGTTTTATTTATTATGTATTTTATTTCTTCTTCTGTTTCATCACATTGGTCCTGTGGTTGTTTAAAATGCTGTAAAAATAAAGCTGGTATAGTACAGGATTAACAGGTTGGAAAAATTTGCTCCCAAAAAACTCAAAAGTAGCATTCCTTGAAAGAATGCATGTTGCCTTGCAAAGTTTTAAGCACAAATCTTGTGCAGTCTGCTCCCTCTCAAAGTATGTGTTGGAGATAAATCTTAGCTACTACCAAATCCAATTTTAGAGAAATGTTTGTAAAAACGACTGAATTGTAGCCATTTTTGTGTTTTGTAAAGTGGACCGCCATATTTATGCATATATGATGCCAGAAACAATCTCTCAGTTTTATTCAAGAAAATAATGAAACTTTTTGTTCAAGTACATTAGAAAAAAAATCATTCAACCTTTAATCCCATATGCAACATGACACCAACTGTATGGACAATTTTTGGGATTCTATTTTTTTACATTATACACATAAATACAGTAGATTTGGATGAACATCTAATGTTTTTTTTGGGAGTTTTATAAAAATCCATATACAGGTTCATGGTTTATTTTGCTACCAAACAGACTAACAAACTCCCAGGCATTGAATGACTACAAGTCATAAAACAAAGAACCAGTAGTCAAATAGTTCAGGGTAGTGCTAGCACTGTACATGATCCCCCACGAGTATAAAAATATTTGAGATGCGTGAATTTGAGCTTTAAATGAGTCACCATAATTACTTTAAATATATCTAATTATAATAAATTACTGGCATAGGTTCTGAGTGTGAAAAAAGGTTTGAAACAGAAAAGTTGCATCAGAAGAACCTACAAATCAATTTTCCTTTGGCGGTGCAGCAATTACTGAACAATTTATCCATTTACATAAAGTCCCAACACACAGATGAGTCAAGAACCCCCCTTTGGCTGCAGCACCAGTCAAACCCAACAGAAAGTCATGAATTTGAAGAGCTAAACAGTTCTTGAAATTCAGCTGGCAGCTGGCCGAGCTCGTCATCTGCCAGTTTGATGTGTGCTTCAAGAATCTGGCCCAAACAAAGGAACAGTGAGCCAAAATCCAAACAAAGACCCTGAGAAACCATGAAACAACCCTGCTGTGGTCCGGTCACGTGAGCTGGTCTGCATCGCTCTGCTTTTGTGTTACTGTGGTATTTTAATGACGGCTAACAAATAAAACTGAGCAAAAGGCTTAAATACCATATTTTATCCAACGTCCCAGAACCCAAACCTAAAATGTTTTGGAAGTTCTTTTGCCAAGTTGGTTTCAAAACACATCATGGAGAAAGACGACTGAACAATATAAATATTTTACTGTGGCTCAACAAATATACAGCTTAAAAAAATGTATTTCTCATCAAAATTACCCCAAAATCATGCTGTGATAATAAACGCCGATTCTTTCACCAGGTTTAAATTTCCTGGTGAACACTGGACTTCAACTTGAACGTGTCTCAGTTGTGCAGTGAACACGTGATCTTATAGAAGCAGCAGCAATAAGTTTAAATCGTAAGAATGATTTAGCTCCTTGAGTGATCAGACAGATCACCTCTGATGACCCCCATATAATAAAATACGAGACTAAAAAAAACTAAATTACCAAAATGTGAAAAAGGCTCAAAATAATTTTGAAAGGACTTAATGAGAAAATCTTTAAGAAAATCAAAAACAAGACCATTAAAGGTTCTCTAAGATGTTAAGGTTATTAAACAATTTATTATTTTTTATATTGTTTAAAAATGTTATGTGTACAATGCTGATAAAAAAAAACTAATGAATGAACGTCTGTGCAGATAACTGGATATTTTTACCTGAAAGTGAACTTTGTTACTTTTTCTTTAAGCTTTTATGAATAGATGCATATAAAAACACTAAAATAATATTTTCTGTTATAAATCTTTACGATCATAAACTGAGTTATGTTTATTATAACTAGAAGAGTAAATACAGTAGCCTTAGTATTCGTACTATATTCACATTCTGCAATATTATTTTTAGGGATGCACGATAGCTATCGGGCCGATAGTTATCGGGCCGATATCAGGAAATTATGACGTCATACTTATCGGGCCGATATCATAACAAACAG
>JAUBOC010000103.1:21547920-21567444 GCA_032275365.1 Anablepsoides cearensis | reverse complement strand
ATGATTTTTGATCCTCACATGTGGGCTCTCTCAGTGTTTGAAAATCGGCCGACTGTTTTAAAATCTTGTAGTGTGGCCCAGCCTTAAGAAGATACATCATCACATATGTATTCCTGAAATTGGATGCGTCAAAATTCGCTTTAGAAACAGCTTGCTTGATTTATTTTTATTTTTTGGTAAACATTCTTTAAAACAGGTTTTTGTTAATTCATAAGTCTGTGAAATAGTAAAACGAACATCTCTGAATATCAACCAATATACATTGATGTTTCTTATAATGACCGGTGGGGACAGAGTTTGGGCAGTGTGAATGACTTGGGTTTACCAGCTCTCGAACCACTGAAAAGGTGCAGCAATTGATGTTAAGAAAGACCATGTACTGAAACAAACCAGGAAACAGATGAAAAAAAAAAACAAGAACACAGAACATTAAACAGAAAAAAATAAGGTAGAATTCAATGCCAAAGCATCGACTGTTATGACTCTGCCAGACCTAGACTCACCTGCATTTAAAGCACTGGGCATGCAGTTACCTGTTGAACCCCCTTTTTGGACTTAAATATTGCAAGGAAGCCCTCCGTTGGGCCAAGAATAATTATCATATCAGTTTTGCCTGAAATCAATATTTCTGTTCAGGAGGTACAGTGCACAAAGTGACGGACACAGTAACACACATTCACAACCAGAGAAGAATATGCCTCCTCGGGCAGAGGCATAATAAATACAAATGCACAGTTATAATAAAATCCAAAGACCTTGGCAGTAATGTGTGTTTTACCAGAATAGAGTGAAATACCAGAACATGGATAACAGAGCCTTTCGTTTGTTGGAAGTAGTCTGTGTCACTCCTAAAAGTCTTGTTTTTTTCTACACTTTATAAATGCCAGATAATGCAAAGCTCCAAATTTGGCTCTTGTGACCTTTATTAGAGCTGATAGCGGCAGCCATGGATACAAGGGAGCTCCACACGTTGGCACAACAAAGGCTAGTAGTGGAGCTAGATTACAGATCTGTGTGATTGCAGGTAAGTGAAAGTGACAAGCAAGTATCTTCCCTTACTGATGTGATAATTACCTGCAGTCGACTGGCTGAGAAAGGTTATCTTCAAAGCCGGCAAATGCTCGGGGAAAATGTTAAAATGCAATGCAGCAGTTTGTTGATGGAAAGTTTGTCTTTTCTTTTATACATCATATGCACATACATTACACAAAGAGTGTGTGACAGTGCTCCAAGATATAGGTTCATTGATAATACAGTCACGGGAAAAAATAAAGCACACCCTCATGTTTTATGGATCGGGACATGATAAATATGATCCAGGTTCTAAAATTATTTAAATTTAACCTCAAGTGTACAAAAACAAACAACAGATGCACTTTAATGCTTTGGTTAGTTACTTTGTAATGAACCACAAGACTATTTGAACATGTGTTTTGGACCAATGAGACCAACGTATCAATGTTTATTTTATGAACAGTGAAAATTGATTGTGTATTAAAATACTGGACCCAATACAGGATCCCAAATGTTGAAACCAGAAAGGACCAGCTTCTCTGTATGGTCCCACTACAGGTTTTAAGCAGCACCATCATTGTGAGTGAGAAGTTTGGACTCAAGTCTCAAAAACACAACATGGCAGCTTCTGGTAAACAGAAGAGTACCTTGTTCTCCAGAACCTATGTTCCACAGTGTGTATATATATGTTGTCCCATGTTTAATAGTTAATGTTGTGAAAGATGCTTTCTGAAAATGAACGTTCTATTTTGAAGCACGTTGCAGCTGAAGGGAGCAGGAAACTCTGTAATCTCGTGGAAAAAACACTACTGTGCATCGTTACTCTCACCTTTCTCGTAAACTGAAAAAATATAACCCCCCAGACCTCCTTTTTAACTGAGGCTCAAACATATTTGACAAGCAGTAAAAAAATATACGAGAAGAAGAAAATAAAAAGAGGCGAAATTTGAATGGAGATTGGCAGCGATGGAGAGCTGGACTTTATTAATTAGATCTGTGACATTTAACACGTTTGGATTTTATATAATTAGGGTGTAGTTTTGAGTGTTTACTCTTCATTTTAGCCAGTTTTAGTGTGTTTTGAATCAAAACAATGAGGCTTTTTTTTTTTTTTAAAGGAGAAGTACTGAGGTCTGCAGAGGCAGAACGACAACGCGTCCTATTTCTCTCTCCTCGCTAGAAAGTTAGAAAAAATAAATATTTTCTCTCTGGATGTTTTTTTTTATGTGAGAAATGCAGTCCTTTACAGCAACTTTTCACCATTTTTCCTATTTTCCACATAGAGGAACTCATCCTATTTTCAATATGTCAGCCACCGTCTACAACATGGTCACGTGACAAAGTACACGGCTGTTTGACTTTGAGAATAATACACGTCTACGGTGGAAACCATAAAAGTACAGCCAATCAAGCACAGTGGTGGGGGACCTGGTCAGCAACCTTTACAAGAAAAAATTCATCAGTTAAGTTGATAAACTTATATTTAAAAACAAATTCTTCAGACTGTGTTGAATTTCTAAACTACACCAACTTGGTAAAATAAAACCCACCGCCTTCTTTTCTCTGTTTGTTTGCTGTTGACACATTGAATCCTGGGATATCCTCAGCCGGGAAGGTTACTCAGGTGCATTCTTGGTTTTCAACATTTTTGGGCCGCGTTCCTCAGTCGCATGAGGAAGAGCCTTTGAATTGGGACAGTACTCTTGACGGGGCAGTGACATATGTGGCCGATAAATGAGCACTCGTGAGGAATTGAGACAGCCAAAGAATCTGTTTGTAGTTTGCGGACACCTCAGGTTAGATTGAATAGTTTTAGGATTTGTTAGATACCAGGTTTTAATTATGTCCACAATGTGTTGTGTAACCTGATTTTTATTCCCCAGTGACTGCTTCACATGACTCTGAACAGATGGATGGATGTGTTCAAATGCAGAAAAACCCTAGGATTGACAAAATAGTGACAAAATAGTTTTTTACAAGTTCTCTTAACAATTAGTTTTTTTATTGTGAAACATCTATAGCTAAGGGTGTAAATCACCAGCTTTATCACAATACATTATATTGATGTGTTTTAAAGACAATGAAGTTTCAATTTAACTCAGGTCACAAGTCTGAGATCAATATGTGATGTCTTATGTACCCATCTAACAATCATTTAAATTCACAATTTGGTTTGGTTACTTTAGTCTCACAGTTTGATTTTTTTTTTTTTTTGAAACAATAAAGATAATGTCCTAATTTGTAATTTATTGAAATTAATTAATTCATTTGTTTAACCTCAAAAATACAGTTTTTAAATTAAATGTTGCTGAAACAGCAAGTTTCTGAGTGAATGTGTGCTCGACAGTGCAGCCTAGGTGGAGTAGTCAAACGCAGATCCTCTGAGTCTTCATTGCTGAAGACAAGTTAATAACACAAATGTTAAAAAAAAAATTGTTCCAAACATAGTGTGTATTGAACCGAAATCAATGTATTGAACGGTTTGATACAGATACATGTATTGTTGCACCCCTAATATCATCTCACAAAAACAACTCAAGAATGATTTGAACATTTTATTTATTAGTTATTACAGGCATTTAAATTAAAAACACATTTTTCTTAATAAAAAATATAATAAAAGTAGATCACTTGTTCAGTAGTCTCACATTTCTCATGTTTAAGTTCATTTTTTAATCAGTTAACTTACAAAGACAAAGAAACAAACATCATAAATATCAAACTTTAATAAATTCACATTAAAAGAATGAAGACTTTTAGGTCCTGTGCTGCTTCTTCAGGTGAACGGCCATCTTTGTTTAACTCTTACTGGCACCTTTAGCATACAGCATGAGTTTTGTCTGTTCTGCTGTCTTTCAGAATCCAAAATGTTTCAACAAGAGAACAAATGTCATCATCAGTGTTTTACATCTTGGCTGCTGTGATTTGCTGTTTGAAGGTGGAAGGTGTATGGAAACAGGGACATAAAAGAGGCAGATCTTTAAAATGATGTTTTTGTATTTGCCTTGATGTAGTTGAATCAATAATCATCTAATTGATGTATCGATGTGGATCGATGTATTGTAACAACCCCACTAGATCAGATTTTCCTCATCCTGACTCGTCTTTCTGAGAGGAACAAATTCATTGGAGAGTAATGATGTTGGGATTTAAACTGTTGCTATTTCCAAGAGAAAATCCAAGCTTGAACTCCGATTAAGTTTGTCTAGATTAAAAAACTGAAAAAAAAAAAATAAAATCTTTATGAAATCTAATCACATTTGCATTTTAAAATGGTTGGGATAGAAAAAGGTCACTTTTAAAGAATTTGGCCGATCCCTCTTTCGTTAATTTGACCCGAGCAGAATTCATCCCTAATGACAGCATAATCTAACATCATTTCTCAGCATCAGGACGTGTTTGACGCCGTTTGGCCCCGGGGCTTCTCTGACGGGATGATATGGATTACACTTCGCAAACCGACCTTGGCCCCCTCTCATTTTTTATGCCTGCCACTCGAAACGCAGCGATGGCCGTATGCGTCGCTTCGCTGCCAAAAAAAACTCAAATATCCCTCTGATGATTAAGGTCACTCATATACAGAAGCCGCCCCGGTATAAGCCTCAGAGGGCAGGAGGGGAGGGGCTGTTTGAACCCGTGTTCGTCTTGATGTCTTCATCGTCAGGTCTCTCCAGGGATCGCCCAGGTTTCTTTTTCTTTTGCCTCGCCGAAGCCGGAAGGAGACGAGCGCCGAGACGGGAGTCGTCCTCCGAGGCGGCCTGACCTGTTGTTGACTTTCATTTTTTTTGTGTGTGTGTGTCATTAAGAGGTTTAAGCTCCTTCATGGGTTTATCCCTGGATCACAGGGATCTGCTCGGCTCACCGGTCATTTGCTGTCAGCGTCCCAAGAGCTCGGATTGTTAGGGGCCGCTTTACTCTGAAAATGATGGAAATGTGTTGGACTAATTTGGCTTTAGCAGGATTGGCTGAATATTAGTCCACTCATCCAGCAGATTATCCCGGCGCTGCCATGAACACACTGCACATGTAGGATCCGTCAAACACCCCGTGCAGCAGAACACAGCACATATTTTTTTTCTCCCTGTGTATAAAAACTCGGGAGCGCTTGCTGCCTGTGTAAAGCCGTGCGGCGTGTAACTCGGGGAATAATAGGAGCTTTGGGAGTTCTTACCCGGTGAGATGAGCTTATCTGCGCAGACAGAGTGTGTTTTCATTTAATCTGAGTTCAACATCAGGTGTCAAGTACGATTACACACCGATACATTCAGCAAGAACCAGGTTTGTGCTTCCTGCTCACACATTTTTAGTCTGTCCAACCTTACTCTAATTATTTATCACTGCCATGAGATTAATCTGTTTTTTTACCCCTGATATTTATTTAACACTGTCAGGATTTCCTCCCCCCTAATTTCCTCTCCAGCAGCAACATTGCTGACCTTCCTATTGGCTGTGACATGTGGAAGTGACAGCTGGCGTGATGTAACGACACCCCCTCCGCCGCACAAGTTATAAAGAGCAATATCTAGTTCCATGGATTGAGATAAGCCCGGGTAGATTAATGCTGCGGGACTCTGAAATGTTTGCCGTATAAAAGCTCTGTTTATAAAACAATGTGTGGTTTTTCTGTAGAGGAACTCTGATCTGGCAGATGGCTCCAAAAGTTCCTCCATGTTAAAGACAGCGCGCCACGCTTTGGGCTCATGTGGCTTAATGGGATTTTAGAGTCAAATGATTTCTATATATGAAAAATAAGAGGCTGTTTAATCTCTCTCTTCATTTTTTTTTAAAAACTGAGCCTGTCCCATGGTTTTAGCATTCGTGGAAAAGAAAAAAAAACAAAAAGCGGAGCGTCGGCAACGATCGTCGAACGCTAGAGCGCAGGCGGCCTATCAGCTACGAGAGCCGGAGAGATGCCCTGTGGACCGTTTCTCTGAGCGCACTCAGTCAATTTGACTCACTTCATCCCGGGCTGCCGTGCAACGCCTTCTCCAGAAGCGTTCCCCCCATCCTGCTCCAAACGAGGACAGACACCAGAGCTGTTCCTCCTCCTCCTCCTCCTCCGCCGCCGCCGCCGCCTGCCGAAGACGCAGACAACAATCCGGTGTCCTCATTCAGCTTCTCCTCAGACGAGCGGGGGGAAACGGCACCGTTTGGATCTTCTGGCTCCTCGAGTTCAACTCAGGAGAGGCGCCCCACCACCTGGTTCCCACCAGATCCCATCATGCCTCACTCCTTCCAGCAGAAAAAAGGTGAGACCCCCCCCCCCTCTTTTTTTTTTTTTTTTGCTTGTCACTGTTAGTTTCTGCAGCGGTGCCAGAGGAAGGAATGTGAACTACTAGACGAAACATACATAAGACGTGTTAAAAATATCATATTTAAAACCAAACTGCAGCTTTCTTTATAAAGAATACAGTTTATTTTACTTTACAGTTCAAGCAAATATGCAATCTTGTTTCTAAAATGAGAAAAAAATCAACCCTCTAAACTAAAGTAAAGCTTGGACCAGAGTTTGTTTCCTCCAGGTGAAGGCCAGAAACGCTGGCTGACACACCTGTGTGGATAAATTGGTATGCATCCACAGAGCTTTTGTGTTGGTCAACTAATCTCCGAGATTTAATCAATCCGCCGCTCGATCACAAACACGAGCAAACATGCAAAACGAACAATAAAAGGCCCCACAGGAGGGAAAAGTGCCTCAGAACAACTGACATCTGATAAGCAAATGGGAGAAGTTGAATCCGCCGAACGATGGGCCTCGCCGTTTTTTTTTTATCTCGCAGTATTTAAAAAACATGTAAATCCAACTTTTAACCCGAGCCAGGACGGGGATATGAGCAATCTGAGACAAGCTTTTTGATTCACTTTTTGATTTTGGTGCCACACCGCCAGAATCTCCTGCCGTGAGAACAAAAAGGACGCCCAAGAAACAAGAAGGTGAGTGTTTTCTGTAGATGAAAGGGCTTCTTACCATCACAGCGCCTTTGTGAAAGCCAACACGCGTCTTTATTATTTATATCTAAAGTTTCAGTTTGAGAAGCAGCGGATCATTAACGTGACCCACGCTTTTTTTTTCTCTCTTTCTTTTCTGGGGTTTGGAAAGTTTGCTCGGCTGATGTACAGCTTTAAAAGAAAAGGAAAATTCACATGTGCTACTTGTGGTCCCCCCCCCCTCCGTGCGTGTGTGCAGAACACGTTTGCCTTATTTTGTTTTTGTTTCAAAGTGCAGCACATATCAAAGTGTGTGTCTGTGTGATGCGGCGCAGATAACGGCGATGTGAGGGAAGGCTGTCGAGCTCCGGAGCTGCTACGGTCTGAACTTCCACCTGCCATTTCCTGGGCTGTAATGAAAGCACAAAGAGACGCAGCTGTTAGCGAGACTCCGCTTCAGTCGAATGCACAGTTCACAGGAAAATAATTTGAAAAAATACACATTAATGAAGCCTGCTGGTCAGTGGACTGGTTTCTGGGAAGTTGCAAGGTGACGAGCACGAAGATGAGACGACGTTTAATGAGATTATTTGACCAAACAAAAAAGGCAAATTTTAATGTTTTTTTGCGTTTGTGGTTATAAAAAATATATATTTAAAAAGCTAGAATTGACTCTTCCACATTAGAAGAAATTTCATCTATTTACGTTGCTCCTTCTCTTTATGGCTTGGTTGAGGATTGCTTTCATCCTTACCAATCCCATGTTTCCATGTTGGATTTAAATCCATTTCCTCCTTTAGCTGGAGGACACCAGCAAAGAGCTGATATGAAGGGGAAAAAACACCTTCGTATCACAGGCTGGGAGGAAAGTTTGATGCACAGGAATGTTGCACATAATTAGTCCTGATTGGAAAATAGAGTTTGATTTTTGTTTTTGGTTATTTTACATCTAATAATTAAAAATGCAGAGGAGCTCTGTTGCATTTTCACCACTTCCATTCATTTTTTTTTTTAAAACGACGGGCAGTAGAGGTGGATGTGCTGAGTGCACCGTTGCTGCTCCATGCGTGGCTTCTTGTTGAACTGTGGCCTGGAGCTAAGCGTGTGTGTGTGTGTGTGTGTGTGTGTGTGTGTGTGTGTGTGTAGTTCCTGCTTAACCAGCCCGTAGACCAGTATCAGCAGTCGGCATTAAATTCCAGCAGCCACTTTGACCTGGCAGCTAAAAAAAAAAAAAAAAAAAAAAAAGCAATGTAACGTTAAAAAGGTTTTGCTATGGTTGAAATCAAAACTGGGCCAGGAGTTGACGGAAGAAAAAAAAAAAAAAAAACGAAGCTGCAACACTTTAGCAGAACCGGCACAAGATCCCTCCGCTCCAGACTGCAGCTGTGTGGCGGGAGTCTCTCCTACGATTACAGCACGGTTAGTTCGCCCAGGGATGAGCGTTGGCTTCAGGAGCAACCAGAGGAATCAAACCGGTTTGGCGGCCTGAGGCGTTATCGCCACTGAACCTGTTGGTATAATGGAAATTTCCACTGCTTCCATGAAAACACACTCCTGAAACGTCCTCTGTTGCCCAAACAGCTCAGACGAACTCTGCTCAACCCGTCGGCTTTTTGCGTAAATCTTGTCCACTCTGAGAAACAAGCCTTCCTTTCTCGACGTATATTTATGAATTTAAATGTTATGTTTCTGCTTTTTACCACGAGCATGCTTGGTTGAATAAAAGATTGAGCAAGTCATAAAAATAAAATGTGGTTTTACCAGAAACCCTTTCCCGCACACACCCAGGCTATCACGACAGACAGTATATGTTCTTACAGTTGAGTAGATAAAAAAACGGCTTTTTGTTGCATCGTAATCGACGACCCACTTAAATCTGTCTAAACTCTATGAGAAACAACCCGTGCAACAGTTGTCTGAAACTGAATAACTGCTGCCGAGGCCCTGCAAGACCCCCAGGAGCGGGGGGATAAAGATCCGTGCGAGTCGTAGCCCCCCGTGCCCGTGTGTTCTGTGGCGGTTAACTGAGCCTGTCGTCCAGCAGGTGGCGGCCTGGCAGGAGGCTGCTGGTGGTATGCCTGGAAAATTCCATCGAGTTCTGACTCTGCCAGCTGCATTCCAGGCTGCTCTCAGCTGGGCCCGGAGAAAGTCCTGAACGCTTTCGTTTGACTAAACTGGAATTCCAGCTCGCTCTCTTTCGCACAAACAAGCCGACGAACTCCAGGTGATCCGCGCCGGCGTGAAACTTGATGGGAGAGGGGTCGCGTTTTTGAAGTTTAAAAGATAAAAAAAAAGCCACGGTTAACAAAGCATTCAAGTTTCTATAGAGTTGTATTGTTTAACTTCAGATCAAGGGAATTAATACATCAGTATGTCAAACTGAAGGCTCGTGGGCCAGATATGGTTTTCGTTACCATCCTAGTCGGCCCATGAGATCATTCAAATATTTTAGAACTGTTCCAGTCTGTGAGAATTTGAGTCTGCTGTTTTAAATTTAATAAAACATATTTAACGTAGACTTCTCAGGGCAGTAAGCCAACTTTGAAGCCAAGAAAATAAGCAAACTTTAATTTTGATGTGAACAAAAAAACATCGAAATATGAAAAATCTATTTCACATTTTTGAAATTTCCGACAGGAAACAATGTTCAGAATCCAACTTAAACTACTTCAGAGCAACAAAGAATCTGCTTAAATCTATTCAAATTACTCAGAAGAAAAATAAATATAGTAAGTTTGGTTGAATGTTGCAAAAAATGTCAAAATGCTGTTTCAAGAATAAGGTCTAAATGACCTCTGTGCTCCAGAGTGCAAAAGTATTTTAGTTTTTATGTAGTCCAGGGTTATAGGCGCACATTTATTAATTAAACTACTAAATAACAACACAAAGTGCTGTATTTCAGTCTATAATTGCCCACAGCAGGATCAATCACTAACTTCCTTCAATCCATTCTGAAATGTATATATTGTTTACAGGTTTTGTACATTTCCAAAAGTCAAATTTATTTCTTATTTAAGTAACTGAAAAACTTTTGAGTCTCCTTGAAATTCTCAAAATACCTTTATTTATGAGATTAAAGTCAAGCTATTCTGTCAAAACAAATAAATTCTTGTCTGCGGCCCTTACTTAAATCTTTCAAATCTCTCTCGGGGAAAAGCTTGTTTACATTATTAAATGAAGAAATTAACATCTGAAAACGGACGTCAGTTTAGGTTTGTTCAGTAATAATTGATCGGCCCTCGGCTGGAGTTAGGTTTTAATTTGGCCCCTCGTTTAGCCGAGTTTCACTTCCCTGCATTAATGCAAGAGTCAGGCTGAAACCCAGTGAGTAAAGAGCTTCGACAACATGAACCTGAAACTCCTGTTTGATCAACTCTGTGAACCTCAGAGAGCTCCTCACCTCTAACTCTGAGCTGCCCGTATCTTTCCGTTTGCCTTTAACCGCGTCACGTGGGGTCAAAAACCACAACTTTCAAGCAGTCAGACTATAACTCGTCTGACTGGTAATCAAAAAACAAACAGAAAAGTGACGAGCCTCCAAAGTTAACACTCAAAGTCTTTGGGTGGAAACTCAATTTCTCTGACAGAGCTTCTAAAATAAAGCTTTTTCATCATCTCTACAAAGGATTATGAAAAAGGTGTACACACACATAATAATAATCATAAAAATATTAATAAATGGTAGGAGCTCTTTGTTTTGTTGCTTCTCCATCACATGGTGTTTGAAAAAAAATATATACAAATTAGGGATGCACTGATATGAAAATTTCAGCCGATATTGATATCTGATAAAATTATTGCTGTTATGGTCGATAACCGATATTTACTGATATTACACAAACACACAAATTTTATTATACATATACGCACAAATACACTTGGGTCTTATTTTGATACCGTAAATAAATGACCAGACCTCTGACATGGCTCTACTTCAGTTATTCCTGGTTCCTTGTCCAATATCACTATCATGATCAAACAGATGCTGCTCAACCAACCATCTCCCCTTTGAAACAGAAACTAAAGCTAAAAAGTGAAAAATCAATACCAGATGTTAATACCGGCCCAGTTTTACATATCAGACCAATACGATATTCTAAAAAATGACCAATATCGGAAAATACCGATATTAATGCTGATATATCGTGCATCCCTAATACAAATGATGCACTTTTGTATGTTTTCTGTCATCTCTTTATACTAATGATTAAGGAAAAGGTATACACACACAATAATAATGATGATAAATGGTAAGAGCTCTTCTTTTTACTGACACATGGTGTTTCACTAAAAAAGAAATATGAATGATGTGCTTATGTGTTTTCTTTCATCTCTTTAGACCAGGAGTGTCAAGTTCCAGTCTTCGAGGACCACTATTCTGCATGTTTGAGAGGTTTTCCTGCTTCAACACAACCAATTTTAATCGCTGGGTGATTAACAGGCTTCTTCCCAATTTGAAGAGTTAATTCAATCACTGAATCAAGTGTGTTAGAGCTGGAAAACCTCTAAAACATGCAAGACAGCGGCCCTCGAGGACTGGAGTCTAACACCCCTGCTCTAGACTAATGATTAGGGAAAAGGTATACACACACTAATAGTAGCAATAATAATAATAATAATAATAATAATAATATAAATGCTGAGAGCATTTGTTGTCACTTCATCACATGAAGCTGTATTCATATTGTGTGTTTTAGACGGATCATTAAGAAAAAACTACACATACAATAATAGAGCAATAAAAATAAAATAATAATGAATGGTGAGAGCTCATCTTTTTGTTTCCACTCCATCAAATGAAAAATTAAACCAAATGATGTGCTTTTCTATGTTTTCCGTCATCTTCAAACAGATGATTAAGGGAAAAGTATACACACAATAATAATAATAATGATAATAATAATAATAATCATAATAAAACTAATCAGTGCTCATCGTTTTGCTTTCACTCAATATTTTTGACCAAAAGGAATAAATAGAAAAGAAGGTTTTTGTACGTTTTCCATCATCTTCTCAGGCAAATCGTTAAGGAAAAAGTACACACACAATGATAATAAAAATAATAAATGGTGAGAGCTCAGTCATCTTTGTGTTGGCCCTCATCACATAATGTTTGACAAAAAAGAAGAAGAAATATATTTGTGGGCAAATGTAACCAGAAAGGGGGAAAAAAAATCCTTAAAAAAATGTGGAATGGAGGGAAATAAAGCTTCTGGGATGCATGGAGTTACAAAAGTGAAACTTAACAATATAAAAAGAAATTCCTTTAAAGAAAGGAACTTAAAAAAAAGACCTCTGTAGCTAACAGCATTATCTGTTTGGTGTTACAGCGCGGTTGCATCATGCCTCTCAGAACAAAACTCGGCACTCATCTTTGCTGACAATGAACACTGAAGTTGGCAGAAATTTGCTGTGAAACGAGACAAAAAAGTGTGCAGTTTATAAAAAAAAAGAAAAAGAAGAAGAAGTGAGGCAACCTCCGGGCCTGGGGCTTTTGTCAGTGGGCATTTCTGTTCAGTGACCTATCAGGCGCCGACTCAACGGGCTGATTATTCAGACTGGAAGTGAAAAGAAAGTCTTTAATTTTTTTTTCTTTATCATCATCATAATTAAAAGGTGGAAGTGTTTATCGGTCAGATTGTTTCTGAACACGGTGACACTTCTTTAACAAAGAGGCCAACACCCACATGTCATGACCGCTTAATTATCCAGCCTGAATGGAGATCAGAGGGGATTAACTGTCACCCGGCTCACAGTGGGTTCAGTCTGAGGGGAGGAGGGGGGGGTATCGATCAGCTAGCTCCACTCTCTCTTTTTTACTGCCCTCTCTAAACTGGGTCATTTTTTTTTCTTTTTCTGCGAGAAATTGGTCGACTTAAAAAAAAAATGTTTGCCAAGGATTTGCAGTAATTATCTCATCCCTGTATAGAAGAGGGGGGCCCCAGCATGAGGCCGTGGTAAATTACACATCTCCTCTCCTCTAACTCCTGGATGCTTTATGGCCGTGCATTATGCATAACTGTGCCGGAGCGCCTTAAACATCCCCCAAGTGGATTGGAATAAAGTTGACGCTGCTCTTTGTTTGGAGCTCTTTATTTTGGCTGTGCTGAATCGGTGATCGCTGTACCAAATAAAGACGGGAGGGGAGGGGTTCGCCTTAATTATTTTAGACTTTTTTTTCTTGTTTTTACCCCCCTTAAGGTTTGTGAACACCTCAAGTGTTTTTTTTTTGTTGTTTTTTTTTTTTTTGTTTTAAGAGGGATTCCGGATCCAGATGTGAGGATGCTGGGGCACTCCGCTGGGGGGAAAAAAAAGTCGCTGGCAGTAAAAGCAGAGTTTGTTGTTTTAGTTTAATAAAAAAAAAAAGGAAGTGGATTTTTATACGAGCGACCGATGCAAGTTTGTAGACATACAGGCCAATATGGAAGTTTGTGATTCTCGTACAAAAAAAAGAAGATAACTTTTACAAACATTAGATAAAAGTGTTTTACTCAGTTTGATCTTTGCTCATGATCACTTAAACCCAATAAAGTGAAGAAATAAGACAACTACTGTATTTATTCATGTATAATAATAGAAATTTAACCCTAAAAATTATCCATAAGGTTATTAATGATTAGGTTTTTTATGCTTTTTAAGCTCAAAAAATGACCGTATTATACATGAATAAATACGGTAAAAGGTATTGCGACTATTTTAGGTGTAAGGGAGTTTTTAACCTGCTTACAGTTTTTTTCTTTCTTTTTCTTGTTTCTCCAGCCCATCCAATGCTCCTTCTCTGCCAAGGAGTGAACGGTATGAGAAAAGAGGGTGATTCTGTGGTCTGGAGCCACCACAAACAGGGTTTCCAAGGTGAGTCACTGACAGTAAATGTGCCCACATCTCCCCGAGAACAATCTCAAAACTTCTCTGATCAAAACCAGAGGCTGGCTTCTCTTTCTCCGAAAACATAACTGCACACTTCAGCGTCTTTCTTTTTTTTCTCTCCCCCCCCCCACCCAGATGTTCTAGATTGGAGCAAGCGCCCAGCTGCTGCTCAAGGCTGAGATGTTATAAAATAAAAAAAAAATAATCAAATACGAGTTTATTCTTGCACAACTCGGGAGAAATGATGCAACATTGAGTGCACGCTTTAAATTAATATGATAGAGAGAGGACAGGAATGCATTGGATTATTTGTGAATATTCTCATTGTTTGGCATTAAGTCAATTAAAAATGTATTTAAAAGGAAAACTACAGCAGAATATCAGGTATTTAGCACTAAAATCTACCTGAACATTACACTTTACATGTTACAACACAATAAACCTCACGTTTTGCAACAAGTAAGTTTTTTTTTTCTTAAAAGCACCACAAATCACGACTGCAAAATAAGAAAACAGATCACAACTCAATCAAGAGTCCGGTCTAACCGTGCAGAGGACAATCCAGTCCAAACGCTCCACCGACGGGCGCAAAGTAAACCTAATAAATACAATAAATCTACCATAAATCTAATTCAGTTCCAACAAACCCCTCACCGCCGGCGACAAGCAGCATCTCCGCCTCTGAAGTTAGCATAGCTGCAGGGTTAGCCACATGCTAACTAGAAGAAAAACAAAACCTGGAGCCCCGGACCTAATTTACAGCTCTGTCTGTCTTAAAGCAGCTCGTGTACGGTCTCTAAATGTGTGTGTGAGAGAGAGAGTGTGTGTGTTGGGATGTGATAGAGGCAACGACACGATGCGCCGCATCAGGTCACGGAATATAAATTAGTTCTGAGAACTTCGGGGGCCGGCTTTCAGCGAGCTGGGTGACGTCTCCGCCTCGACGTCCACTGATTCTGGACCGTACCAAAAGCGGAGGGGGGAATCCGCTCCAGCCGGAGTCGTTTAGAGTCGTTTTTCGCTTGAATTTCCTCATTTTTGCAATCGTTTAAACGCGGGGTATTTGTTATTAACGCTATAAAAACCACCGGGCGCCGTTTGGGCCGAAAAAGCCGTTTCGAAACGCGTTTTTGTCGGTAAATCCGGAACCGGGCACCTCTCCCCTGTGCCGGCGGAGTGGTACGGTCTCAGGCTCAAATTCCGAGAATTGTGCTCGTCTGATTCTTAGAACAGGGGTTCTTAGAAGTGGTGATGCAAGAAGTTTCTAGGAAAGCGCTACCAGGTGATATATTTATTTAGATTATTATATTTTATTTTTAATTTTTAAGTGTTTTAATTTACTGTGTGCTGTTTGTTGATGTATTTTTTTTTATTATTATTATGGATAAATTTCATTTTATGTTCTCTGGGTGAAAGTGTTCTGTGAGTGAGGAGGAGGAGGGAGGCTGTGGAGAGAGTTGACAGCCCCGGCGCTCGGCCGCTTCGGCGCCGCGCGGCTCCGGGTCGGGTCGGGTCGGAGCGCAGCAGACAGCCGCCTCCTTCCTGCACCCTTATCGCTCCGACGCTCAGGTCATGTCGTGTCGGATTCGACAACATTCGGAGCTTTGTGTGTGTGATTGAACGTGGCTCGGCTATCAGCGCACCGCTGCCGGACGAACTTTGGTACTTCGCTGCTCTAATGGAGCGCGCAAGTCCTCCTGTTACTGTAACACACTGACAGCAGCGGAAACACGCTCTTCAGGGGTGTGTGTGTGTGTGTGTGTGTGTGTGTGCGTGTTCCGCGGAAGACCGTTGTCTCTCTTTTTATTTTATTTTTTTAATTTCCCCTCCTCCTCCCACTGTAGCTGTCAGACAAGTTGGCACAACCAGGCGAAGTTTGAAGCTTTAAAGTGCGTTTAAAAATGAAACTCTCGCGCACTTCCGCCCATTTTTAAAGTCTGTTTTAAATAGTTGCTGTAAGCTGGATGTTTTTTTAAAAGTCCTGTTTCTATTTACGGACGGGTCCTGTTACAGACAGTTAAAGATACTGTCATAAATCCTCCTGTGTGTGTGCGTGGGTGTGTGTGTGTGTGTGTGTGTGTGTTAACTCTGTTTTACTCTTAAAGTAATTGACCCAGAAAAGCAGCACATTGAGCTTCTCTTTAATCACTTTCTAAATAAAACCTGTTCCGAAAGGCTTATTTGTTGTTTTATTACCCCCCTGGTTAAAATAAAAATTAGGATGTTATTTGTGTTTAAAAAATATAGGTAAAAAAAGAAAAGCTTGTGTAGAAATTATTTTTTTGTTCAGCCTGTCAAAAAAACTTACCAGTTTATAACTTCAGGTGTGTATTGTTTTTTTTTATTTTAGCCCAGAGTTCTTAATGCAACAGTAGAAATTTCCAAATAATAATAATAAAAAAAGTCATCTTTATAGTAAAACTGCTGGAGTTTTTGAGTTTAAACAGGAGCGTCAGTTTAAGACATGAAGAGGAGGAAAAAAGGTTGTTTTATTAAACGGCGCCTCCTTCTGGTGATTTTTCTTTACTTCTCCTTTTATTACTAATCTAAAAAAAAAAAACTTCAACCTCAGTTTATCCATGTTGGTAAATAGAAATGAAGCAAAGTGTTCGATGCTTTAAAATCTTCACTCAAACCCACTTTTATTCAGTTTTTTTTTTATTGTTTTGCACTGAAAACAGGCAAATTCTGATTCCTAAAGTCCGATTCTGATAGTCTCTAAAACAAAACATGTTTTTTTTTTTTTGCACAATTTTTTCTATAATATTTTTTATTAGTAGTAGTCAAATCATTGTTAGTCAGTGTTAATTTTGTTTTGTGTGCACTATCTATAGTTTGTAAAGTAACTAGTGTGTGAACCTCTGTACTGATGCTGCTGTGACACCTGAATTTCCCCTCAGCGGGACAATAAAGGCTATTTCTATTCTATTTTCATTATTAGTTTGTTTTCACTGTATTGTTTTATTTTATTTGTTCCCCTGGATGAATTTTAAAAGAGCTTTATAGATAAATAGGATTGGACCATTTTTTAAATCTGAATTTGTGTTTTTGTGGTTGTTGTTTTGCAGAAGTTGAGAAAATGTCTTGCGCAGCTGACAGCTGCATACAGTTCACCCGGCACGCCAGCGACGTCCTGCTCAACCTGAACCGGCTGCGCAGCCGAGACATCCTGACCGATGTCACCATCCTGGTCAACAGGCAGCAGTTCCGTGCACACAAGACCGTCCTCATGGCTTGCAGGTGTGTGACCCTTAACCCTGTGCTTGTATAGCACTATTTCTATCCAACCAGTTAGAAAACGGAGTTTTAATGCTTGTGTTTGCGGCTCCAGTGGGCTGTTTTACACCATCTTCACCGACTCGCACAAGTGCAACCTGAACGCCATCAGTCTGGACCCGAAGGTGGACCCGGAGGGCTTTGCCATCCTGCTGGAGTTCATGTACACGTCCCGCCTGGCGCTGAAGGAAAGCCTGATCATGGCCATCATGAACACGGCCATCTACCTGCAGATGGACCACGTGGTGGACACCTGCCACCGATTCATCAAGTCCAGGTGGGTGGAAGACATTTCTTTGTAAACCTGTGATTGTTTGTCTGTTTCTAAGCCGCTCCTTCTCGTCGCAGTGACCCAGCTGCCAAGCTGCCCAGAGACGAGTTTCTGGTCAGCCCCTTGGTTTTACCTCCGGACGTCCACGCGTACCGGCCCCACGACGTTGTGGACAGTTTGCACAGCCGCATGGCCCCTTTCAGGGACGGGAGACCCTACGGCGCCAACATGTTCGGCGGGGTCAGCACCCCCAGCAACTACCACCTGTACGGGCAGTTCCCCATGCCGGGATTCCCCTTCCCCCTCTGCAAGCTGACCGACGCCAAAAACGCTTTCGCCGACCTCTCAAAGAGCGGGCTCCACTACAAGCACTGCGCCCCTCACGACGGCGCTGTCAGGGCAGAGTACACCCGGGCGCTGGGCGCCGGCGGCCTCCTCCACTCCTCCGCCTACGCCTCCAGGGAGGCGGGGAGGGACGAGGAGATGAGGAAGGAGGGCCACGAGGGCGTGGGCCAGCCTATCGTCCTGAGCTCCAGGAAGCGCGCCTTCCCCGTGCTGACTCTGGAGCAGCAGAAAGACTCGAGCAAAGAGCTCGCTGCGCAGGCGGAGGAAGACCTCCTCCATCAGCACTTCCCGCTGGGCGTCTCCTCCGCGGGGCGTAAGAGCCTCATGAGCAGCCCCCAGAGCCCCCTCAAATCAGACTGCCAGCCCAACTCCCCGACAGAGTCCAGCAGCAGCAAGAACGCCGGCCTCTCCCACGTGGGCGCAGCGCTGGCCTCGCAGGGGGCGCCGGACCCCAAAGCTCGCAACTGGAAGAAGTACAAGTTCATCGTGCTGAACCAGAGCGCCAAGGAGGACGAGCCGGGGCTCCACTCCCCTCAGCGCCTCGGCCTGCAGCCCTACCTTCACCCCGGCGACTCGGAGAACCTGGACCTCCAGGCCACGAGCAAAAGCAGCGAGGACCTGCCGGCGCCGCAGGCGAGTCGCCTCAACAACATCATCAGCAGGTGAGGCGGCGCCCCCGACCAGACGAGACGCTCACGTCACCAAAACGCACGCTTTGAACCTTTTTTCTTTTCCGTTCTCTCCACCAGCGCGCTGGAGGGGTCCCTGAGGAGCGGCGAGGGCCACCCACCACACTACCTGAACCGCATCAGCTGCTCCACCTGCGGCTCCCGGTCCCCGCAGCACTCCGACGTCTGTCCCAACGGCTCCAGGTCCCGCCTCTCAGAGGACATGGCGGAGCTGCACTCGGAGTACTCTGACTCCAGCTGTGGTGCGTCTCTTCTCACGTTTGTCTTTTTTGAATTACTTAGCCGGCGTCACGTAGGGCGAGGAAGTAATTTCCTCCTGTCTTTTCTTTTCTTTTTTCTTTCTAGAAAACGGGGCATTCTTCTGCAACGAGTGCGACTCCAAGTTTGCCGACGAGGAAGCTCTGAAGCAGCACATGCTTCAAGTGCACAGCGACAAGCCATACAAGTGTGACCGCTGCCAGGCCGCCTTCAGGTACAAGGGCAACCTGGCCAGCCACAAAACTGTCCACACAGGTAAAAACTAAACCAAAAATCCACGTTTTACTTCTCCAATCCGAGGGTCTCTGTTGTTAAACTCCAAACCCATGTGTTGTTTCCAGGAGAGAAGCCGTATCGTTGTAATATCTGTGGTGCTCAGTTTAACAGACCAGCTAACCTCAAGACTCACACTCGCATCCACTCAGGAGAGAAGCCATACAAATGTGAGACGTGCGGAGCTCGTTTTGTTCAGGTCAGGATGAAACCCTTTAAAGTTTACCCAACGTGTGCTCCTCCTCCTCTGCGTCAGGCAGCATGAACGCATGGCTCCTTTTTGAATTTTGTTTTGTTTGTTTTGTTTCAGGTCGCTCACCTTCGCGCTCACGTCTTGATCCACACCGGCGAGAAACCGTACCCATGTGAGATCTGCGGGACGCGCTTCCGCCACCTGCAGACGCTAAAGAGCCACCTGCGCATCCACACGGGGGAAAAGCCCTACCATGTAGGTGTACAAAGACTTAAAGTGCCTGTGACATGTCTATCCTTCAAATACAAAAACTCAAAGAAAACATCTTTATATTTAAGAAAATTGGCAAAGTACACATGATTTTACCCATTTTGTCACATAACTGGCCTATTTTCCTTTGAGTTTGCCTC
>JAUBOC010000103.1:21471479-21482714 GCA_032275365.1 Anablepsoides cearensis | reverse complement strand
ACCAGCTAACAGTCTGAAGCCATTGTATGGGACGGAGAACCCACTAGGTGGCACAGTCGGGACAGTCTGAAGTCAGTTTGAAGCCATTGTATGGGACTGGTAACGGCTAATAACGTCCATTTAATGGATGATAACATCCAAAGCGGGTGATATTACAGTACAGCTCTCAAAGTGTGTGCTGGGAATGACCCTCAGCTACCACCACATCAAAACTTAGCTAAATATTTGTAAATTTAACTACTGTTGCCATTTTTGTGTTAGCTAAGTTCTGTTAGCTAACTTAGCTCAGTTTACTAACAGAGCTGACCTCAACAGTTAATGGTAAAGTTTTGAAACTACTGTAGATCTTATGCAATCAGTTAATGCTCAGTGTATAAGTTAGGGATGACTTTCAGCTACTACCATCCCATTTTTAGCTCAATATCTGTAAAATAGACTGTGTTATAACAGTTTCTGTTTGTTATAGGAATGTTTGACGACTTGCACACGTTGGTCATGTTATTTCTTTGTCCTATTAAAGGTCTACTAAAAAAATGGTCTATATTTATTACATTGTTCACTTAAGCTTGTCATCGTTTTGTATGACACAAA
Source organism: Anablepsoides cearensis (assembly GCA_032275365.1). NCBI lineage: Eukaryota > Metazoa > Chordata > Actinopteri > Cyprinodontiformes > Rivulidae > Anablepsoides > Anablepsoides cearensis. The sequence goes on along the minus strand of JAUBOC010000103.1, from coordinate 21,482,123 downwards.
GTATCAAGGCTATAAAGTCATAATGTGTGACAATATAAAGTTTTTGTATTAGTTCCTATGTCCTGCGCAATATAGGGCAAAACAATCAAACATGATGTTACGTAAATTAGCTCTGAAGCTAACACTATATATACAGTGGGTATGGAAAATATTGACTCTTTATTTCACTCTTTGTTTCATTGCAACCATTTGCTTAAATCAAAAAAGTTCATTATATTTCTCATGTACACTCAGGACCCCAGGTTGACAGAAAAAACAGAAATGTAAAACTTTTTGCAAATTTACTAAAAAAGTATTCAGACCCTTTGCTGTGACTCGTATTTTAACACATGCTGTCCTCTTCCTTCTGACCCTCCTTGAGATGGTTTTACTCCTTCATTGGAGTCCAGCTGTGTTTAATTAAACTGATCCGACTTGATTAAGAAAGGCACAGACCTGTCTATATAAGACCTCACGGTGCATGTCTGAGCAAATGAGAATCATGAGGTCAAAGGAACTGCCTGAGGAGCTCAGAGACAGAATTGTTCCTAAGAGCACAGTGGTCTCCATAAACCTTAAATGGAAAAAGTTTGGGATGACCAGAACTCTTCCTAGACCAGGCCGTCCAGCCAAACTGAGCAATCATGAAAGAAGAGCCTTGTAAGCAAGTTAAAGAAGAACCCAAAGATGGCTGAGCTCCAGAGATGCAGTAGAGAGATGGGAGAAAGTTCCACAAAGTCAAACATCACTGCAGCCCTCCACCAGTCGGGGCTTTTATGGCAGAGTGGCCCGACGGGAGCATCTCCTCAGTGCAAGACATATGAAAGCCTGAATACAGTTTGCCAAAAAACACATGAAGGACTCTAATCTCTAATTCTAAGCAGTATATGAGGAGAAAACCAGGCACTGCTCATCTCCTGCCCAATACGATCCAACAGTGAAACATGGTGGTGGCAGCATCATGCTATGGGGGTGTTTTAGAGCTGTACGTACAGGACGACAGAGATATCCTGGAAGAAAACCTCTTCCAGAGTGCTCTGGACCTCAGACTGGGCTGAAGATTCACCTTTCCAACAAGACAACACACAGCTAAAATAAGAAAGGAGTGGCTTCGGAACAACTGACCCAGCCAGAGCCCTGACCTAAACCCAAATGAGCATCTCTGGAGATCTGAAAATAGGTGTCCACCAACGTTCACCATCCAGCCTGATGGAACTGAGAGGATCTGCATGGAAGGATGGCAGAGGATCCTGAAAGACTCATGGCTGTACTGGCTCAAAAGGGTGCTTCTACTCAATACTGAGCAAAGGGTCTGAATACTTGTGATATTTGAATTTTTCTTTTCTAATAAATTTGCAAACATTTCAACATTTCTGTTTTTTTTTCTGTCAAGATGGGGTGCTGAGTGTACATTAATGAGAAATAAAATGAACTGTTTTGATTTTAGCAAACCGTTTCCGTACACACTGTTTATATTAGCTCAGGATCTAACGCTATATATATAAAAAAAACATGGCTTCATAGCTAATAAATATAACCTTAGCTGTATTTATTAGCTATAGAGGTGTCACCTTATGTGGCGATATATCCTAAAAACTAAACAGCCTAGAGTGCTTTTATTGTCTCGATTTTATAGCTGTAGTAAGTGTTTATTAAATAATGTCTAATTTGACAACTAGTCAGTTCCCTTAAAGGTAGCTTAGCTGCGACGACCATCTTGAATGTAAAATGTAAATATTTGTAGATGTGCGTTCAGATATTACTTTCCGTCCTCTGGTTCAGGAGATATTTTCTAGCTCTACAAACAAACGCAAGTAAAGAAAAAACAAAGTAGTATTTAGCCTTCAGCAGAGGGCGATAAACATTAAAGGTGTCTGAGAGAATCACCACAACGTCTCCTTCGTCCTCGTGGTACAGCAGCGGCTGCCGAAGCCTCTGTCGAATGTGGGTGTCGGATGCTGCCCCCTGGAAGTACATGGAGGCAAATTTGGAGAAAGGGTACTCATTCAGGTCATCATAATCTTCTTTGGGATGTTCTTCCATGGGAAGTTCGTCAATGTCTATCTCCTCGATAACGAGCCGTTTGCCTTCCATATTCTGTAAACACAAACAGGTCGATACGGTTAAACCAATCGTTATCTGATGAGTCAGAGAACCACCAGAGAACTGCCAGTTCCCAAACCTCAAAGCCCACAGGCGCCTGACCCTCCTGCCCTCCAACAATGTTGGGCAGGAAGCCGAAGATGGTGTCCACCATCTCCTGGTCTGTGATGTTGTCTGCCTGGGATTTGGCCTCCATCTCTCGCTTCTGCCTCAACACCTCCTCCAAGTGTTGTTGTTTGGCCAAAATGGCTCGCTGTTCTTCTTCTCTTTCTTTGGCAGAAAGGAACATCTGAAACAATGAAACCCAAAGGATCAGTGAAAAAACAGAAACACCTTGAGCTGAACACTTTTTAACACACGTCCAATATTTAAACCCTACAGTGGTTTGTGTGGCTGAGGATACATCAACACATCTGATGGATGAAGTTATTGTTTGAGCAGCATGGTGGTCAACAGGTTGGCTATTAAAGGTTGTTCTGATCATTTTTGTATTCACATGTCAGATACAATAATCAGTAGTTCAGCTGTGGTTTCTGGAAAGTCTTCATGGCAAGGCTTGATTCTTAGCCAAACAAGAGCTAGTTTTTATTGTTTTTCAGACATATAATCAGTTTTGTATTAAAAACAACATATTTGTGTGAAGACTTCCACAGCAGTGGTGGGAACAACTAACTAAAAAGTTAGGTTTACTAAACTCTAGTTAGGTTTTTATTTGATTTGGGATAAATTGCATAAAAATAGAAGTTTTACACTTTTTAAAATGTTTTTGGTAGACTTAAAATTAGCAAAACCTAATTTAATGGAAGCTAACCGGTCTGCTAACAGTTTCCAAAGTTAGCAAAAAAGCAAATCCACTAAATGAGAAGCTAGTTTCCATTTTAGCGTATTAGTGCAACTGTTCCCACTATTGTTTTTTTCAGTACTATTAGAATTATGCATAATAATTTGGAATGCAGCATAAAAGTAAACATATTTGGGACTTTGTGGAACCTGATGGACTCTTCGAGAAGAACTTACATCCCGTTTCTTTTTTTGGACAGCCTTTTTAGCCAGCAGGCCTCGGGTGTGTGCCTGCAGCAGAATCACTGCGTTCCTCTTGCGTTTCCATTCCTTCCTGGCCAGGTGACATCTGACGTGGCTCTGCAGCAGGAGGGCAGCCTCCCGCTTCTTCTTGTACTGAAAATGGAGCTGCCGAGAGCGAACGTGTGCCTGAAGCCTCGCAAAGCCCAGCTGGACCTAAAATCAGAATCACTAAAGGGTTAACCTAGGCTTCCAAGGTTAGAGAAAGCAAACACTGATCATTGTAAAAGTGACTCACCACTTTGTAAAGCTTTCTGCCTTTATATCCTCTCCAGTTTTTCTGAATGACAAGCGCAGCGGCCCTTTTCTTCAGGAATTCTCTCCTTTATTAGGTGCAAACCACACAGACATGAAGCTACAGCTTGCACAAAAAAAGAAAATAGTTTTGTCGTGGTTTGCTTTGTACCTGTACTTGTAGCCCCTGAGCACTTTCTGGATCAAAAGAGCTTTTACATTCAGCTCCTTCATTCTCTCCAGTTCCAGCTGAGTGTCATGGAGGTCCTGAGAGAAAACAACGACAGTTACTATTCTATCATAATAAAATAAATAAAAAATATGATTAAACATTCAGAATAGACATGCAGTCCTGACAAAAAGAAAGTGGTTTTCCTAGATTCTAAAATCTAACCTCAAATTTACAAAAATACACAGCAGATTTCATCAACAAAAACAAAGCAAAAATTAATGAGAAAAACTAAAACCAGATTGGGATCTAAGAGGTTTAGTATTAACAGGGTTCTGCTAAGCAAATGTATTGATTAAGTGTGAAGTCCCTTAAAAACAACAGGAGTTTTGTTAGTTTGCTGCTCTGGAGCGAACAGATGTTTCACAACACGATAAAGAAAAAAATCAGCAAATGTTTAAAATACTAGAAACACAACAGTTGCTGCGCATCAAACTGGAAAGCAATAAAGGTCATTTTCAAACTTTTTAGAGTCCACCGTTCCTCTTAGAAAAATATTATTCAAAAGGGAAAAACACTTTAAGACATTCATCCCAGGAATGGACGTCCCAGTAAATTCACTCCAAAGTCAGACCATGCAATGCTCAGAGAAAGTAAAAGCAACAGCTTTGTTCCAAAGTCCACAGGCCTCCTTTAGCAAGTTAAAGGTTAAAGGTCATGACAGGACAATTAGAAAAAGACTGATAAAGTAGGGCTTCATTTGTAATGGTTGCCTCTTATATCTAAAAAGAACATGAAAGCATGACCTAGATTTACAAAGTTGCATCTGATTGAACCATAAAACTTCTATCTTTTGGACAGATGAGACCAAAATAGAGATGTTTACCCATAATGCACAAAGCCATATTTTGATTAAACTAAATACCTGAAAATGTCCTGATTCGTCTCAATAATCCAGGTAGAAAAATCTAACAAGGTTGAATCAGGTTCTCTGAACGAGTTCTTTGTTGAAACGCTTTGTCTTTTATCCAAAAGACTTCTTCAGTCTGAGGTGTTGCAGGTAAGCTCAGTCTTATCGGCAGTACCCTTGCATAGTGATGGCCATCACATGAGCAACACAATGGTTAGCAGTGATGTCTCACAGCAATAATGTACTGGACAAGATACTCTGTTCTGTCTGTGTGGAGTTTGCATGTTCTTCTTGTGTTTGTGTGGGTCTTCTCTGTGTACTCCAGTTTCACCCCACATACAAAAAACATGCATGTTAGTCTGCCTTGCAAAAAAGATCTGGGATCTCAGGGGGATTTACCTGCTTAAATTAAGGTTAAAAATGATAGTGGATCAATAGCAAACTGGTTGATCCGCTACTGTATGTGAGGGTACTGCTAATATAACTGAGTTTACCTGCAACTTCTTAGACTGAATAAGTATTTTGTCTAGTAAAAGAGTACATGTTTCAACAAAAAAGAACCCATCCAAAGGACCTGACTCAACCTTGTTAGACAAACTCCTGAATAAACAATAATCAATCAAATCAAATCAATCAAACTCCTCAAACCAACCATCGAGCACTGTGGGACCTGAATGTCTTGCCATCATAGAGTCAATCATGAACTCAGAGTGGGTTCAAGGGTTTCAGAGTTAAACGTGAAACCATCAGTCCAGCAGCTGAACCAAACTGACTCATAATACAACAGTACCCAACACAGCTACAAATCTACAACAAAATGTCAGAAAAACAAAAGAATCATGGTGTTGCATTGGTACAAAGTCAAAGTCCCGACTTCAACCTGGTTTAAATGCTGTGATGGGATCTTCAGAGAGCTGAGCAGAAACTCAGGAACTAAAGCCACATTGGAAAGAAGAGTGGGCCATTATTTCGCCACAACCATGTGAAGGACTTACAAAGTCTGGCAGAAAACCACTAGTGAGAATCAGTGTTGATAAAGAAGGTTTTATAAGCTTTTGGTGAACACAGTTTTTCTATTTTGGCTCTGTTTTTGTTTAATAATCAATGACATGGTGAAATATATTGGTAGTTTTTTTTGTAGACTTGAGGTTAGATTTATAAATGTGGTTCTGATAAAGATCAGATCATTTTTAGGTCTTGATACATAAAACCCTGTAAATAAAAGAGAGTGGAGACTACAATCCCTTCACACAGAGCATCATTTAAATACAAATGTGAGGCAGCACCTTGAGGAACATCTTTGTCTTGCCGGTCTTCCAGTCGCCTTTTTTAGAGAGCACTCTTTCACAGATGGACTCACAGCATCTCTCTTTGCTTTCCTGTAGCAAAAACAAACATCATACAAGGTGAGAGAAGCTAAAACAAGTTTAAGAACACGGCTACTCTATTATGTCCAACCCACTGTTTTGGGATCACAGGTAGACGTCTTCAGAAGGACTCTGTAGCGATCCAGAAACTCGCTGAAGGTGTAGCGTACGGGATACCCAGCCTTCCGGATCTTGATGGTCTCCATCATGCCGGAGTAACGGAGCTGACGCATGCACAGTTCTCTGTCGAACAGCTGACACAGAGACAGGGTTTAGTTTACCTTCAGCGAACAGTGCTGGCGTTTTTGTTCTGGTTGAGTGGAAGGACGGTCTCTCCTCACCATTGGCTTTTTGAAATCATTGGGTTTGATGCAGCGAATGAAGTAAGGCTGACACGCAGTCAGTGTTTTCATCAAAGAATCCAGAGACTGACGGAACTGACCAGTCAGAGTCGGGATTCGTTTCTTTCCATCGGTCCCTTGCTGTCAGACCAAAACAAAGATCATGCTTGTTATTTGATGTCATTTACCTCAGGATCACAGCTGAGTCTTCAGAACATTGGAGGTGGAGTTTACCCGAACTGTGTTCTTGGACATGTTGATGATCATCTTGGGGTTGACGCTCTTGATCGTATTGGACGTCGGAGCCAGGTCATTCTGAAACGTCTGCTTGAGGAGTTTGTTGGTGGAGGTCTCCACCAGCTGAATCAGATCTGGGCTGAGCGTGTCACGGTTTTTCTCAAGGAAACCTAAAACGTTCCAGAGCGAGTTAGAACAGGGAAGGCACTGTACAAGAGAGGGATTTGTTGGTTTGAATAGTTTAAAAAGCACCTTTTGAATCATAATAGACCTCTCCGGCAAAATGTTGGATTCCAAATTGTGTATCGTGGTTGTTTTTTGGAGGAATGAAGATGTTTCCTTTATCGTGATAATTATTCATCTTTTGGAGCATGGTGGTGTCTGTGCCCTGGAAATATATCAGAGCATAGGAGTGAAACGTGCCGTACTTTGCTGTGTTTAAAATCTATGACTAGAAGAAGGATAGAGACCTTGGGGAAATTGCTCTCCTCATCAATCAGTGCCAACATGTTCATAGGTTTGTTTGCCAAAACATCCAGGGTGCGCTGATTGTCCTGGTAGTCGATGTGTTTCCAAACAATGTTCTCGCGGGTGTACTCGTCTTGCTCAAGCTTGAACACGTGTTTGACGAAGAACTGCTGCAGCTGCTCATTGGCAAAGTTAATGCACAGTTGCTCAAAGCTGTAGAGACAAACAACAAACAGGTTTTAGTCTAAACACAACAGATCCAAAGTCACGAGAGTTCTTCCAGATAGTGACCTGTTTTGTTTGAAGTTTTCAAAGCCGAAGATGTCAAGAAGGCCAATGGACTGTTGGACATCATTCTCATCCTCAGGCGGCTTATAAATGGCAGAGTTGATTTTGTCCACGACCCAGATGAAAAGTCTTCCATATATAGCCTAAAAAGACAAATAATAGACAAAATAGTTGTGTCAGTCTCCTTTTCAAAGCATAAGTCTGTAGATTGTTTTGTTCACCTAGATTTAACTACGTATTCTGTATGAAGAGATTATTTGAAATAATAAACTACTTTTTGAAAATTTACGAGACACATTAGGTGTATTTGCAGCAGTTGTGGGCACAGCTAACCAAATAGTTAGATTTTCCAACTCATAATCTGCTAACTAAACATAGGTCTGCTAACAATATGCCACTAAACATAAACCACTAACAACTAAGACGACTGTTATTCAGTCTGCCTCGCACATCTTTGTCTCCTTCCAGCTGAAGACTGTTGGGACTGACACCAACCTGTTGATGTTAGCTTGTTTGTTAGCTTTTAGCAGAGTTTAAGTTGGCAAAATCTGTAGTTAAAGCTTATTGATCCACTAATGGTTTTCAAAGTTAGTGAAAAAGATAATCCACTAATGGTTTTCAAAGTTAGTGAAAAAGATAATCCACTAATGGAAAATTAGTTCGCTGTTAGCTGTTAAGCGGAACCATGCCCACAACTGCAACACATGCATATGTGAGGTTGGAACATTAAATTAAATGAACACCTTTATAAAACCTAACACTAAAGAAATCACTCTCAACAAGTTTTACAGTTTTGAATTGGTTTATCAATCAAAACATCCTGCTACAACAAATACACTAAAGCTTGGTCCAACTCCTCAGAACAAGACTTGGCCTACACCTCAAGATTGAGGGACACTATTGGGGTCAGTAATGTTCATGTTTTGGATAGAGAAGGTTAGCTTTTTCCACCTTGACAAAGGCGTCCCTGCCGTCCAGAGCTTGAACGGGATTCAGAAGTTTGTTCACCGTGTCTCTAGCAGTTGTGACGGAACGCTGAGTTAGACTTTTGTCCAGCGCTTTAGGATCCACCTGAGATTTTAAAACATAAAACAATCAGAACAGGTCTTGGTTTGCTGTTTCCATTAGCAGACATAAAGCTACACCTGCCTCCAGCAGCTGGCTGGCCATGTTGAAGTGAGCTGACTTGAGGACGTCGCAGCCTTCCAGGTTGCTCACAATGGTGCCTGAGATAAAGCAGAGAATCACATCCAGTGACCGATAACTTGCAGCTACTTGTAGAAATTTAAGAAAGCGTGTTCTTACTCTCAAAGCCCACGTTGCCCAGGTGAAGGATTGCAGCTAGCAGTTTAGAGATTTCCCAGGAGTCCGACTCTGAGAATGTGAGGATCTTCAAAGCTGAACGGAAGTGAGCGTACTCCGTCACGTCATCGCGTCCTTCACAGCTGGTGCAGTTACCCTGTTTAATTAGGAACCATTATTCTTTTATCTGTGATACACATATATATTTATAATTAAAACAACAATAAGGGCAGATTACCATGGTCAGGTATTTGTACTCTGCAGCCGTCCCAAGAGAAAGGATCTTCTTCTGCTCTGCTGACATGCCCATCAGCATGTAGTAAAATATGTGGTAGTTTCTTTCCTGAGGTGCCTGTTTGTGACAATAAAGATTTATTACCACAAGAAAACTTGACTAGTGCCTCTGAAAACAAAATCCAGCTGATTGATTTCCTCACCTGACGACAAACTCTAGACTTCTCCAGCAGGTACTGCTCCACTCGGGCCCCTTCGATGGCCCCTCCTTTGCTGAAGCTGATGTCGATGTACTTCCCAAATCGACTGGAGTTGTCGTTGCGAATGGTTTTAGCGTTGCCAAAGGCTGAGAGGGAAACATATTTCGTTAGAAGATAAGAAAGCAGAGGGCAGGTGGAAGTGAGTCAGGACAGGTGGAGGAGATGAGGAAGGTCACAGAGGAGGTTCGTGGACGGAGATGACTGGATTAGAAGCTTTTATGTGGCTGCTTGACTCTGACCTTCCAGGATGGGATTAGCTTCCAGGATCTGCTGCTCAATCCAGGAGTGCTGTCCGCTGACTGCAGCCAGGTACTGCAGCATTAGCTTGGTGCTCTCTGTCTTCCCTGCTCCTGACTCACCGCTGGAGGACATAAAACATGAAAACAGCTGTCAGTGTGTCCAGGAATGATTTGTTTATAGTTTTTTGAAATACTCTTTTAATATTCTAAACCTCCTCTCCAGTGTTGGACTGTGGACACAGTTCTGCTAACAGCTATATAGCAAAGCTAACTTTTCATTTAGCGTGTTAGCATTTTTGCTAACCAGTTCAGACCAATTAGCTTCCACTAAAAAGGTTTGCTCACTTTACGTCCCAAAGCCAAATCAGCTATCCCCTCACACATGGAACACTGCATGCCTGCGCTACGTGTCTTGTGTGTGTGTAGCTTTTTTAGCATTTTGTATGTCCACCTGTTTGGGCCTTCAACTACAAGAAGACAGATGTGTAACACAGATTGAGTGACAGTCGCCTTCGTCCACTTAGATCTCTGTATTCTGGTCAGGAAGTGTCACGGTCTGTGTCTGTGGTGAGTGTTTTCTGCTTACTCTTCTAGTTTCTGTACTCTCTGCTTCAGCTCCGCCTCCTCTCACCTGCTCCTCAAGTTTCTGTCCCAGGTGTGTCTTGTTGTAGCTCATTAGTTCCTCTTTATATTCTGTTCTCTGTTCTCAGTCTGCTGTCAGAGCTTTGTTTCGCTGTATGGTCACTTCCACAGTGAACATGTTTTTTGGTTCCTCATATTCAAGGCTGTTTCAGTTTACTTTATTTATTTTTTTGTAGGTAGACCTATATATTGCTGTCACGCCAGCTTTTTGTTTTGTTTGGATAAAGCCTTGTTTTGGCCACATATCATACCTTCCAAGCCCTAAATGCCCTAAAGCCCTTTAGAAAATGAAGTGACTCAGTTTACATGATTTTATCCCAGCGGATTTATGGTTCAGAGGAAATATAGAAATATTTTTTTCTGATTATGTTTTTAGACGCTAAACACAATTCTGATTTTATTTGTTTGTGACTCAGTGAATCCTGGTTGGATTGTGATGAAACTTACAGTTAATAAATCTTTTAGAACTACTCTGCATTCAGCAGACATGCAGGTTGTGTGTAAAGAGACGGCAAGATTGTTTTTGTTTACTTGCCAGTTCTGATTGTGGTTTTAACTGAGTTTTAGGTAGGTAGTGTTGAATCTGGCAACTTTATGTGTCTATAACTGGCAGGGTGGCAGCCATCTTTGTAGTCCCTATTTTATGGTTATCTTAAATGGTACTGACCCCAAACGTTAATCAGTTCAAAATACTAGTTCACTTATAATTTCATGAGCGTTTCATTATGATCCTGTCATTAGTTCAAAAGATATCTTGCTAACAGTAAGAAGACATAAGGTGTCTGTGTAAA
>JAUBOC010000103.1:21397489-21410765 GCA_032275365.1 Anablepsoides cearensis | reverse complement strand
GATAGATTATATAAACTGTAAAATATTAATATTAACTGGGTTAATATTATTATTAATAGTTTTAATGATTTCTACATAGTTAGTCCGTGTTTTCTGCTCTGTTCTCCACATGTACAGTAATGGTAAATCCAGACTCTTGCCCATTTAGCGTTAGCCGTTAGCTTCACCAGCCGATCACACGGTCATGTGGTTTTTGCGCACTCCAGCTATTATATATAAGTTCCTTGACATCCACCAATCACAGTTAAAATCACAGGAAAATGCAAAAGATGCTACACGCACCCACAAGGCAAACATAGCATTAGCAGAACTTAAATGCAGCAGATCTAATTGGTCTGCTAACAGTTTCCAAAGGTAGAAAATATGATAATCCACCAAACAAGACAGTTTAGACAGGGGACAGTTCATTCCAAATGGGGACTGTGATTTAACCAGGAAAGCAGTGGTGTGCAGTTTTGCTAATCTGCTAATAGCAAAGCTAACTTTTTGTTTAGTGGATTAGCATTTCTCGCTATACTTGGAAAGAGTTAGGAAGCCATTTAGCTTCAGCCAAATTTCTGCTAACTGTAAGTCTGTGAACCAAATCAACTATCCCCTCACACATGCAGTGCTGTACGCCTGCATCAAGCTAGGTTTATAGTTAAAGCCATCGCGTCCCCTCACCCCCACGCATTGGCCCCGCGCGGTGTCCCAGCGTGGGGTCATGCACCTCCGAATTTTTGTAACTCTGCAAAGGTTGCGCACCATTCAAATAGTTTGTCTGTCTGTCAAGCGTTTGCTCTCCTATTTATAACGTTTCACAAGTTATAAAGTGTACTGCCACATGTCATTTTGGAGAAATCTACAACAACATAGTGTACAACCCCCCAAAGCGCGACTATAACCCAGCCTTCATGCACTTTGTGTGTGCATGTAGCATCTAGCATTTTGTGTGTCCACCTATGTTAGTCTTGTGGCACAGATTGGGTAATTATGACACTCAGTTCCTTATAATGGTATATGGATAGAAAGGTAGATTTTGGTCACTAAAAATGCTAAACTAAAAGATACTAAATGTATTCAGATCTTGAGTTAGTGCTTAATGTTAGCTTCCAATGATTTTCCTACCTGTTCAGTGGGTTTGCATTTGTTTAGCTAATTTATTAGTTACCAGGTTGGTCGTTGGCAAAGCTAACTCTTAGGTTAGCTGTGCCCAAACATTAACAAAAATATGCACACACACACACACCCTACACATTATTGTCCACCTTTACCTTTTGACAAAGGGTGATATTGACAATGATGCTCATGTTACACACATGTTGCACATATCCAAGCTCACCCCCTCACCCCTGACTGTGCAAACTCAAAAGAGTCCTCTTTAGGAGCAGATGGCCAGTAAAGCCCTGGCTCCTGGGTCAGATAAAGACGCCTCCTGGGGCATGTTGAGTGCAGAGTCTTCAATCTGCCAGCCAGCAGAGACGGATGTCCCTGAGCTCTGAGTGTAGAAACACTCCGTGTCCGATGGAGGCAGGTGGCTCAACTGTGCCACAAACAGCTTCCAGCCCCGATACCGAATGAATTTATAGTTTAAACACCAGAGAAGGAGGTTTTTTTTGTGACAACAAAACAAACTAAAACAGGTTTTCTGAATACACCTTGAAGGGTATCAGTGCAGATACTGCAGGAAATTAACATGATCAACTTTCTTCTCTAAAAACCAATAATAATTTAAGACTTGTAATAATCTAACGTGACAAAATGCTGGCATATAAAAAGTATAAAAAATCGAAACAAAAATAACACAATGCTAACGCAGCAACATTAATCAGGTGTGTAATGACACATTTGTTTCTTACTTCCTGATGGCACTTTTTACTTAAAGACAGGCAGACAACAAGACCGACTAGAAAGTAAGCCTCAGTCAATCACTGTGCAAAAACTTCAACTCCTATTTAAAGTTTGTGGATGGGTTTTGTGTCACACACTCTGAAATCTGAGGGGATTAGAGAGATAACCTGGTGGTTCCTTCAGACAGATACACTGAGTGAAAAAAGACAAAAATGCTAACATTTTGATAAAAAAAAACTGCATAAGATTTGCAAAGTTTGGGAGATTTTGTTAGCCTATATTTAAAAAAAGTTAGCTCAAAAATTGGTGTGTGACATCATCACACATTAGGTTTGACATTCAGTAGTAAAATGTGTAAAAATCATAAAAGTTGAACTATGATATCATGCAAAGTCCAGCTTTCTCTGATACTCAATTATGCTTTTTTTGTGAATGATGCCAGAGCTTCAAACACAGAGGGGTTTGCTCATTCATTTTGTCAGAATTTTGTTGTTATGTGTGATGAAATTTTGTAGTTTTTTGTAAAATTCACCAATTCTAACACAAAGCCCACGAGCCAAGTGTGGTCCACTGCATTTTATGTGGCCTACAAGAGCTTCAAAGACGTAATAATGTCAATGTTTAATAATAAGCATTTACTGCTTTGAAGTCAGCCTTGACCATAAATTACATCTCCCATAATGTTGATTATTTTACCCATGAAAAGATGGCATCCTGTGCTGCGTTCCAGTTGTGGCGGAACTTGAAATTCTGAAGCCGAACTGACGTTAGTTCCAAGTTGAAAACGTTCCTGTGACAAACTTGTCAGAACGTCAGAAAGTGTTTCTATTTTTTTCTCTGCAACAATAACACAACAGCTTTTTGAGTGTACAACCAGCGTTAAACCATATCTTCTTACAATAACTATAAAGTACTACAAGTACACCTGACAATGTAAACAACACAGAACTGCTAAAAACTGTGAAAGTAAAGAGTTTGACCTGTATATATTTGGCGGCACGATGGTGCAGTGGTTAGCACTGTTGCCCCACAGCAAGAAGAACCTGGGTTCGATCCCCGGTTCGGACCTGGGGTCTTTCTGTGTGGAGTTTGCATGTTCTCCTCGTGCTTGCGTGGGTTTCCTCCGGGTACTCCGGTTTCCCCCACCCCTAAAAACATGTACAATGAAGGTTGCCTTCAGGCCTCCCTTGAAAAAGAGATCTGACATCTCAATGGGATTTGCCTGGTTAAATAACGGTAAAATAAATAAATAAAATATATCTCATTGAGTTTGACTCTCTGTTGATGGGAGGAGCAGCCATGTTGAAATGATGACGTAACGCATGCTCAGGCTGCTTGGGTATGGTCGTGTTGCAAAGCTCCTCCCTGGAGCTCAGTCTGCAGCTGTTATTGTTTGTTAGCTGTGCTCCACCGTAGCAATAATGAGTTGAGGAATGTGACATTTTGGTTGAAATTAAACACGAAACGTTGCAGTTAATTACAACTGTCTGTTTGAGGACCACCACAATGCTCATATGACACCCCTGGTTTATGATGTGCAGCTACCAAACATCCGAGCCCACTGTTCCTGTTTGAGCCCAGTCAGACTGAGGTATTTTTGTTTGTTTCAAAGCTGAAGAGTCAGAAAAGAAGTGAATCTAAATAGTTCTGGATACTACAACTGTATAAAAATATGTTTTTATTAATCTCTAGATTATAAAAACACAATTTTAATTTTACTTATTGAACAAGTTTTCTGGCTTTGGATGGTTGTTAAAAAAAACTAATTTCTGTTGTTTTACTAAACAACAGCAACCACTTACACACTAGAATGAGCCATATATGACCACTGACTGCTCAAACAGCTCATCCTTTGTTCTGCTGGGAAAAGCTGTTCAGAGGGAAGAAACAAACCTAACCGCCACCTCATCTCAGCCACTCTGTAATGTACAGGATTTCATTTGTGGGAAGACACAACTTTTTCTACACCAGTTCTCAGACCCACAGAGGTCCTGGTATCAAACACTCCACATGTTCCTGATCCAGGCTCAGTCTGGTCCCAGTCTTTCTGTGATATTTATGATAAATTGGTGGCATGAGATTAAAAATTATATATTCTGCTGAGTAATGTGAATAAAAAAACACGTTTTTTAATTGAAAATACAAATTTGATTTATAAACATGAAAGAATAATAGAAAAATTAAAAAAAAAGATTTTTTTTCAATATCAAGGTAAAAATGTAACTTCTGAACAAAAAGCTCTTATGGGTTTGATGTGTTTTTGATTTACTTTTTTATCTGAGTTTTTATTTTAATCTGAATCTAACCGGGTCAGAAACAGTTTTTGTACGAGAGCTGACAGCTTCCTCCGTCTGCTCCCGAGTCTTTCCCAAATGTCTGACTTTGTGTTTCTGGCAGCTTGCTCCCATTGTGCAGCACTTCCTGACAGGAGGCACTCTGGAAGACTGGGCTCAGTCAGCTGCGAAGGAATGTGACATTCCTTTCTAAAATTACGGATGTTTCTTTGGATTTCTGCCTTTTCTCTTTTGTGGTGTCTGGAGAAAGTGTTTCCAGACACCAACAATGAGCATAAACTCTAAATGTGATCAACAATAGATGGTTACAGACAGAACACTAACCGTTTGTATCAGTGATTTACTCTTTTTCAATGTCTTACAACAGATCTGTCATTTTCATTCTTTTCTTTTCTTTCATAAAGTCAAATAAAAATGAAATTAAATATAAAGCTTTGTACTGCAGAAGTTTCTAGCAGCCCATGTATGGCTCATATCATATGTTTTATTGAAAACCACCTGTAGCATATTTGCATTTGCCATTATGACCCACTTCCAGGCTGATTTCTGAGACCTGGAGTTCTGGGGGACGATTTGACTCTCAGTCAGTTTCAGCTGGTCTTCAATTAAATAATGAAGGAAGAAACCCCATCATTGTGTTGCAAATAAAATGACATGACAGAAAGATTTGTGTGTTTTTGATGTAATCTGTTGGGTTTTGTGTCTGATTGCCTGAATTTTAGATGCACACCTATATTTTTTTATTTTGGGGTTCATTGTAACCATTTACTTTAAAGGGATTATTACACAAAATCAACTTTTTTTTTTTGTTTTATAACATATAAAATCATTCCCTCATCAAAAACATACCCAGAGTGTTGATTTGACTTATTCATGCATGTTTAAGAAATTACAGCATTTTCATAACAACTGAAGGTAACATAGATATTTGATTTTTTTTTTCATTTCATTAAAATGCAAACAAACAATTTTATACACAAAAAGAAAAAAAGAAAAAGAAAAATAAGAGAAAATATATATATACGTATATGTATATAAAAAACTTAAATAAAATTAAATGAAAGGCAACAGAAAGAAGAAAAAAATCTTATAATATCTGGCCCTTTTTTCCAAGAACAAGTTCATATAACAAAAAAATCCATGTCATTAACAAAACAAAAGACAATATCATCTAATCCCTAAAACAAAAATTATTATAGATACACATTATACTATTTCATATTTCTTTAACAATCCAACTTTTATCATTTTCTTAAACGTACACAGTGATCCTGCATTTTTTTACATCACTTCCCAAATTATTCCATAGTTTTATTCCTTGAATTAAAGTACACCGTTCCTTCAGACTAGTTCTGATTGGTTTTACAAATAGCTCGGTCCCTTTAAGGTTATAACAGCTATTTCTCTTTACAAAATGTACTTGGATGTTTAAAGGTAATATGTTTTTGTGGGTCTTATACATAACCAGTAAAATATTATAATCAACCAAATCAAAGAACTTCAATATTTTCAGTTTATGAAATAATAAATTTGATGGGTGACGATTGATTGAAGTAGAGATTTGAACTAAGTGCCTGGAAAACACATAATAACACCCCCATCCCCCATTTAAAAAAAAAAAACAGTACATTTTATTTAGTTTTAGTGTTCGTTTCTATAACTTACTTCCTTGTTAACTATGACATCATAACTGGGGTGGGACCTGACTCTTTTGTTATGTGTGGTTCACCCCATTTTGCAGGGTTCCCATAGTCAGGATGGAGATTTCAGGAAGTGGATTAAATCTGAGTTATGTGTGGTAACTTTGAATGAATCAATCTCCTGTGTATAATTTGGTCTCTCATTTGAACATGATCTTTCATGATGAGCCCCGCCCACAGTGAGGAGGCATTCTGCTCAAAGCAAACACAATCAGGGTCATGGTAAAATAAGACCAGGCCAAAAAGGTCATAAAGGATCTGCATCTGCTAGCATTCTCACAATTCATTGTTTCAACACAATGTCTAAACAATATGTTATTATTGAGCTCCTTGATCATATCTTGGATCATGACGCTGATGATGAGGAGACACGTCAAAAGAGACCTGACATAAAAGATGCTAAAGGAAGAGTCAGAAGTTGAAGACAACACACTGCAGATCAAGAGACAAGATATAAAGGCCCTCCAGACTCTGTTCAAAGAATGAAGACAAACATATCTCCTATGATTGTTTTTGCTTTTGTTAGAAATACTGATGTTGTTACTGTTTCTTTTTTTATTGTTAGTTTTATTTACGTTCTTTTGGTTTCTGGTTGATTTAAAAACAAATATCATTGATAAACTTTGTGAGAAAAAGAACATGTTTGATCTGTAAAGTTGCTGTAGTCAAAACAATCCATAAAACAGGATTTATTATTCAATATTGAGTTTCAAGACTTCAGATCAGTGAATAGTTTAGATTGTACTGCTCATTAGAAAATAAGTTATTAAAAAGAAACAGAACATACACTGAGGTGGTCCTTTGTGACTCAAAACAGTTAAAAGAATCAAAACAACAGCAGGTTTAAACAAGAACAGTGTGGCGTACAGCACATGTCAAACTCAAGGCCCGTGGGCCCAAAGATGGCTTGCCACAGCATTTAATGTGGCCCCAAAGAGCTTTAAAGATGTATTGTCTTAAAGTGCCTGTGACATCAAATTTTTGTAATAAATATAATGTATTTTTGGAAGGATAACACTGATAACATATTGTTAATAATAAAGATTTCATGTCCCTGAGATGAACAGTAGTTGAAATATTTGCATGTGAAGTAACAGGAAGTGATGTCAAAGGGGAATGTCTGCATGTGAACAGAGCATTGCTAAAATGGTTAACAACACAGACAGTAGAGAAGAATCTGATGTTTCTTTAGATGATTTTAATCACTACCATAGAGAGATGAAAAAGAGTTCAAATAATAGTAGTAATAATAAATAATAATAAATAATAATAAATAATAACCAATTAAATGATGCAAAAAACAGGGAGTTTTCTTTCTCGAAGAGCTCCCCTTTGATGTCACTTCCTGTTTCACTTTAGCTGAGCCAAGGTCAAAAGAAAATGTGCCAAATATGTGACATAATGGGTAAAATCATGTGTACTATGCCAAGTTTATTCAATATTTTCTTTAACTTTTTGTATTTCATGGATATGCATGTCGCATGCACTTTAAAATAAGTTCCCATAATGCATGTTGATTATTTTACCCATGAAATGATGACATCCCACCACTAGGTGGCACTGCAGGGGGTTCAAATGTAGCAAAAAACATAGTGTAAAATATAATTCGTGCACCTCCAGTGGGAATTCCCTGTCAGAAAGAGAGTTTAGAGTGATGGCAGCTACTCACCACAACGCATCAGTGAGTAAAACTCTTACTTTTACTTTTAATAGTATTTCTGTACTATTTATTTTACATTTAGTCAGTCGTACACGTAGTACTTTTCCGTGTTTATAAGAGGACGTGTTAAACACTGTTTCTATGCAGGAAATACCAGGTAGAGCTCAGTTATTGTTTGTTAGAGGAGCTCAGCCGTAGAAATGAGATGAGGAACGTGACGCTTTTGTTTTTAGTTGAAGTTAAACACAAACAATTGGAAGTTGGAAGAACTGGTCCTTTGAAGACCACTGTGATGCTCATGTGTTTGACACCCCTGGTTTCTGTTTATCTTTTTGTGGACGCTTTGAATTCATCATTTTTTTTAAATAAAAGTAGAATAACACATGTTTTGTGAAAAGGGGAATTTTTTTTAGCAAATCCTGATAAAGATGTATTGTCTTAAAGATCCTGGCCCTTGCCTTACAGTTCCGCTCAATTCTAGTTTCCTGAAGCAAAGCAAAGAACAAGGGTCTGGTTTTAACCATAAAGCAGACATCTTGTTTCATAACTAACCTCCTCGTCCTGATCCTCCCACAGTTATGGATGTTATGAAGCCCCCACCTGACAGTTTCCATCAGCAGGCTGCAGGTTTCCCCCTACAAAACATGTTGCTCCACTGCCGGAGAATTTGTATGCAAATGGGTTTGCTTCCTGTACTCTATCTGCAGAGCCCAGGGTGGGATTTTCCTCTTTCCTGCTGTCTGACCGCTCACACCCCCACCCTCGCCCCCAAACAGCCCTCACCCTTTAACGCCAATTTATCACATGAAGCCTCTTTGAGTCCTGATTCATCTCAATAATCCAGGTGGAAAAATCTAACACAGTTGAGTCAGGTCCTCTGGACGAGTTCTCCTTTGTTGAAACGTTTCAACATTTATCTGAGAGACTTCTTCAGTCTGAGGAGCTTCAGATAAACTCAGCCTTATAGGCAGTACTTCCACATGGTGGACAAACAAGTTTAACAATTTTATTGTCACCGTTAAACACTGTCAGTTTAAAAAATATATTTTTTAGAAGCCTCTTTGGGTTTGTTTCACCAGATCAGTTTCGACTAGTTTTTTTTTTGCTGACTTGTACTAAATAAAGGAGTTTTTTTCTAGAGAGCAGGGTCGATTAACCCTGAGTTTGGGAAAAGTTTCTCACTCCAATTAAACTATGGTAATAAGATAATTATAGACCTGTAACTAACTGGAGGAGTTCAATTTTAATCACTTAAACTGACATTAAAACAGAATTATTTCATATAGCCTGGCGTCACAAGAGGATTTTCCCATCCTGTAGGGACGGGCAAATGGTGGCCTGAGGGCCACATCCAGCCCACAAGTGATTTCTGTCTGGCCCGCCAATATTACATTTTTTTGATTGTTTATATGTTTTGTTTTGGGGGAGCTAGACTAACTGTTCACAGCATTTGAAGGCAAACCTTTAAAAACCTGAGGGATTTTAATATGTCTCCACAACTCTACAACTAAAAATTTTGGCCTCTTCCATCATTTAAGTTACCCACCCTGATTTATTGTGTGTTCTCAGATTGTTTCCATCAGTTTGACTCATGTAGCTCATTAACAGTCTCCTCTCCTGCCTCATGTATAGTAACACACCACAAACATACATATACATAAACAGTCTGTCTTGAAGAGAAATATGATTTGCAGAAATGATTTTGCTGATCAAACAAGCCACAGTTATCACAAAATCCTTCCTTTTTTTGGTCTGCGCCCTCCTGCAGGGGTCGAACCTGCAGCCTCATGAGACCCCAGAGCTACCGCTCAATCACAACAAAATACAGACAAATAATTTAAGCTGTAGGATGAAGATCAAGTGTAGGATGCAGAAATGAATAGAAATCAATATAAGGTCCTGATTGCACAGTGACAAAAACCTGTGTGAGTGTCCACTCCAACACAAATCTACCTGAGAGTGTGAGAAAGAAACCATGCTGAAGTCACACCTAAGGTCCCAGTGATTGGTCATATTTGTTGGGGAATACCCAGGGTGAGGGAGAGTTGAATAAAACACCCTGAACCAAATGAAACATATTAAAACTGACTCTGTTCAGATGGTGACATGAGACTCATCAGCTGACAGGAAATACCTCTCATTTTTTATGAAACAAACTTTAACCTATTGAGCCCCACGGAAAACAGCATTTCCCGTTTTCTATGTCTTTTAACTTCTGTTAACTTAAGATCTGTAAGTTGAACATGGACATGTTTGGTATCAATAGAAAGCTAAGAATATTGGCTAAAACATCCACCAAACACAGTTCAAATGACAGGCAGATGAATCAGAAAGTAAATAAATGGTACAAAATGGGATTGTTGCAAATCTGTAAATACATTACAACAAATCTGTAAATACATTACAACAAATCTGTAAATACATTACAACAAATCTGTAAAGGAAAACTTTTTGACATTTGTTTTTAAAGTCAAAGCAGATACCAAAATATGTTGTAAAGTGTGTTAAAAGTTTTGTTTCACATGATTTTGAATGAATATGATCCAACTGAAGTCAAATATAATTTCTCATTATTATATATATATATTTTTTTCTTTCTTTCTTTTTAGAATTCCTTTATTTAAAACAGGAACAATGTGTAAATAAAACATTAAGAAGATGCTTTGCACCAGATTTAGCTTAAGCTAATTTCCATCTGTAGTCCCTGAACAACAAAATGCAATCTATAATCAAAACATACAGCAATAATCCATAAAAATTCAAAACACAATTACTGTACAGAGTCATAAAAAACAGTAACAATCAATTCTAATTACAATATTTATACACAATAATAAAGTACATCAGCAAAAACAATTCTACATGCTGAACATTTGTTCAGTAATCACTAATGCAAGGATTACAATTAAGATATTTCAGTGCAGACATTGCTGGTTTTCCAATAACACTTTCCTAACATTATAAGTAAAGTCGTTCAGGTCAGTAAAACGTTTAAGATTTACTGGAAGCTTATTCCATTCTGTGATGCCTTTAAATGAAAAGGCTGTGTGACAAATAAATGTTTGGATCATTTTTCAAAGAACAAACATTCAATAACAAGTCTTTATAGGCAGGAATGAAAAAAAAATTGGACAGAAAAAATTAACTTTGATTAACATTTATTAATGGTTCCATCATGGTCTGTCCTGTGCAGACTGACAAAACGCAAAATTATTGCTTTGCTAAAACCTCTGTAACTTTGCTCCAGTTGATTTTAGCAGCATGAATCTTTGCACAGGTAATGTCTACAAGTGAATTTATGGTTTCCAAGACTTGTTAGTCTGATTCATTATGATTTTAAATAGGTTATTTACTGTCTAATTAAAAAATTATTCAGACAGAATGGAAAAAGATGTAAAAAAATGATGTTCCATCCTCAGTATTTCTAAAACCAAAGCAGCTGTTTTAATACATACACTTTTGATGAAATCTCCCAAGTGTTAGCTTTATTTTGAAACCAAGATTATTTAAGTAGAATTTATAAATGCTGAGATATACTCAGTTACATTTCAGCATGGTATTTTGAGCAAAAACATCAAGAAACCCCTTTGGGGCTTAAGAGAATAAAACCATCTAACCAGATCTCATTAAAAGAGTTAAAATTATGACCTCTCCTTATTTTACAGCTCTGTTAGATTATTACCATGTAAAGCTGTAAATATGAACCTAAACCCCACCAGCTGTACTTCCAGGTGTCCTCAGCTCCACGGACACAGACAGAACCTGCTGATTTACGCCTCCTCTCAGACACATCATGGTTGTTTCTCTCTGATCTCCTTCATCGCTGACAGTTTTACAGCTCGTGTAATCAAAGCCGTGAACACAGAAGCACCAGAGCTGATTTAGGTACGATAGAGGGGGAAGCTGTTAAAGCTCTGTGGTGGCTTTTTTTTTTTTTTTTTGGAGAACATGTTGGGAGTCTCAGGAATTTAGAAAATGTTATTTTCAACTGCTTCTCGTTAGTTCAAACCCTGTTAAATTGCTAAACAACAATCAGGTGAGGACGACTGGAAGGAGGGGACATTAAATCAGTAACGAGATGATTTCAGCCTCCTGGACTCTTGAACCGGGAGGAGTGGGGTGGTTTTTGGAACGAGATGATAAAAACATCAGTTTCTGACAGCCGTTTTCTTATCTCTCCCCACCTCTTTGTCAAGTGATAACAGCTGCCTGGGTGTAATGAGGCGGGAAAAGTAGTTCCCTCTGAATAACCAACAGTTTTTACACGACCCATTAACATGTCTGATTACTGGTAACAGAAGAACAGACCTGGTCCAGATGGTTTCTGAGATACTAACACTTCCACAAATAAATTAAATGTACATATTCTTTATTTTATTTTCCAATTTTTCTTAAATCACGGATGATTAACTGGCTAAAACTGATGACAGCAAAACAGCAGGTTCTGCTCATGAATATGATGTAAAACAAATCGTTTTATTATCAAATTAAACTTTTGTCAGGCCTACATGTGTTAAATGCATCTGTTGATAGAAGTGGTTAAAATAAAGAAAAGTTTAATACTAAGACGACAATTAATTTTACCAAAGTTCTTTTGTAACAAACCAATGCCTCCTCGCATAACCAAAATCTTTGTGATGATTTATAGCTTTTCTTTCCTACGATGCACTTCCAGCTGAAAACGGAAACACAAAATCCCACTTTGCGCCTTTAAAGCCCTGCAGTTCTTTGAATCCAGCTCCTATGCCACACGGGTCAAACTCAAGGCCCACGGGCCAAGTGTTGCCCACCATGGCATTTTCATTGGCCCACGAGAGCTTCAAAGACGTACTGATGTCTTAAAATGAGCTGCTCTAAAGCGAGCACTGACCATAAACTACATCTCCCATGATGCATGTTGATTATTTTACCTGTGGAATTACATCATCCCACCACCAGGTGGAGCTGCAAAAGGTTCAAAAATAGTCAACAACCAGTGTTATTCACCTTGCTACATTTTTTCATCAGGTACTTTTGTTGCAGTTGCACTGGGAGGTGGGAATTTCCCACTTACAAGTTGTAAACTTAAACATGATCGCTACTCCTGTGGGAATTCCCCTTCAGAAAGTGGGAGGGCTCAGAGTTCAAGATGGCAGCTTCTCAGCACAACTCATGTTTGAGTAGAACTCTCTACTTTAATAGTATTTCTGTATTTATTTTACATTTAGTCAGTTGAACATGTAGTACTTTTCAGTGTTTATAAGGACATTTAAAACACTGTTTCTATGCAGGAAATACCAGGTAAAGCTCAGTTATTGACTGTGTCACAATTCATTGATATGTAGCCCACCTGGGCCATGTCCTTCCCAGTCCAGGTAGGCTGCATGAAACTGCTGTGAAATGAGACAGTCTAGAACGTCTAATTCTCAGACAATTTATTCTTTTCAACTCAAATTAAACTAAGATAAAAAGGTTGCCTTGAAAGTGAATAACTAATTAAATAAATAAAACAGGTAATGGCAGGTGAAGGAAGCAGCAGCGTCTAAAATACATCAAATAACCCCAAATGACCGAATTCTGTGAGATTCTGTGTTTTATACCAGATTATATTTTTTGTTAATTTCGTGATTCCGTTTGCATTTTGCACATTGTGGAAATCATAGGGCCCTACATCTCTCAGTCCTATTTTTATTTATTATTTTACACACCTGGAAATTATTTCACATACCCCCTGTAATACAGTGGGGAGAACAAGTATTTGATACACTGTTGATTTTGCAGGTTTTCCCACTTGCAAAGCATGTAGAAGACTG
>JAUBOC010000103.1:21258098-21268566 GCA_032275365.1 Anablepsoides cearensis | reverse complement strand
TCTGTTGACAAGCAGCCAAAATTGGCCGTCCGGCGCGTTTTCGCTGCTCAAAACGCGTTTGGTGTGTCCCTGGCTTGCGGGAGCGAGATCAGGGGTGCAGCAGATCCATTTAAAGACTATTTAAAGATTTAAAAACAAATAAAAGTATTTTAAAATGAATCCTAAAAAGGCACAGGGAGCCTGGAGTGAAGCTAAAAAGAGGGAAATGTGCTCATATTTACGTGTGCCAGTTCAAAGCCTCGCTGCAGCACGCTGCAGTTGGACAATGGAGGACCCACTAAACCCCCAGATAAAGTGTGTTAATCCAGCCGGGCGGTGATACAGGCATAGATTACTGTCTCAAAATGTCTTTTTAGAATGATGGGTTTTATTTTGGCTAGCTGTCTCAAATAATAAAAAACTCATTTTAACAACCGATCTAATGTGGCTGTCTAATTAAAGTTCAGGATCTATTTCAACTCCCAAATTCCTCACTAACAATTTGTTGTATTGAGTCAAGGAACCTGGATCTACAGGGGCGTGGCCAACAGCACCTCCAAAAACCATGTTTACTCAACTAGGCTTAGAGGAGCCAGTTGAGTCAATTCAACACATCTTCTTTCCTGAGTTCAAACTAGGGCTGGGCGATATGGCCCAAAAATAAAATCTCCAATTTTTTTCATCACAAATTCGATTTTAATCGATTTGTCTTCCCACTTAACGGAGTGCCTCTGTTTCAGGTGTCGAAACACATTTGTTTTCCTGCTTTTTGTATCAAGAGCCTTCAAACAGATTTTGCAGTGAGGTGTTTGTTGCTCCAAGTCCGAGGTTGCGAAACCTAACCAGTTCCAGAAAACTGAAGACACAGTGTCTTTTTTTGAGAAGTAGATTCTCTTTGCTAGCAGCCATATTGTCATGTTGTGTACCAAGCTTAGAGGGACAGGTGGGGTGACCACTGAACTACAGACGCCTCAAAGAAAAATCTTGATTTTCCCAAATTTAAATCTTTATTAGTGGCAAATTCAAATTAATCGATTAAATCGATTAATCGCCCAGCCCTAGTTCAAACATATTTCATTTATAATGAGGCGTTACATTTTAAAGTAAAGAAGTAAAACTATCATTTTAGCTTTAAAATCTAACAAAATAAAAGTAAAAGAAGCTGTTTAAAAAATAATTGGTAAAATTACACATTCTGAAAAACAAAGAGAAAAAGTTTTTGGTACCTTTTTGTTGGCCAAATCAATGTCCAGCTCATCTTCAGAGTCGTCCTCTCTGTTCTGATCCTGCATGTCTTTCATCTTGATAAGAAGCTCGGCTTTTGGAGCTGATGTGCTGTAATATGTTGAACTGGTCACCATGGTGACGGCTACTGACGCACTGTCCTCCTTCTCCCTGAAACACAAAAAAAGTTTCTCACTTCATCAATAAAAACAGTCTGTGGATTACTGAGCTTAGATAGAAAAGCACACATATCTTTAGTCTAAATTTGACAACAGAATTGTTTTAAAAAGCTTTTTCTTAGATGTGTTCAGGTTCTGTGTAAAAGCGAATGGCTTGTCTGAAGGATGGAGCTCGCACATCTTTAAATAAATAAACAAACAAATAAACAAATAAATAAATAAATAAACAAACCGAAGTTTAAATCCAGGAGGAAAAAGTCTTGAACGTTTATATTCAAGTTTTTATAACAGCCTTGTGGAAATTTAGCGCTTCACTTCACGTGTTTCATATGTATATTTTGTATACTGTCACCATATCTTAATACCACAGTACACCAAAATACCTTCATACTGCCCAAGCCTAATGTAGAAGCTGAACTGATTAGAGCGTTCTGTGTAGTTTAGAAGTGGACAATTTCTTTGTGTGGTGTAGAAGCTAAGAGTGCAAGAAAATATCGATACATTGAAACATTTCATTTCCTGCTACTGTATCGATTCTCTAAAGATCTGTAAAGATTTTTAATGAAGGTTTAAAATTTTAACTTTTCTTGCCAACAGTTCATTTTTGTGTTGTAGTTCAGCCTCCGACCTCAAGTTGGCAGCAGTCAGTCAGACATTTGGCTCCTCCAACCAACAACACTGTCTTTGCAGCAGCTTCATGTCATCTGTTTACTAAACTTTAGGACAACTTTAGGCCATTCTTAGTGTGCTGGGTCACCATACGTTTATAGAACATTTTATTAAAATCTAAAATCTGCCATAATTATATTAAACTATTTAATGGCACATTTAGTCTAACAACTGAAAACATAGATAAAATAAGAAATATGAAACAAATAAAATACATTTAAAACATACTTGTTGTTTTAAACAGAATTTTTGGACAAAAAAATGGCGATATATCGCCTTGCTTAAAGCATCACAATATATTGTGATATATTGTATCGTGACCCGAGTCTTTATGTATCGTATCGACAAATTCTTGCCAATACACAGTGCTGGTTGAAGCTGAACTCATTGAACCGTTGTATCTGTGCGTTTTTCAAATAACCGCTTTATAAACAATACAGTACATGACACAGTCATTTATTTACTAATTTAAACGTCTTTCTAACCCTACATTTGTTTAGCACAATTTAAAATTTCTAAAAATATAATAATTTGTAAACAGTGAATAAATACTTTGTATATTTTGTAGCATTGTTTGTGGGTTTACAAGCTAATGCTGTTTGGGGGGTCAAGGCATGAAAAAGTTCGGGAACCCCTCATTTATAATTTAATTACAGACAGTCAGACGAAGCAGATTTTATGTTAAAATGACCTCCCATACATCTACAGACTGAGTGACTGAGCACGTGCCACTGTGCGCATGCATTACCAAGCGGAAGAAAAAGTAGTTCCCTCCAACCACATATGATTAAGACAAGATTGGAATATTTTAGTTACTTTCCTGTTAATGATGAACATTAGGAGTATCAAAGAGTCGATATTTTGATTTCAGTAACGATCTGCACATCACCACTGTGTGGTGTGGAAGCTGTGAGGCTCACCTGTCCTCTGCAGGTCTGGAGTTGGTCTGCTTTGGCTGCACCTTCCTCCTCTGATGACCTCCTTCTAACAGCTGCTCCCCCTGAGGAAAGATTCCCTCCATCAGGTCCATCGTGGTCTTCATCTTGCTCCGGTCCAGAATATCAACCAGTGATTTATCCTTCCCCATGATGTCCCGTGCCAGCTCCTCTCTCTTCTGGTCCTCCTGCTCAGTCAGGCCTGTGGTTTCTCGCTTCCTGCCGGGCTCATCTGTGGTCTGCAGCGCCTGCTGGCTGTTAGAAGTGGCGTAATCCCCCACTGTGGTCATGTACACGTCTCTCTGCTTCATCTGAGAACCTGCAGGATTGTCGGGCTCCTTCTGACAGGTAAAGGCGCTGAAGACCGTGTCCTGTCCCAGAGCTCCCAGACTGCTGAACCTGGCCACATCGCGCCTCTCGGATTCAATGAGAGGGAGGTCACTTTGCTGCAAAAATGGAGAAATCTCCTTTTCTACGCTTCCCTCTGAGTGTATGATCCTGATGGGCACTCTCCTCACTGTAGAATTCTGATCATCTACGATTTGCTCCATCCTGAAACGTAAAGAGAAGAAAGAAAATCCTGTGAGAAAAAACTATTCAAAGATGACGTGTTTCTTGCTGCTGATTCAAAGTTTTACTGCATGATGGCAGCTGGAAAGTTTTCCATGCCCAGTCTGCTGGAATATCTAAGAGAAGCAGACTCCTCCCTCTCCTTTGGTTTCAGCTAACTGTAATAATCCTTTTGCACAGTCTTAAAGTCACTACAGAATATACTGATTCGTCTGAAATTAAAAAATAAACTAACATTTTTTAGGAGATTTAAACATAACTGCAGATATAAAACCACAATAACTTGACGGTTAGCTCTACAGAAGCTTTAAATTGCCTGTGACATCAAATATTTGTAATAAACATGAATGCATTTGTGGAAAGATAACATTGATAACACATTGCAAAACAAATTTCACATCACTAAGATGAACGGTTGTTGAGATATTTGCATGTGAAAAAACAGGAAGTGATGTCAAAGGGGAATGTCTGCATGTAAACAGAGCGTTGTTACAAAGCTAACGCAGACTGTAGAGAAGAATCTGATGTTTCTTTAGATTATTTTTACTACGGCTGCACAATATATCAAAAATTTATTGTCATCGCGATAAATCACATCACAATATGCAGATCACAACAACTGCATAAACTGCAATAAAAGGTTGACTCAAAAGTTTGCATTTATGAGTTTTGTCATTCAGATGGAAGCTTGAAGTATTTCATCAATCTAATGTATTTGGTTGGATAGGTCTTTGGATAGGTCTATTCATACTTAAAAAATAAATTCAGACTGGAATGGAAATGGTTAGCTATTTTTAGGTTGTTATTTGGCTTTGAACCCAGAGCAGAAAGATATAAACACTACATATGTATTAGTTAATTTATCGCAAGTCATATCATCATCGCAATATTAAGCAGTGTTATCGCACATCGCAGGTTTTCCTAATATCGTGCAGCCCTAATTTTTAGTCGCTATTAAAAAATGACGAAGAAGAGTTAATGTTTAAATAATTTTGTTTTAATAAACAGAGACCAGAGAGTTTATTTTGTTAATAAGTTCCCCTTTGATGTCACTTCCTGTTTCACTTTGGCTGAGCCAAATTTAAAAGAAAATAGGCCAGCTATCTGACAAAAGGAGTAAAATCCTGTGTATTGTTCCAATTTTCTTAGTGTAAAGATGCTTTCTTTGACTGTTTGTACTTGAAAGATATGCACTTTAAAACACATTACAACCCAGAAGCAACAAAAGCCGTGTTTCCATCCAATTTTAATTCAAATTTTGAGCGAATTTTAACAATTTTGCAAAAAGGAAAAAATGCGAATCAGACGTGTTTCCATCAACTGGTTTGAAGCGAATCAATTACGTCAGACGCACGCGTGTAGTAAACAGGAAGTGAAAGTTGCTAAATTTGCAGGGTCCACACATCTAAGGATAATGGAGAGAAGTTATCTGGAACGCGTTGCTACTATCAGGAAAGTTGTTATTATTCTGTCATATCAACTAGTTTTGGCGATGTTACTGCTGTCTGGAGACGTAGAGAAAGAATTTTAATTCTCGTCACGTTACTGGAATAACTGAGAAGACGCAACAGCAGGAGGAGGGTCCTGCTGCCAGTCGCGGCTGCAGCCGACCCGAAACTGGAACCGGTACCGGGAACAGCTGATCAGCTACGAGAGGTAAATGTTCGCTACGTCACAACTTATTCGACTTAAGTGTTTCTATCTCTCCTTTTGCGCATTAACTCTTTTTTGAAAAACCCTAAAACCACCTCCAGTGAGCGTATCAACTTTTATGCGAATCAGAGGAAGTTTTTTCGTATCAAGCCGTTTCCATTCAGCTTTTCTGATGCGATACTCCAAAATGCGCATTAAAAAACGTTGATGGAAACACAACTACTGTGGTCCTTTAGGAGAAATGAAACAAATCTGTTACCTGTGTGATTCCTCATAAAGAGAGACTGGAGGCTTGTCGCTGAGTCTCTGAGGAGAGAACTGAGGAGAGGGGGAGCGCTGCTCCTCCATGCTGTGATGCACTGAGGGTCTGTGGGAGGCAGCTGGGGGCGAGAGGGCAGGCTGATGACTGGATGTTGATCGATGATGCACTGCCCCGTGCCCTTTGCCCTGCTCAGGATCTCCCCTCGCAGAGTGGATGGGATGAAAACCGGAGCTGGGTTCGAAGTTAGCCAAACGGTGGGTAAAGGCGTCGCAGGGGGAACCGGTGAAGGACTCGTGGGAGTTGACGTCTTGGCTTCTGGTAGGGGACGGCTTCTCCAGCACAGAGGCCTTCCTCCTCTGTCCGGATGATGACAACTCTGCGTGGCTGTGGTCGTCAGGCTCAGGCAGACTGTGAGAAGCAGACTTGTGGTTCACCGTGGCAGCAGCAGCTCCCTGTCTACAGTCGGGATTGGCTCCCGTCATGGGTGGAGCGGGCGGCGCGGAGTAATTTTCAAACTCTGCTGGCTTTTCTGCCACTTTGCAGTCACCTGAACCACTGTCAGAGAACCTGAGGAATACAACAATAAGCTTTTAATTACACAGCCAGGCAGCACAGGCTATCATCTCTGTCTGGTTCAAATAATACTGTGGCAGAGAGGCCTCCTTCATCCCTCCAGCAGCCACTATGATTATGCCGCCATGACGGCACAAACGTCCGTGTTAGCTGCCCAGCTGGCAGCCTGAAGAGAAATTCTTCTGTTGCAACAGTCTGCATGAAGGGATAAATATTCCTCCAGAGCAGAGACGTGAGATGCAATCACTTTTTCCTGCCTGAATCACACTCTCCCCTTTAACTCTTTAGAGGACAAATAAAGCATCTGACTCTATGATGGTGAAAAGAAGACTGTAAATAGATTAAAACTTTAAAGCGTTCAATCATTCAGTGTAAATTTAACCTCACAGCACAGGGAGAAGCAATCAATAACCCATCCATCCACTGTGTACATAAAGAGCAGCGAGGGATTACATGTCCAGTTAGGAGCAGTTGGAGAACATTACACATAAATCACAAGTGGTTCTGCAGTCCCACGATAAAATCCACTGACTGTGGCCAGACAGACGCCAGAACCCAAAGCTCCTGACTGAAGTCCTTACAAGCTGGAACAAGTCACCCAAAAACAGAACTGCAGCTGGAGCTCACAGGCTGCCTCGTGCCTCACTTTCAGATCTGCACTATCTGAAAACGTCACAAACAAGCTTGTCACACAAAGTTAGCGTAAAGCTGCCTGTAAATGTAGGATTTAAACACTTAAACTATACATATACACATATTAGGATATGAACCAGCTCACCTTGTGTGTTGCTTTAATCATTACCAACCATTAGAGCTAAAAGTGAGCGTCCTGTCCTGTTTGTCGACTGAAGCCACCTGTTGGTGTCTCTTTCTACCTGTATCAATATCACCATCTGGGTGGGGCCCACCACACTAAGCTCATCTCCTATACCTTCCCGTGACAATACCATCCCCAGCCTGTTGTAATGCAAACACGAGTGTCGTCTGGTGTGGTTCTGACAATGAAATGACTCAATATCAGTTACATCGCACTCCGCTACCAGTTTCACCTGGGATGTTTAAATAATGCAGGACGACTCTTGAAAAACTTGTTGCAAACGTCACACGACTAAAATGCATTTAGAACAGGCTTCCTGACTTTCAACATTTAAGGAACAGAGGCAAAACACTAATTTGTTATAGATCAACATTTTAAAAAGGTACAGTTTTCAGACTTGTGTTCCCCTTGAGCCATTATTTTATACCACTAGTAACCCCTCAGTCAAACGTAATGATGATTCTCCAAAACTATAATGTATTCATATTGATTATTAAATGAAAATTATTTATTTTACCCCCTTAACTAGAACATTTAATTCTCAGGAATTGTATCCTTTTCAACTCAAATTAAACAAAGATAAATATGTTGCCTTAAAAGTGAATAAATAAATAAACACAAGATTATTCAGGAATTTATATAAGTGTCAACTAGTGGGTAGGTTTAATATCTGTAACCACAAACAGTTTCATGATACACTTATTATGATTAGGGCTGCAACTAATGATTAATATAATAGTTATTAAAGGTTTGATTATGTTTTTTTTATTAATCGATGAATCTTAAAAATATATATATTGTAATTTTGACCTCTTTATTCCAAAATAGAAAATTTGGACTGATATAGCAAATCATACAAAAAACAGGTTATATATAATATTAAAATGCAATGCATAAATAAGTCAATATTTATAAAATAGCTTCAGTAAACAAATGAATGTTCACAAAAGATCTACACAAATGTGTGCTATATCCTTGAAAGTCTCTTCATATTTTCTCTCCATGGGTTTTTTAAAATGTGTCCTTGAAGGAAGAGAGTAACCTGAAATAAAACTGAATTATTTTAGTCAAGTCTTTATGTTTGACCATGGAGTATTTTATTATGATGAACAAAACAGTGCAAAATACAAAGTACTAATAAAGCCTGTGGGGATATCAGTTTTTTTGTTTTTGCCAGAAACAACAATGGTATTAATAATTCATTCTGAAGCAATTTGATTATCTGAACCAAACTAATTTCTCAAATAATCCTCACAACATTTTATTTTTTACAAAAATTGACTTAAAGATGCTGCACGTAAAGACAAATCAGGTTTATAAAATAGTTAAGTTTTGTCAGAGTGCTGCACCAAACCAACCACCTCACGAGTACAGATGAGTCAGTTATGCAGAGGAACACACCTTGTTGGTGAAAATAATGGACCTTTATGGGCATCGCTCCTCATAAAATCCCACAGAGTGCTTGAGAAAAACTTCCTCTCTAGCTATGTTCCAACTGCAGGTCTTAATGCTCAAATCAGATGTTTTTATGTTTACATTTACATTATATTTTAAAAGCAACCACAATTAGACTCCATGTGAACTCTGGTGATGAGACCACAGTGTCCCATCATCAACAGAACCAACCAATGCGCTTAACCCCCCCCCCCCCCAGTCCCGTCCCATCCCGCCCGTCACAATGAGTCACGTAGCACTGCTAATGAACACCTGCACATACGCACATGAACCATCCAGTCAGCTAACATTCAGGACCGTTTTTTTCCCAATACACTACCACAATAAGCTTCAATATTATCTGGTACATAACTGAAACACTGTGTCGCAGGACATAAATCATCTTAATGTCTCTTTTCCTCCTGCTGTACCTCATGAATAGTGAAGCATAAAACAACTACCATAGTTGTATTTTTAGCATTTTTGACACCAGAGTTGTGGGAGAGCAGACCAGACTTATCAGTTAAGATATCGTTAATTATATGTGACCCATCATAACGAAATGAGGTTTAAGTCTTAAAGTGGGATGTGGAAAAATTGGCAGATAGTGTTTTCATTAAAATGTTTGCAAAAATTGCATTTTGTCAAATTATAACAAAGAAAAACCTTATCATTAGAATGAATTGTCTGAAATAAATTCTTAAAATAATTTTTAAGCACTTTTTTAAAGAGTGTGAATGAAAAACCTGATCTTAAGGAAAAATGTCTTAACATATTGTGGTATTCCCTGTGAGCTAGCAAAGTTTGTGTGTCTTTTCAGCTAGGAAACCTCAATATTCAAATACTATGTGACATTTCCTCTT
The DNA here is from genome assembly GCA_032275365.1 of Anablepsoides cearensis. NCBI lineage: Eukaryota > Metazoa > Chordata > Actinopteri > Cyprinodontiformes > Rivulidae > Anablepsoides > Anablepsoides cearensis. The sequence goes on along the minus strand of JAUBOC010000103.1, from coordinate 21,259,408 downwards.
TAAAATAACATCAAAAAATCCTAAAATTACAAGAAATTAGGATTCAGACCAAATATTAATGTATCGTTGTAACCAACAAAACAAATTACGTCCTTTCTCTGGATCCACTTATGATATTAGAACGATCTAAGTATCAAAATGTAGCTTTTAAAGCCAAGTATCAGAAAATTTGATTTGGTCATTTTGACCAAAATTGACTTAATCCTCTTTTTGATATGATGGGTCATATATTTTGAAAAGGAGAAATACCTATTTCAGGCATCTCTACACTATGACTAGTATAAATCACGTCAGATTTACCATTAAATTTCAATATATCTTATATGTATTTTTAGATGTTAGATATAAAATTTGACTAGTGTAAATTAAATTGCAGACTTTTTCTTGTTCTGTAACTATTTTTTTTAAAAAAGCAGCTGTGTTCAAAAGCCCTGCCCCCCAAGTCTGTTAAATTTGTCGTATAAAAATCTGATATGGGACAAAACAAACAAAAACAATTCAGTCTTCACTAAATGACACAAAGAGCAGCTAAAGAGACAGTGTATGTTGTCCCAGCTGCACCAAGGCACTGGCATTATCACACCTTCATACATTATAATGACTTCAGTTCTCTACAAGCCTACTACTTATTGATAGAGCTCAAGAGAATAAAAAACACAAGATATCTGTCACATTATACTAGCAAAGAAACGAGTACTAAAACACAAAGTTTAACAATAATGAACAATAAACTTTCCTAGTAGTTACAAGTACTAAGCTCAAACCACTTCGAGACTGACTCACCTTGTGTCAGAGCTGGGCAGTTCAGCAGGTTTACGCTCAGTGTCAAACTTTGTCACAAGACCAGGAATCTTCTGTAAAAGAAGAGCAAACAAGTGAAGATATGCAAAAACATTCAAACACTGAAGACTTCCATTAGGCTGCAGCTTCGTGTTTCCTGCTGCTGCAAAACAAACGTAACGAGTCGATGGCTCTTTCTTGAGATGAGGGTGTGTCTTTATGAACAAATATAGATTAATATTTGACTAGGTCTTTTCTTTTGTTGCTGCCACTTCTGGTACTAGTAAGAAGAAAGTTATGTGATAAATCTTGTGCCAGCAGGAAATTAACATGAATTGCTGATAATTTGTATGTGCATGATTTGAAAACACATTTACATCACATCATGGACCACATATTGATCAGATGCTGCTGCTGACTGATCTATGATGTAAATATAACATTTTCTACATGTAGGTAAAATTAATCACTGCAATAAAATAACTTTGTCTGTTTTTGTCACTTTTACAGTGGATTGCATCAACTCTGTT
>JAUBOC010000103.1:21236033-21247768 GCA_032275365.1 Anablepsoides cearensis | reverse complement strand
ATATAAACACTACATATGTTTTTGTTCATTTATCGCAAGTCATATCGTCATCACAATATTAAGCAGTGTTATCGCATGTTTTCCTAATATCGTGCAGCCCTAGTGTTAACGAGCAGTTGGACAGGTGTACCTAATAAAGTGGCCAGTGAGTGTAGGTGGTATGTGCTGACAAAATATTTGTAATGATTAAACTTCAAAAGCGAGTGAAAAACACATAAATATGGTTAAAACCTTGAGTACTTTACATCAAACTAAAGCATCATGGTATATAATACGCCCATCCTATTTGAATAAAGTTAGTTTATTTTAATAAATAAAAGTAAAAGTTAGTTTATTTTAATAAATAAAAAGGAAAACATTCTGAAAGCTTTGTTGAGAAGTATGAATATCTTTAAAGAAATCACATCTTATTTGTTGTACGTAGTGCTCAGTTTTTACATTGTTTACATCTGACAGGACAAACAAGCTAATGGCTAATCTGAATTTAACCAAGACTAAAATGGACTCCTGTAGGGCTGCACGATATCAGGAAAACCTGCGATGTGAGATAACACTGCTTAATATTGCGATGACGATATGACTTGCGATAAATCAACAAAAACATATGTAGTGTTTATATCTTTCTGCTCTGAGTTCAAAGCCAAAAAAAACAACCTAAAAAAAGCTAATCATTTCCATTCCAGCCTGATTTTTGTTTTAAGTATGAAGAGACCTATCCAATTAACCAAATACATGAAGGGCTCCATTAGATTGATGAAATACTTCAAGCTTTCATCTGAATGACAAAACGCATAAATGCAAACTTTCGAGTCAACCATTTTTTGCAGTTTATGCAGTTGTTGCGATATGCATATTGCAATGCAATTTATTGCGATGACGATAAATTTTCGATATATTGTGCAGCCCTAGACTCCTGCCATCATAAAACAGCAAAAATCTCCAAAATTTTAAGTGAAGTTTACTAAACATTATTAAACTTTTACACTGCCAACAATTTTGTTATGAAATTATCTGTTTTTTTTTTTTTGGTTCTGTAGTTACTTTCAAGAGAAACTAGCAGCAGAAGCAGATAAATTACAAGTATTATGTAGAAAACCATGTAATATGAAACTGCAGGCATTGTGTTAACTGCTTTTAAATATTTGAAGTCCAACTCCCACCTTGAAGGGGTCCAGCTTAATTAAATCAAATGTGTAAATTTCTTTGTTAAAAACAAACTCACTTAATAAAACACAAGTCACACGATTAATAATCTATGATTTACTCAGTTGAGACAAAAAAATAATAAAGAAATCTGTCTACAGCTAGAATTTAGAGCACCGCATTCCAAACATATTACATAAGCTTCCCTAAAGCACAGCACCAGACCACCTACTGAGTGTAATGTATGACCCTCAAGCTTTTCAAGGTATAACTGGAGTTTGCTCTGAAACTCTGAAGCTTTTACTAATCAAAAACAGCCACTTAACACATATGATCGTACTAAAATTAACTTTTTTCTTCTGTTTTATTTAGGATTCTACTAAAAAAAATATAAATAGTTACAAAGGTGCACATGTTGTATGGCATTTGACTTTTCTGTCAGCACAGAATGATGAAGCATATCAGTGTTTGTGGTAGTTCTGTGGCAGATCCAGAAGGGGGAAACCACACAGCACAGCAGAATGCTGATGTGAATGATTCTCTCTGCAGTTTGTTGTGTCTACAGCAAATGTCTTATCTCAGAGCGAGGCAGTCCACCCTGCAGACGTCTCTGCGTAGGACGAACTAGACGAGGTCAGTAAGCTTGAGTGATGGTCTAGATATTGTAAACATTCTGTGGCGAAGCAGATTGCTGCTGCAATGTCAACCCTTCTGAAGCAACAAATAGCCACTGGTTGCTCAGTTATAAAGAGTTACACATTTACTACTGATCTATTCAGTTAAAACAAAAACAGCTTAATGTTTACTAGAATGCAGCTAGATGTAATACTCTTAAACAATATACAACTTAGATTTCCCATTTAGTGAAGAATGAATCCAAATACATTGCGTAGATCTGAAACAATATGTATGTTTTATAATAGTCATGGCAATTTTTAACTAACTGTGAATGCTTAGTTTGCAGCAGCTGGGTTCAAGACAATCCTATAAAAATGTCTGAAAAAAAAATTTAAAAAGTAAACTTTACGTATTTACTTCTGACAATCTAAAGTTACATTAGAGAGAACAGCAGTTTCCAGGAGGTAGGTGTGAAAACGAGATCCTTTCCCACGCCTAACCACACCCATCTGATCCACATGTGACGTGTGACAGGTTCCTTCCCCTCTCAAAAATGACATTACACCAACAGCCTCGTATTAGTCACTGCGTACAAAAGGTATGACTTTGGAAGTTAAGCCCCGCCTTCTGCTGCGAGGAGAGAAGCCACACCTGTGTGCAGGGGCAGGTTCTGACAGCTTTCTGATCTCTATCTGACATTATCCCTCAGCTTAACAGCAAGGTGTTCAACAAGCAACACTTTACAAGCAGAGGCAGAGATGAAGCTCTAAGAAAAACATTAACGCTCCGATAAGTAGTAATGTCAAAACAACACATATCTAACCCAACACCAGCGCACATCATAGACTGCAGGCTAAATATAAAATAGTAGAAACAGTACTGGAGTTTAAGCTTTGAGGTTCAGTATCAATTTGCTGTTTTCTAAATTGAACTGATGAGACTTGAGATGCAACCTAGCTCATGAAAAATATTCAAAAGGCTTTTTAAAAATAAAACGTCCTCAATAATATTTAACTGTAAATATCAATGGCTCCTTTGTTCTTAGTACTTGGTTCTTAGTAATGGTTTATGACTTGGGGCAATACTTTATACTTTGCTTAATTATTTCCCTGTTTGCAAAATCTTTATTTTAATTTACAAAAACACACCAGCGCTATGATATTTATTTTACTTTTGAAATGCAGGTGAATAGTTTAAACTGAATTTAAAAATTAAAACAGGATTCATGCAGGTTTCAGTAAGTATAATTTAAGACCTTTTAAGACCATTAGGAATGAAACTTAGGACCAAACCAACGCATTAACATAAACATTCAAATGGTCCCAGAAATGTTAACAAAGAAACCTTTTATTGCTATAGTTATTAAAAGAATATTTAATTTTAATACAAGAACACTAAATTATTTTAATGAAACCGTCATATCTATGACCAACAGAGTGCAAAAATCACTCATTGAAAACACACTTTCACATGTTTAAACCACAAGCAGTGGACATGACTTTTTTAGGCCTAAAATTTTGATTTTAAAATTTTAGACTTTTTAGACTTTTTAAGACCCTGCATGAACCCTGATAAAAGAAAAATATTTAGTAGCTTGCTTGCAGCAATCAAATTACAAAGATTTAATATAAATGCTACTGTTTCGTTTCTCAGCCAATTCGTTTATTGTTGTGTTGGATATGTTTTAACATGGAAAGCTTTATTAATGAAACTCATTATGAGCCCAAACAGATTCTGCAAGTGGCCTTCAAAAAGTAGATTAAGGAAGAACAAATGTCTATTCTGTGTATAAAAGGAAAACTGAACTATCACCAGTATTTTATGAAGCACAGTAATTATGTTTCAGATTTTATTTCTTAGACGTTAATTTAGCAGTTAAACATCCCTTTTGTTTCCAGATCCTGCAATAAACATCTCCATTGAGAATAAAACACAATGACTGAGACTCCCGGCCTTGTCCTTGTAAAAAGATAAATAGTGAGTCAACTTCCTTGTACGGCAGGATTTGTTCAGGGATTACGCTATGATATGATACAATACAGAAAGAAATGCAGACAATGACACCAGTGTCTCACACACAAGGCCATTTATAATAAAAGATACTTCACTGACATAAGTGAAACAAGAGAAAGGATTGGACATTGATCAAGACATTACACGAACTGTATCTGGATAAAAAAATAGTGAATGTGATTATTTTTTATGGGTTTAGAGTGTCTTTAAGTGAGTAAGATGAGTAGCTTACGTGCAGCTATCAAAGAAAATAAAAACCAGAAATGCCTGATCACAGAGGGCACGAGATCAACTGACAAGGTGTGCTGAACTGAAGGAAAAACAAACCTCAATGAGACATGATATTATTTGCATAATAACTTCCTGTTGTGTGTCCTAACACCAGCCTGGGATCTAACTAACTGTGACGTCATTCTCTTTTTTTTTTCATTTTTCAAAAACTATCACAAAACAGGAACTTCTGTTAACAGCAAGCCAACACAACCTGGAAAAACTGGACCATCCAGGTACCAAAACGTAGAAGAACTAGGAAGGACACGCTAGGATCCAGACACAACACAGTCAGCTGCTAGCAGCTTCTGTCTTAACTTTGCCATCACTTTGGTTAGTTGTTGCTGTGGTAAACCATTAAGTTTAGAACGTTAACGGCAGCAGGTACAGGAGGAGACTGAACACCTACCTTTTCACCACTATGCTGAGGGTCTTGTGGGAGCCTTTCACTAGGCAGATCGCCTCCTTTCTGTAGCCACTCAGGGGAATCTCATTGATGTTGACAAGCTCGTCTCCCACCTGGAGACACACAGCTGCTGCCTTGCTACCCTCCTCAACCTGAAACAAAACAGGCTTCATTAGTATGGTGAGCAACAGTAGCTAAACAGCAGAAAAAAAATAGTTCAACTGTAAGATTTTAGCATTTTTAAGCCCAACCGCATTTGTTTCAATCTGTATTGTTGCAAGTTGGTTTGTTTTCAGATAAATGGTGGAACCACACATTTTTCATAGGAGTGGCCAGATTAGGTCCACTGCTCAAACCCACAGGGTGGCCCAGAAAATTACCTTTTTTCCCCTACATGGCAATTTACTTTGGATCTAACCGTGTTTTTTCATCATTCCCACATTTACTTACACAGGCAGAGACTACCATGTAGAATGGCATCATGAAGACACACATTATCTCATTAATGTATTCATGATAGGTAAAAATAAATAGTCTGAAATAAAAAATTAATATTCATTACTGCAATAGATACAAAGATTCAAAGTGTTTATTGTCATATGATGAAACATGTTTCCCTGAGCAATTAAATTCTTACTTTGCAGTCCACAGTGAATGCCAAGAGACAACATGACGAAAAAAAGAGCACCTAAAGGATACTAAAGAAAGTAATAAGGGGTAAAGGATAAAAAGACCATACTTGAAACAAAAAAGAGACCAAACTAGAGATAACATAAAAAAGGGAACAACACTATCAGTGTTTAGAGTAACAGTCTGAAATGTGCACATGTGCAGTATTAATAGTCAGAAAATTGTCACAAACAGCTGTTTAGAAGTCTGATGGCACTTGGGAAAAAATAGTTCTTAAATCTGGAGGTTCTGCATTTCAATAGACCAGAAGAAGAAGAAAAAAAAAGAATCAAAAAACATAATTTTCCTCCCATGCCTTTGGTGTTTGTTTTTGCTTTCTTGTCATGTGGTAATGTGACTTACAACATAAGCATTTTCTACATTTCACCAAATATTAAATCCTTTGAATTATAAGAACAGGTCAGAACACCTGACATGCATCTATACACAGCAATAAAATCAAAAAGGAAGAAATGACCACGACCACAGGGACAACAGAACATCCAGTGTTGCCAGATTAGCATCAGCTATAGCTTTTCATTTTAATGTCACTTTGCAGGGTGAATAATGGTGTCAATATACATCAGATATGACTGTAGATTCTCTTATTTTACAGTGTTGAAGACAGTTTGATCATTTCAAAAGCTCTGAATTCAAGTCTGAATCCAAAATAATTTCAAACAAGGTTGCTCGTCTGAGACCCCTTTAAATATTATAGAAATACACTACAGTATACTGCCAAAAGTATTGTCTCACCTGCCTTGACTTACATATGAGCTTAAGGTACATCTCATTCCTAATCCATAGGGTTTAATATGATGTTGGTTCATCCTTTGCAGCTAAAACAGCTTCAACTCTTCTGAAGGCTGTCCACAAGGTTTAGCAGTGTTTATGGAGATTTTTGATCATTCTTCCAGAAGCACATTTGTGAGGATGTTGGACAGAAGGCCTGACTCTTAATCTCCACTCTAATTCATCCCAAAGGTGTTCTATCAGGTTAAAGTCAGGACTCTGTGCAGGTCAGTCAAGTTCATCCACACCAGACTCTGCTGTCCATGTCTTTATGGACCTTGCTTTGTGCACTGGTGCACAGTCATTTGGATGTGTGAGCAAATACTTTTGGCAATACAGTTCATCGCTCTTGCCTTCTACGAAAATGTAACTAACACTATTGTAACATTTTAGAGAGGCTACATGAGCCCCAAAGGCATCTGGGTGATCTAAGGACAAAAATATATGAACTTTTTCTAGTTGTGTGTCTGGATAAGTTGTTCTCATCAATTGTTATGTTCAGTTTTGGTCACATACTTATGTTGCTTTTTTTATTGTTAACTACAAACTTGACACCATAAGGCAGATACTATATCTGGTGAATTAAAGAGAGAAGCATGCTGCATGAGTGGGAGTGATCGACTCAGTGTAACCAAGACAAAATAGGCATGTGGTGAAACTGTGACTAAATGATTTGTTTTGCTGATGCTGACTTTTAGTTAGCGAGTTGTTTGTACAATGTAACAATACCCTGTGGGGTATATTGTTCTTGGTTCTATTATGTTACAGGCTGGGACACTCCCACAGACAAAAAAGCTGTATATATTTATTTACTGGAAAATGGTGAGTCATACAAACTTCAGTCCTGTCTTCAGGCACATGTTACTCTGCTTCTGTACTTGTATTGGTGGTGGACAATAAAGTTACTTGCATTATTGGCACCACCTGTTTGAGCAGTGCAGTGGAACAGAACATTCTGCTAAAATGGCCCTTATAAAAACGTTGTTGACAAACAGCAGTTAGGGTGGCCGAAGGATTATTGTACGGTGGCCATGACCACCCCCTGGCTCTGCCACAGCTTCTGAACGACATGACGCAACTTGTCAATCAAGCCAATTGAAGATCAATACTGAATGGCAAGCAAACATACCACCTAGCTGCAGGAAATACCTGCAGTTTTCCTCCAACAACTATCAGGATTTCTATTACCAATGCTGTGCACCTATAGCAGCAAATTCTTTGAAACATCTTCAAAAACTAAATAGGTAAACGTAATTTAGACATGTGTAACAGTGAGCGGTTAGAGGGCAAAATACAGTTCATTCCAATCCCCAAAACAGTTTCGGGGTTGGTTTAAAGTGTTGACGCCCAACTACGAAATCCTACCTAAAAGCCTGAAGGGCAAGGGTAAATTATTAAAACTGAGTTGCCCTTCAAACTGCAAATGATCAAGGCAACGTGTCATGTCAGAGAAACTTGGACTCTGTTCTGTAGCAGAATCATTTAGCTTCAGAATAGAAGAAAATTTAAATAAAATGATTTGAAATTGAGGTTGTTTTGTTGTTTTTAACATTTTGGACTGATCATGATCTGAATGACTCTCCACTCAGGAAATCATATAAAAAAAAGGTGTAAATAATTGTAATGCTAAAGTATTTTAGCATAAAGATTATTTTATGCACACATATCACTTAATGATACAATATCATTAAATTATATTGTGTTGTGTTGAAATTTGTTGTTTTTAACTAAATGAAATAAATGATTATAAATAAAAAAACAAAATAAAATATATTTTTAGATGTCTTCTTTTTTTCAAAGTGTGAAAAATTCAAATTCCCTTTTTGTGTTGAAACAAAACATTAAAATTCTGTATACAGAACAGAATACACCCCACACTGTTTACAAAAATGACCAACAGCAGGCAGGCCATTCTTTGGATCAAAGGCTACAAAAAACACTTCAAAAGATGCTCTCCAAACCAGAGGCCCAATTTAAAATCAAACAGGACTTTGTGTGGTTGTTTTGCAGGCAGACACCTGAAATAACACACAGGGTTTGTACAGAGAACAGATCAGTTTTCTGAACTCATACCTTCTAGTATTTGATTATCTCAGGGGAAAACATTCACAAAAAAAAGGTGGGCTCCAGATAGTAGATATTAAACTGATAAAAATGCTGCTTACAGCTTGGCATTTCTAAAGCGTCAGAAGTAAAGAACGTTAAGGTCAGAGCTGTCCTCACGCTGCGCAGAAAGTCAGATCTGAGATTGTGAGACAGAAAGTCAGTGAGATGTTGCTTGAAGGTTGGCACATTAATATAAGAAATCCAAGCTCTGCAGCTGATTATCAGGCTTTCACTCAACCTGTCAGAGTGACTCCACTACAGAAATATGTGTAGGTTTACAGACCTTGATGACTTATATGGCTTTTATTCTCTGCAGAAAACTGGAACCTCAGAGAGAACTAATCAAATCTTAGCCTCTTTTCATTTTTCTCTAAAGTAGGGTTAGGCAGAGTGGACTGAAGATTTTCATGCAGGCTGGCAACATTCCTGAACTGGTCCTTATATGGTTGTGTTTTTACTGCAGAAACAGTGATACATTTACCACAAGTTAGAATGTTAAAGGCTGATACAAACAGCCGAGCATTACACAAAATGAAAAACCCAGCTTGTATAACAAAATAGGTTGAATAGTTTTGACAAGGCGGATACGCAAAAAGATTGGTGCTTTTTTTTTTTTTTTTCCCAACAAAGGCTACACTTTGAGTTGTGGGAAATAGCTGACTGAGATGTTGGAGGTCAGGTAGAAAACTACTAAAGTGTTCTTGGCACAAATCCTTTCTTTACATTCTTCTGAAGAAATAAATCTTTACAAACAACTCCTTCAGCTGCTCCTCAGAAGGATGAGGTTTTGAGAAAAGCAGTAAATATTAGCACTCTTGTTTATTTCACATCAATATTGGTCCACAACTGTTGGATGTACAGTATATTCGCAAGCCATCCGAGTATCCACAAGTTTCTGTAAAAGTGCATGTAGACGACAGATGCTAGTCCATGACAGACACTAGTCCCACTCAACTGTTCCATATTTCCGGTGCGTAATAAATTAATTTATTCAGTGCATTATGATAACAATAAATCCGAAGGAGGATCGTAAAGTAACGTGGCTGGCAGCTTTAAATCTCAAAAATCCACCAGAGAGAGTTTGTTCGCACTTTTCATTTTATCAACAAAAATCCAAAAGATTCACTCCTATCCAGAGCTTTATCTGGGCTAAGACTGGCCACCGAAAGCATCTTGTCTGGACCACTGTGAGTCAGACAGTTTCCATAAATATCAACTAAAACACCTAATCTGTGCCTGGCGAGTTAAATTGTAAATGTTGTGTGTCCCCATTTCACTATTTAATCATGCAGTTTGCTTTTATTAAACAAAAGCCTACTGTGAATGGCGTTAGCATCAGCGCTAGCTAATGTTAGCCTGGATGATTTTGCATTTGTGTGTCTCTTCGGGAAAGACGAGGTAGTTGATGTCAGTAGCAGCCGACATCGGGACATAGCTTCATGTTATCAGTCTGTGAGCAATGACGGCTGAGCCACTGTTAAAGAATTGTCCTCACAGTTTTTTAAAATGTCCTTACAGAATATGTTGCTGTAAATTTTCAGTCGTCCGGGACATGTGAAATGAAAAGAACAAGGACGAAGCAGTTGGATCTCTGTTCTGTAGCTGAAGACATGCAGAGTTCTGTGTGTGAAACCCCATCGGTTTGGTAACATTATACATTCTTAGATTGATTCGCCCACCCTTACCTCAGAGACGTTACATGAGCAGTCAGATAAAACGAGACATTAGCATTCAGAGTCACTTTGTAACACATCTGATAAGTTGCATATGGCCTAAAACAACCATATTTCAGTCACATTTACCTGCAGTGTGAACGTAGTCTAAAAGACAACGAGAAAGGGGTTGTTGTGATGTCAACAATACTTTTTTAAAGCAAAGATGTTTCAAGTATGTAAAAGAAAAAAAACTAACGTTTTTAAAATATGAACTCAACATTAGGAATAGGTACAACAAAAATTTTAACAAAAATAATAGCAATGGTATATATGTGTGTGTGTATATATATATTTTTTGAAATCTCCTGCCATAGACATCATGTAATATAGCTAACTCTATGGTGCACATCCTTAAGGATTGCTTAGTTCCTGTCTTCATGGGCTGGAAAATAATTGGACAAGTTACCACTCTCACAAAAAAGTATAAAACCTGGTCACATACAACAGCAAATGTGCTAAAACCTATCAAGTCTCTCTTCAAAAGGAAAAAGTTTCAACCAGACAACCTTTCATGTTCACTCTTGTGATATCATCATTAAGTATCAGATTTTGAAGTACATGTTCAGCAATTAAGTTTTGTTTTTAGGGTTTTACATGGACTCACTTTTCTACTAATAAAGTCTTATCTTTTCCAGAAATATTATACCAGAATAAATACCCATATCAAACTAGAGGGGATTGTCTTATAGCGAGGCAAAGTGTTGAGCCGAGGAACTATGATATTATCTACCAGAATACGTCAGAGACTTTTACAGCTGTTCCGTTTTTAAAAGAAACTTAAAATTTGGCTTATATTTAAAAAAAATTATTGAATACTTATTAAAGAAAATTCTTTGTGTACTCATTTATGAAATAAATCAGTTTTATGAACTGTTCTTAATTTGCTCAGGAAAACACATGAAAATTAGCCATTGTGCTAACTCCAGTGCATTTATATTCTCTTACATATTGATCATTGTGCAGTCATTTCAAAAAAATACATCAAGACATACAAAATATTAAGAAAAAGCAATCGTGACATCACTTTTAGAAATTGTGTTCCTTACTCTTCCTCATCTATTTCCATTGATTAAAACCTCAGTGGTTTGTGTTTTCCTCCTTTGCATTTAGCAAATTTGCATCTTCTCTGCCATTTTGCCTTTAGGATTAGTTTAATTCAAACACCAAATGTGTGTCAGACGTGAGCCTTTAAATCGAAAAAAAAAAAATTATAAATACAGCAGTGTGTATTGAATTTTTATAATCTTCTTCATTATTACTTGTCCTACATTTTGGGGGGGGGGGCAGCAGGATGGTCAGTTTTCCTCTTAGAAGGGACAAACATACGAGCCCAGTACTTTTATTTAGCGACCTGATTAGACACCGATTGAAACAATTTATGTTATATTTCCAAGTATATTTATTCTTGACTAAACTTTGCTGATATATTTTTTCAGAACAAAAGGTTTTAGAAATGTTAAATGAAAAAACAATGTTATACTTTATTTTGAATGGCACAGAAAAATAAAAATTAAAAGCCATTTGCTTGTGGCAGAACAATAAATGACACTATAGAGCTAATATGGGTGTTCCTGTGTCGCCTATAACAAAATAAATTTGTTATTTCTGTCAATAAAACAGGGATTATGCAAATTTCTTAGTGTAAACTCAACAGCCTAGAACATAAGCTCTCTCAAATAGAGTACTCAAATAGAGTACAGACAACTGATTTACAGACAACTGAAGAAAAATTCCAAACACTGTATCATAAACTGTCTTACAAATATTTGTGTGTACAGCAAATACAGAATGAGCTGTTCTAGACCAACATCTCAGAAACATGAGCGTAGAGGTACATGCAAGTCTTTACTTTTTTTTAAACCCAATAGGAACTACGGTTCCATGTAAAGTAAAGACTACCAGCAGGAGCTTCAAAGAAAACAAAAAAGTAAATACAGTGGGGAGAACAAGTATTTGATACACTGTTGATTTTTCAGGTTTTCCCACTTGCAAAGCATGAAGAA
>JAUBOC010000103.1:21182680-21194103 GCA_032275365.1 Anablepsoides cearensis | reverse complement strand
CTTCTACATGCTTTGCAAGTGGGAAAACCTGAAAAATCAACAGTGTATCAAATACTTGTTCTCCCCACTGTATCTGCCTCTAAAGAGTATTAGACCAGGCCAGGACAGGCCTGAGGATTACAGTAATCCTTTTTATAAGGGTTGGGGATCATACAGCCGTCAGTCCAGTGCAGGTGAAGAAGATGGAGGTCACTGCTTGTGGTGCTGCTGTGCTGTTCCTCCTGCTTCTATCTCAGAGTAAGTCTCAAGAATTTAATCATTTTTGAAAGACTTTATTGATACCATACAAAGTATCAGTGATGAAACAGTGCTTAGAAACTATCTAGATAAAACCAATGTGAACAGGTTTCATTACAAAGAGGCCAATTATGAGTTAATAATCTGTGGGCTTCTTCTGCACACACTGTATGGATAAAACATATTTACAAACCATTCAGAGCATATGTTTTTTTAATGTTCTACATCTGGTCTGGTTCTACATTGTGCGTTTTCTTTTCCCATCTGCTCCCTCGTCTGTACATCATACAGCCCCGATCGCTGCTCAGTCCCAGGAGGTAAGACATCATTCCTGAAATGTCCTCAGAACCGACACCAGAAACAAAGCTTAGACTCCCTGTGTGGTGTGCAGGAAGAGGAGGCTGTGCAGGAAGAGGAGCAGCTGCAGGGAGAGGACCAGCAGCTCATTGAGACGTGGACACGTAACGTCAAAGCCTGCACGTGTGACTGCGAAGCCTTCAGTTCGCCCACACGGACCCCTGCCTCTGTCCCACCCGCACCCCCGGCCACATGGCTGCCACCTCAGGGCCACCCCCCGAGCTGCATGCCAGGTAAGAAGTCCACCGACGTCTGCAGGGGCAGGCAGGGTTCACAGATCTCCCAGCTGCTCGCTCTTTGTATACATATCTGCCTCCATACATTGCCTCAGCTCTAAACACGAGTCAAACGCTACATGAAACAGTCAGAAGTTTGGAAATGAACACCTGCATCAGACAAACTGGTTCTGTTCAGGTAATCTTATTACAGGAGCAGGAATGTCATGAGTAGATTAGGGAACTCAAAATAGGGCGTCTTCTTCACTCAATAGCATGAAAGAACATCTTCTTATGCCTTTTTTAAAGCAGTTCATCCAAATATTAAACAACCATAATTAGGGCTGCAACGATTCAGAAAATTCACGGTTCAGAAAGTTCAGTTTGATAATTTGGTCCTACAGTTCGATATTTTTTTGATACAAAAAAGAAAAATTTCTATGCCCTTTTTACCTTGCAATTAATTGAAATTAATAATAAACATTCGTTTAATCTCAAAAGTCCAGTTTTTAATTAAAAGCTGCTAAAACAGCAAGTTTCTCAGTGGACATGCGGTCGAAAATGCAGCCTAGGTGGAGTAGTCGAACACAGATCCACTGATCCTTCAACACAGAACATCTCAGAAGACAAGCTGATACAATAAATTTAAAAAAATCTGTGCTGTTCCATACAAGTGTGTATTGAACGGTTTGGTACAGTTCGATACGGTTCGATACGGGTACATGTATTGTTGCACCCCTAGCCATATTGTTAGAACAGAGTCCCTCACAGCAGGAGAGTCTAATTCATTTTCACTGAGGGCCACATGAGGGTTATGGTGGTTAAGTTATGGTTAATAACTTTGACGTTTCATGTTTAACTTCAAACTCACAAAATATTCCTCATTATTACGACTGAGCACTGCTAACAAACAGTAACTAAGCTCTGCCTAGTATTTCCTGCATAGAAACAAAGTTTTAACACGTCCATACATGTCAACCCCTTCAGACGTTTACCTTGGTGGTGGTGGTGGTGGTGGTGGTGGTGGGGGTCAGGCCTTCAGTTTGACACGTGCCTTAGATGATGTGGAATAAATGCCACCATTCAGCCAAAATCAGACTAAGTGTTTGTATTTTCCCCCGTTTTTCAGTCATTTCAAAATGAAAACATCTTTAATCTTTGATTGTCCCTACAGAATGTCCATACCACAGAGCTCTGGGTTTTGAATCAGGCTCAGTGTCCTCAGACCAGATCAGTGGCTCTAATCAGGACCAGTACACGGGCTGGTACTCCTCCTGGACCCCTAAGAATGCTCGCCTCAACAACCAAGGATTTGGGTGAACAATCTTAACAGGCCCTCCTGTCCAGATCATATCATATTATTTGTAGGAAAAATCACACAGTTTACAAATGTGTTAATGTTAGGTGTGCGTGGCTGTCCAAGTTCAACGACCAGCACCAGTGGATCCAGATCGACCTGAAGGAGGAGAGCGTGGTGTCTGGTATTCTCACCCAGGGCCGCTGTGACGCCGACGAGTGGATCACCAAATACAGCATCCAGTACCGCTCTGTGGAAACTCTCAACTGGGTCTATTACAAAGACCAAACAGGAAACAACAGGGTAGGAGCACTGAAAATGAGTTAGATTATAGAAGTGACCTTTAGATTTTAATAAAAAAGTTTGCTTCGTGTTTTAAACAAGGTTTTCTACGGGAACTCTGATCGCTCCTCCACCGTGCAGAACCTGCTGCGCCCGCCCATCGTAGCTCGCTACATCCGCCTGCTGCCGCTGGGCTGGCACACCCGCATCGCCGTCAGGATGGAGCTGCTGATGTGCCTGAAAAAGTGCACCTGAAGTGAGCTGGACCTGCGTTTTCCTCGTCCTCTAAACGACCAACACGCCAAGAACCGCAGAGCTTTGTTCCAAACATCCATTATCTTATAAATGAGCCTCACCATCGGTCTATGATGAGATTTGGAGAAAAACTGTAGGTTAAACAAGCATTGTGAAGCTTTTTCGCCCTCAATAAAGCTAAAGGAGTAAAAACAACACAAAATGAATTTGTCCACAATCTTTTTTTCTTTAATCTATGGAGGACCGAATCTGACATAATTAGAAATAAATCAAAAATATATAAAAGGACCACTAAAAATACACTTAAAATGCACCAATTATTTAAAAATAGGTGCATACCTCATGTTTTATATTTTATATGATGATTTATTTCTCCAGCTTAGTTCCAAGAAAATATATATTTTAGCTCATAATTTATATTTTACAGCTTTACTTGTTTTTCCTTATACTTGTAGATGCAATTGGATCTCCTAAATGATTATATATATATTTTTTTTTAGGAAGCAGCAGGATCCATACTTTGCATGCTTGTGCTGCCTCTGTTTAGCTTAAAGTTTAGTTTAAAAAAAGGCAAGAAAGAAAACACTTACCTGTGTCTTTGTTTTAAACTAATACTTAAAGGTGACCTAATATCAGCCATTTCATTCAAAATGCAATAAATAAATAAATAAATAAATAAATATACCATCAAATAAATAAATGTCCCCATTCAAAAAAACAAAATTAATATATTAAATTTTGTAGCATGTCTTCATGTTATTTATTTATAAAATAAATTTTAATTAATTTATTAATTTATAGAATAATTTTTATTAATAAATTAATTAATTAATTTATTTGTTTATGTATTGTATTTTGAATGCAACCACTCTCCATACCACCCAACCTTTTGTTTTTGGCCCTCCGCCAGAAGTTTTCTTTCAGTAGAAAGTACTATTTTTCCAAAGTAGTTCATGGTCAAATTATTTACGCAAACTACAAATTTCTTTGTTAATATTTCTAGAACATTGCCATCAAAAATAAAAATTAAATTAAATAAAAATAAAATGAAGCCACACATCGCTGTTCTCCATGACTGTTCTAAAACAGCAGAACCGTCCTGTGAAGAAGTGGGCGAAGTCTCTGCTTGTGTTACTATACTTCTAAGTGCATTTTTTTGGTGTGTTGGACTGTTTTTAGAAGCAGTACAGACCCAAATGTAAGTAAAAAAATAACCTGAAAAAAGTGAATTTTGCATATTTGGTCCCCTTTAAGCTAAACTCAGGCAGCACAAGTAAGCACAGTAGCTTTGCACATGGATCCTGCTGCTTCCTGTCTGTTGACCAATAGGAGAGGAGCTGACCCAAGAAGCTCCGCCCACCTTGTTTATATAATGAGGCAGAAATACATAAGGTAAAGTAAAAACAAGACATGGAAATAAAGATTTGTGGAAAAAAAATTATAAAAAATAATTCAATATAATAATTTAAGAGAAACAGATGCATGTACAAGTAAAACAAAAAACAATATAATACTAAAAAATGTGAATACAAAATGTATTTTTTTAGGTGTAAATTATGTGCTAAAATATGTAATTTATTGGAACTAAGCTGGAAAAATAAATATAAAGTTGAATTAAATCATAAAACGAGGTAAAGTTCTCGTTCTCCTATGTTAATTTAATTGGGGGCCTTTTAAGTGTATTCATTTATTTATTGATCCATTTATATATTCCTGCTTTTATTTCTAATTATGTCAGTTTAGGTCCTCCATATAAATCTTGCTTCACAAAAATAAAAAATATTAAAAAAGAAATAAATTAAATGAAAGGGTTTCAGACAGTTAAATCAAATGATCTTGTTTTATTGGAGTTTTACTGTTACATATGTAAACATGTATATTCTAAAATTGTTAAGCATTTTTATATTGGCATTTTGAAAAAAAAAAAAGCAGAATAACACTGACTATGCTACTAAATTGTGTCTGTAACAAAAGCACAAGCTTAATACTTGATTCCATTTGAACAGCTGATGAACATTTTGTTTTGTTATTATAAATATTACCAAACAAGTGAGTCACACATCAGTATTAATATAATACAAAGTGCTCCTTTCAGCAAAAACAGGAATTTAAGGAGAGAGAGGTTCTGTGACGAGCACAGTCCTTACAGATGTACAACACAACACTGTTTCAGGCTGTGCACCAACAGAAAGTCAGGAAGAATTTACAGGCCTGCTGATATTGCTGAGCCACAAAGTCTCTTCAAAGTGCAACGTTTGAAAAAAAGTTAGAATTGATTTCTGCGCAGCTACTCTCATGGCACTTTTATTTCTAACAGAAAACAATGTTACAGGACAGGTTTACGCTCAAAGCCCCATCCCCATGTGGTAAAACCTAAAACTCGTCCAAAACACAGGGGGATTCAAACCATGTCAGAAATACTATGTTAAAGATGAAACATAAAATATACAGAGCCTGAGTGGTGACACTGAATGTAAAAAAAAATGTGTGGCCATGACATATTTATTGAATTCATTTCCATGCAGAGCCTGTTGATTGTTAATATGGACAAATTTGAATTAAATAAATTTTATTTTAGTATAGTAATAAATTAAAATGACACTTCAGTCACATGTGGTTAGGCATGAAGTAATTCTTCGCAATTTGGCTTCTCAAACTTATGGAGCAGTATGAGGGCCAAATTTAAGACTATTGTGTTGGCAAAGAGAAAGAGACTATTCATTTGCATTAGCATTGGAGAGGTTAGCAACTAGCATGGATAAACTGGTGTTAGCATTGGAGAGGCTAGCAACTAGCATGGATAAACTGGTGTTAGCACTTAATTTCCCTCTGGGATAAATAAAGTATTTTTGAATTGAATTGAATTGAATTGAAAGGCTAGCAACACTAGCAACTAGCATAGGCTGCTCACCTACAGACACAAACCTTTTGAAAAAGAGAACTTTCTCAACAAAAAATGGTTGACATGTAAAACCTATAAGCAACATGCACTGACAGGTGTTCCTTAAACAGAATCTATTAATCAACATATTAAACATAAAACATATTACTGTGTTAGTGACCACCTGAATTAGCAGCTGTGTTTGTCCTTGTCTATTGATCGACAGCTGTGTTTTTTTTTCTCTTTAAACAAATTATGAGAAATATCTGTACATGACATTATAAATTATAATTTAATATAGAGAGGCCTAATTTCATACCCTGTCAAAAGCTGTAAAAAGACCCAACTTGATAGTTCTGGATTTTCTCATAATTTGGCTATAGAGGGGGAAAAAAACATGTAACACTTTTTGGCCATCATATCACCCCATACAAAATGATCTTATGACCACAAATTATTATCTTGTGGCCATGAGATAATAATGTGTAGGCAGTAGGCAGGCAAGATGTGTTTTTATACAAAACACAAACACCAAATGGGCTTCATAAAAAAATGATGCTAGGTTAGGTTAGGTTTCAATCAGCTCTCACTTGTTTTGTAGCTGAAAGTGTATAAAAGGTTGGCAACCAAACAAGCATTAACAGTTAATTTGCTAAATGAAAAGATGAAACTGCTTTTATTTGTATCAGAAAAAAATCTAAAAGGCTAAAAACCAGCAAACATGAAGAAATAAACACATATTTAGTAAAAAAAAAAAAAAAAGTGCCAAAGTATGAAACAGATTACAAAAGATGAAACTAAAATATTTGCAACAACTAGATGCTAAAGCAGTAAATTCTAAATAATGGATAAAACGAATTAAAGTGACTTTCATTTATTCAAATTTTTATAAATAAATAAATAAAACTGATTTCTCAAACAAACTCAAGTTATGCGACTTAACAGGGGAGAAAAAAATGCTCATTTTAGATGCCAAATGAAAAAGCTGAAGGATCAAATCTTGCTCACAAACAAAAATAAGTTAATAAATAACAGCAAAGTGATAAAAAGTGATAGACAAATTTGATAAAAGCCCCCACCCCAAAAAAAAATTTAAAAAATGTGTAAATTATTAAATATTTGCTATAGCTAAAACAATAAAGAAGCGTAATGAAAAAAAGCTACAAAGTGACTTAAATGTTTATACGATAATAAATAAAGGATAAATGTAAATATCTGGACATTTATCATGTTTTTAAAATAATGCATGATTCACACAATCTGTAATGTAGAAATGTCATCATTTAACAGTGAATACATTCAGCCCAGCTGCCTTTGACTTTTAAAGAAAAGCAGTGATTATTTGAACTTTTGATCCTTTTTTATTTTGTGATCTTTGCTGGTTTTATGATGATATCTGAACACTTTGTTGGTTTAAAGGAGGTATTATGGATATTTGAATCAGAATTGTTTTATGAGACTTTGTGATATTAAAAAACATCCATCTGTCATCCAAACAAATCAATATTGTGTACTGTGATAAATCTGCTGATTTACACCCCTATTTGTTACTACATGATGCAGAGTATATTTTGTGATAAAAGATAAACAATGCGGTAAATTACTTTTGAAAAGTAAGAACAGAATAGGGGCAATCCAAGTTTCAATTATGATCTCAGGTAAAGTTAATCTTTAATGCTAGTTTTTAGTGTTCTACCTTTATAATGTAGCCTAGAATGAAGATGGCCATGGTTGAAACAACTAGTCTAGTCAGTTAATTACATATTTTTCAACATCAACATTTTAATTTATCATTATATCATTAGTGACTTTAGAAGAAAAATTGGGGGGGCACTTTATAGAACCCTGTGGCACAGCCTAAGATTTTATCCTCAATGGCTTTTTTTAAGTGTTCATTATGTTTACTTTTATAATTTAAGTAGTTTTAAAACAAATACTTTTATACTTTTACTTAAGTAAAAAGATTTGATACTTCTACGTCCAAAAAAGTATTTTTAAACCCTAGTATCTATACTTCTACTAAAGTAATGAATGTGAAACTTTTGACACCTCTGTTTTTAGGTAATAAAACATTTCACCTGTTGCACATTTACACTTTAAATACTGATACTGATACTGAGTTGTTCCCTTTCTTGATGTTAGCTCTAGTTTGGTCTCCTTCTAGAAATGTCACATGAATGAGGACCGCTGTCAACGTGTCATTTTTGTTTTTTCGGCACTACATTCTTGTTTCCTGTATAGTCAGTGTAGTTAACGTGTATGTATTTGAAAATGCCCAGGGATTGGAGTTTCAAATTAGAGCTGTATATTCTTTGTGCAACGCATCAGTTACAGACTTGATCTGTTTTATGTTTGTGTGCATTGTCTCTGTCAAATAAGCTAATAAATAAAAAATTAAAAAATTAAAAATGGTAACCAAGGTGTGGGAACCTTGAACAAAGTTGGTTTAGCATAAATAAAAAGCAAATCTTAACAGGTCCTCAGCTTGGCACACTTCATGTGTATTTTTATATTTAATGGCTGATGGCTCTAATATGTTCGCTGACAGTGGTGCTCAAACATGAGAGTGAAATAATAAATATAAAACAACCAAGAGCATTAATTATCACTGCTTTTCTCCAAGAGTCAACATTTAACCAGGGTGACAGACTGTTCTGCTGTCGGTCTGATTGGCTCGGGCGTCACTCAGTGATGGGTTGGATGCTGTGGAAGCTGTCAAATAAAAAGTCAGTCAGGACACCAAGAATGGCTTGTACCTCTAGCTGCTGTAAATACATTAATTCTAACAATCATGAGTTAAAATAAGTTCTTGGTTTGGTTCAAACATTTAACAGGTGATCTTTATAGTGTATTTTGAAAATTGTGACCCATCACACCCAAACAAGGATTAAGTCTAAAAAAGAAAAGTGGAGAAATAGACATATTTTGATTTAAATGTGTGCAAAAAATTGCATTTTGTCAAAATATAATGAATTCATGCCTTATCAATGTATCATTTGAATGAATTGTCTGAAATATAATCCTATAAAAGTTTTTTGAAGCATTTTTTTGAGCAAAAAAAAAACCCTGATTTTGAGGAAAAACGCCTTAAAATTTAGAATTTTTCCCTGTGAGCTACAAATGTTTTTCTTTCTTTCCTACTGTGAAATCTTAATATACAAATACTGTTTGAGGTTTCCTCTTTATATTAACATGAAAAATTACTCAATAAATTTACATAAAATTAGGATTCAGTCCAAATATTAATGTATTATCATAACCAACAAGACAAATTAAGTCATATATATGGATTTACTTATGATATCAGAATGATCCAGGTATCAAAATGTAGCTTTTAAAGTCACAAATCTGAAAATGTAATTAAATTTGACTTAATCCTAATTTTGATATGATGGCTCACAATTCATAACTGGTTTCAGTTAAACAGACACATCTTATTTGACACTTCAGATGAGCCTTATCTTTACCTGGACCTCTAATCTGTCCCTTCAGGTGTGCTGTAACACTTCTATATGGACTTTAAATTGAATTTGACCACTTTTACAATAAAATAATCACAAAGTATCTATTTGAAACTCAACTAAAGTGATTGTTTTCTTAATATAGATTTAGTATAAAAGCTTAAAAGAGGATTTACATTATAGTGAACACTATGTTAGCCCGAGATGACCTGTTAGAAAAGAGTAAATGCTGTACTTCGTTATATCCCACAGAGGGCAGTGTAGGGTAGATTATCTGCTTTTTGGTCACACAGTTTCTAAAATGGCTACATTTTATGAAGACATAATGACCTAAATATCACCCCCCACAAAAACAATCATTTTTCAGGGGGTGATATTTATTTATTCTAAGCTGTGAGATGATCAGATTGTCGACATAGATACTAACGAAGGTGCGTCTGCAGTCAGAATGAAGTCCATCTAAGAGTAAAAGACACAGACTTACTGTCCTGCATGAGATGAACACATTATAACCAGTTTCTACTGGAACAACACTTGGTTTCTTCAAAAGGGTTTAGTCTTAAGGAAATATTTCACAATAAAATGTACCATATTTTTACATTTAATTAAAAACAAAATACTTACACGTAAAATCTACACTTTATCTATCCATATATGTTTGTATGTATATATATAATTATATATGTATATGTGTATAAATATATATATACACACACTATATCTGTAACATATTTACTTTATAATACAAATCAGAATTACATCAGTAATAATGTAAAGTCTATCAAACATGGAAGCTTTTAAAAAATTAAGACATAAAAGGCTTTTGGCCTGAATGCAAGCAGTGTTTACAACACAAGGTTTGTGTGTGTGTGTGTGTGTGTGTGTGTGTGTGTGTGTGTGTGTGTGTGTGTGTGTGTGTGTGTGTGTGTGTGTGTTCAGCACGTGTACCATATGAATGGGGAGGTGTAAGAGCAACAGAAGAGAAGCAGGATGCTGAGGTGGGTGTGTGAGCTGCGGAGCCATGATGATGATGATGATGATGAAGATTACAGAGCCGTCTCTTTCAGGTCGTTGAGGTTCGGCATGCGAGACCTGGACGGGCGTCCGAAGCCGTGGCCGTTCTGCCCCCCCTTCACGCCCATTTGTTCCGGGTAGGGGTTGCCCTCGGGCCGACCCAGGCCCGACGAGTGCCAGCCGGGCTCCAGCTGTGCCGGCAGCGGGTAGGCCGCCTGTCGGCTCTTCAGCTGGGGCGTGCTGACCCCGGAGTGGCCCCGGCTTTCAGAGAAGCCCCCCTGAGCGGAGGCGGAGTTAGGCAGCGGCTGGTAGCGCATGTCGGAGGGCGGCGTCTGGTTGGAGGACGAGGAGGAGAGGTGCAGCAGCTTGCGCAGGGACTTGAGTGGCTGACTCTGAAACACAACCCTCTGGTTACAGCTGCACACACCAGGCAGAAGACTGTGTGTGTGTGTGTGTGAGGACACTCACTGGAGAGTGGGAATCAGACAGCTTCTCAGGGGGCCAGTCCTTGTCCCTGTCCCGCTCCTGGTTCTGGTCTCTGCTTTTGTCTCGAGATCTGTGGCGGCTGCTCTGATGACCTGAGGACCTGGAGGACTTCTGCATGACTGTATCCATACCTTCGTTAGCAGCCTGTCACACAGAGTCAAGCAAATATTTAAAAAAGAAAGGCTTCAGAGCAAAACTACCAGTGTTAATATCAACATGACTGAACTCAGGGTGTACAACTATTTTTATTGGCTTAAAGTAGACATATGATGCTTTTAAATCCCTTTTCCACTTTTAAATCCTTCAGTTGGGGTCATTATAAGGTGGAACTGCAATGCTTTGGTCTGAACTTCACAAGCCCCGCCCCTTTTCTGAGGTGCGTCTCAGACAGGGTTATTATAGTTAACTAAAACTGACTAAATAACAAAAACTGAATTAGAAAAAAACATTTTAGTTAACAAAAATAAATAAAAACTGTAATAAAATGAAAAAACAATAACTAACTAAAACTATAATCTTTTTACGAAACTATAACTAAAACTAACTAAAATTATAGATAAAATATCCTTAGTTTTAGTGTTTGTCAATTTATTTTGAGCCATGTGGATCTTTTTTCCTTTTTTTATTGAGTAGTTTCACATTAGCTGTGCTTTGTAACAACACTTGTTTACAGTCTGCTGCTCAGCATCACCTGCTAAATGACAAGAACAAAAGATAAGAGCAAACGTCCACTTTAGGATTTCTTTGAATATGACTGTGAGAAAAATCAAAGCAAGAGTCTTGTAGTGGGAACAGGTGATAAAACACACTCAAAAAACAGATTGTTGGATTTACTTAACTCGATTATGTCAAGTGGTTCCTCTTAACTGTGTTGAGTAAGTCCAGCGTAACTTTTACTATTTATTTCAATGTAATTGTGCAAGGTGCTTTAGATTTAC
>JAUBOC010000103.1:21150940-21162794 GCA_032275365.1 Anablepsoides cearensis | reverse complement strand
TGTGATTGGCTGATTAGAAATTAAGTGTTAATGAGCAGTTGGACAGGTGTACCTAATAAAGTGGCCGGTGAGTGTATTTTTTTGCATAGAAGTAAAAATGAATGCTGTGTTTAAGAAAAATAGCACAGTGGATGCAAGTATAAAGAAAAAAGAGGCAGTCCAACAACGCAACCTTGTGGAACCCCTCACAGGAGAGCAGCAGAGGTGGAAACAAAATCCTTGATGTTAACACTAAAACGTCTTGTCATTGTTTATGGCAGTGGTTCCCAAACTTTTTCTGCTGGGCTCCCCTTTGGTTTATAAAAATATTTTCATGCCCCCCGCACGCACACGTGCATGGACGCAAACACACACACACACACACACACACAATCTCCAACCAGATACATAAATATTTTGTTTTTAAACTCCATTTCAATTTATTTCTCAACACAACATGTTTTTTTACCATTTGAACTGAAAGAAAATTTTAAAAAATTACATATTTCAAGAACCTACAACCACTTAAAAAACAGTGGAACTGTGTAAAACAATGGGTTTTTTTTACTTTGTGAATTTATTCAACATTGTCATCAATAAAACTTTAAAAAGTATTTCTGTGCAAAGTAGGTTTTAAAACATGAACAACACCCTGAGAGAAAAAAAAAAGCTTTGGAGGCTGTTAGCATGATTATGCTAACAGCCTAAAAGCTTTTTTCCCCCCCTCCTTTAGTCAAGCTGCGCCCCACCTGCAATGGCACCGCGCCCCCCACTTTGGGAACCACTGGTTTATGGTATCAAATGCAGCTGTTAGGTCCAAAAGGCAAATTGTACAGACTCAGCTGCTCTAAAGACATCATGAAAAACCCTAAACAGAGCTGCAAGTAAAAAATGGGCTCAGAATTGGCAAAAATAATTGTCTCTCTGCTTATTCCAGATCATACAGTCACGTCAGGGTCACCACTTTGTAAGAAAACATTTGTTCAGAATTAAAAGTTGGAATAAGTTCACAGAAAACCATTTGATTCTTTCCTAAATTTAAAATCTGACTCCATTAAGGCCCACAGCTAGCCAGGCAGTTGCCTGTGTGTGCAAGGCCTTGGTCTTATCAGAACAATAACAACTCTCTCAAGCAGCCTAGTGTCTGCCCCAGGCTGATCTAAAACGAAGATTAAGAAGGATGATTCACCTGTAAAGTCACATGACAACCTGACTTCCTGGTCACATCTCTTTTATGTCATACACTGAAATGTAAAACAAACTTTGAATGTTACAAAGTGAAACACATTAATAGAGACCTTCGCTCTCTTTCTTTGTATAATATGACTGCACAAAGTGTAATATACAAGTTTGGATCATAAATTCAGTTAATACGCACAATTTCCTTCAGATGTATGATGTTTCCTCCAAAACAGGAAAGACTTTAATTGAGACTAAACTTTTTTTTGCAATAAATTGGACAAAAAGGGAAGTTTGGAGATAGGCCTAAACTTTGACACCACTAAGAGGACAAGGTGTTTTCTTTTCAGCAGGGGTTGCTGTGCCGCATGGTTAAAACTGTTTGGCATCACAGCAGAGGTTAATATGCCTGTAATAACAGAGTATAGAGACTATAAACCTCCTATAGATACCATCAAAGAGGTGTCCAGTTAACTTCATACTGGAAATCAGCCACACTAAAAGAAGAGTGAGAGGTTTAAAGTGTTCTTACACAACTAAACGTGAAGCTAGGATGGATGGGAACTGGCTCCTTATGAAATATGACCAGCTTCAATAGAAGTCAAGTCAAAGTTTATTTACTTTATGTACCACATTTATTAAACAACCTTTGTTGACCAAATTGCTTTACAAAGTGTAAGACATAACTTAAAAGCAATCAAGGTTAACTCAAATACAATAAAATAGCATATAAAACAAAAATAAGTTTTACAATTAAATAAATATCATAAATGTCTAAAAGTAAGTAAGTAGTGTAAATTAACATAACAGAAGTACAAAATAATGTTTTATATATATTGCAAAACGGTTTAAACAACAAACAAAAACATTTCTCAAATTTTCAACAATATCAAAATAAAGTGGATTTTATAACCAGTACTTCAAGTAAAATTAGTCATTTAGACATAAAAAAAATCATTCAAAGTTGGCATAAGTTGTCTAAAACATTATAGTGTGACAGGACCTTAAGGGGCTTAAGCTGCACATAGTCCTAGTTATAAAACAATTTCACATAACTGGAATGTAAGCGTGGTGAAGCCAAATAAATGTAATATCTGCCTGCCATATGATGAGCTTCTGCCGGCTGAACTTATCAGCTGCTGCTCTGCTGCCTCTCAGAGCAGAACTGTTACATTAGCAAGATGGATTTGTGACTGAACAAACGTCCACATATTTTTATTACCTCTGTGGGCAACAATATATAAAAACAAGTTTTTTCTCCGACAGCTTACGACAACTACGATTGTTAATGCTTTGCGACATGCAGTGGCAGGGAACTCTGCCAAGCTGTTACCAAGCTCTGCCCACACCCAAGAACATCCACCTATATTCCAAACTCAGCCAATCATGGTTAGGACAAACTCCACCCACACGGCCAAGAAACTTCCTCTATGTTCTGCAGAAAGCTACTTGGGTCAGAGTCTAAAAAAGTCTCTCCTGAATGTCTGAAGCACTACATGTAATGATCTTTTTAAAATGTGGTCCTTGACTTAAAAAATAAACAAAATCTGCCACTAAACTGAGGTGAATATAAAAGTACAATTTAACAAATCCTGTCAGCTGTTGATTGATATGACCAACATGAGATATTACACAGAAAGCATGAAAGAAAATGAAGAAATAATCAGCAGTGAGTCAGTGTTTTCTAAAGTCGCTTCCTGTTATCCGTGCACAAAGTTATCTGTGAGAGATGCCCAAACGCCACTAACCCCGTTTCTTGACATGTCCTACTTAGGGCTGGTATTTCTGCCTATGGCTCAGAGCTGTGCTCCAGTTGGGTCCACCCACCCCTCCAACACCCCTCCTCAGAAAGCCAAAGGCAGCATCCCTCCACTCCAACATGGATCAGAGTGAGCTTCCATCCAGCACTGCTGACATGCAGCAGGGTCATCTCTGTACGGCTCCTACACACAGACATGACAAGCAGCATGGTCCGGACTCACTAAATATCTTCTTTATATCTGATCTTACAAGCACATGTTTCAGGATTTAGTGAAAATGTGAGCTAAAATCAGACCATCATCATTGTGATGGTGTTATGAACCATGTCGGTAACACTTTTCAATTGAGTTATAAAATAGAGTCAGATGTAATTTTCAGTAATTAAAAGTCACAAAAGCTCCCAACATTAGACACCCTGAGGTCATTACATCCAAAGCTTTTAATAATGAGTGTAATTTACAAACCTAATAAAGAATATTATGCATTCTGCAGGTAGAAGGAGGCACAACAGGTACTAATTATTGCAAGAAAGCTTGGTTGATCTATCTTTTTTCGGTACTTTAAAAAAACGACACAACATTCCTCCTGAGACTCTGGCACATTTCATGCATGTGTGTCCATGAGAACATCCTCTCAGTGTGGTTTAATTTGAACAATTGGAAATTTAAAGGATGCATCATAAACCTAATTTTTATTAAAGAGATCAGATAATCTATGGCCCAGTGTGAGCTGCGCTTCATTGTGTCTCCACTGAAGAATGACACATTCAGTTAATTATCACCCACCACTATGGCAGGTGGGGGATCGTGAATTGCCTGAGTGATCATTTATCTGTTAGCAAAGTGTCTCAAGGATTAATGAATGGATTTTCGTGAAGCTCTCAGAAGGAAAGCATTAGATGCACATCAGCTACTGATTAATATTAAGTGGTTAAATAGAAGGAAACTAGGTTTCTTTTTTGTTTCTTCCACTTGCCTTTAATTTAACCATTTAGAGATTGTTGTGTATTGGATGACTTACAAGCTGCACTAAAGCACAA
Source organism: Anablepsoides cearensis (assembly GCA_032275365.1). Lineage (NCBI taxonomy): Eukaryota > Metazoa > Chordata > Actinopteri > Cyprinodontiformes > Rivulidae > Anablepsoides > Anablepsoides cearensis. The sequence goes on along the minus strand of JAUBOC010000103.1, from coordinate 21,158,836 downwards.
CTGATTACCTTTTAGAGTCGACTAATTTAAAGATGGCTGCCACAGCTAAACTGACTTCAGCTGAGACAAAAATGCCTACAAGTCTGTCCGTTTTACAGATGCATGTAATGAGCTACAATTTGATGAGGTAGTAGCTGAGAACTGATGTCATGAGATCTTGTTACATTGTGTGAGACCGTGGATATTATCACTTTTAGGATTTACCCAAATGTGCCATAAAGATAATCTTCCTTTGAAACTTTGCTTAAGAAGGCAGCATGAAATATACATTAATCATGATGTCTGTGCCTTTAATGACAGTGAGAAACAGAATATTTTGTGATATTTGATTAAGACAATTGTGTTTTATGGGTAAATTGATTATGTTTAAGCAAGACTTCAGCCACAGGTACATGACTGTATTGGATTAGCTGCCTTGTAAAAAAGAAAATATACTCCTTTATTTTCACCATATAACTCCCACCAAAATTGTATCAACACTCAGCTAAGCTAAGTGTTATATTTAATACTCAGTATGATCTGACAAAGAGGATATTTTGGATTTTATTGTTCCTGCATACTTTATTTACAAGACAAATTAAATTTGAATGCAGTCTTGATCAAAAAATGGTTCAATTTACTGTGTTTACCTTAGTTACAAAATACTTTTTCGTAAGTATAGCTGGTTCTGTTGAAGCTCCTCAAAGACACAAAACCTCTCATGTATTTTTGTAAAGTAGAAAATAATATTATTGTAAAGTTAAAGTTTTAGATCTAGCAGTTCTTGAAGGATCATGTACAGGCTGACAGATTTCATACCAGAGTTTCAGACTAGGATCATTTTATACCCAGAAGGGATGGAGTTTTAAATGTGTTGGTAATTTGAGATCTCACAAGCTACTTCTGCATTCTGTTAGAACTGACTGTCAGCTAATACCACACCAAATTTGATCTCAACATCTGCTGATTTCACTGAGGTAAAGCCATTTTTATGTTGGCTAAGGCTAATTAGCTGGGTAGCCAACTCAAATTGAGTAGTCCAGTCAACTTTATACATAGCACATTTAAAACAACCACCGTTGGCCAAAGTGCTTTACATACTAATAAAAAGACAAAAACAGGATACAAAGTTAAGAACAATGAAAATATAACAACCAGTGATTTCAATGAAGAATAATTATTACGCTTTAGTTAAAGTTAGATCTGGGTGTCATCTGCATAGGAATGAAAAAGATGTCAAATTTTCTTAAAATAGAGCCTAAAGGGAGTATGTAAATACAAAATAAAATGAGACCAAGAACGGATCCCTGGGGAACTCCACATGTGAGCGGAGCTGAGGAGGAAACAGAATTTCCAAGGCTCACAGAAAAACACCTGTCAGACAGATAAGACCTGAAGAAATCCAGTGCAGTACCTTTGATTTGTTGGTCTAGCCTAGAAAGTAAAATATTGGTCAACTGTCTAAAAGGCCGCTGTCAGGTTTAAAAGCATGAGCAGAATCTCCTGAATCAGTAGCAATTATAAGATCATTACAAACCTTTAAAAGTGCAGTTTCTGGGTAGACTTCAAAGGTTTCCAGTTGTATGTAACCAATTGTTTTTAAAGTGTCCTTGTAATTGGTCAGTGATTAACTGTTTCACCATAATTCACCTTTACAAGAGACCAACCAAACTGTGACGGTGGCTTCAAATCATCAAGGAACATGTAAACCTGTTACTTTGCTCCAGTTCACCACGTGTTACATCATTCACCAAAAACAGCTATTTCTGCTTCAACTATACAAAACACTGCATTCAGACAGCATCTAATAACAGAAATTTGTTAAACATTTACTCATTTTACAGGGATCAGGGCAGAACATGGGATGCTTTATGTAACACTTTATCTTAAGCTCTTTAGAAATTCCCACTGGGAATGGGACTATGTAGCTCAGTTATGTGAGACCCAAACCAAACGGGTTAAATTATTTAATATAGACCCACTGTCACTCTCCCATGACCTAAATCACGCAGATCCAGTCCTCAAGTCAAACAAAATTCTATGTTTAATATTTTCTAATGCTTGGCCAACTGAGTTAAATCAGTGATTGTTTTGCTTTCATGTATTAAACTTTTCTCATCAGTGCTGAAAATATATCAGTGATTTTAAATTTGTTTAACAGACCTGCAGGACAAGACTTAAAAGTCATACTTGTATTGAAACTGTCATAATAGACAATCAAACTTGACCTTTTTGTCTTTAGCTGTAATCATCTGAGTTTTAATTAAAAACTTTTGATTTTGCTGTATGATCTTCTTTTCAAAAATATATTGCAGATTATATCAAATGTATAAATATAAAAAGAATAACAGGGCTGTTTAAATATCTTGACTCCCCCTGTTACCTCTGCCAAGGAGGTTATATTTTCTGTCGCCTATGTCTTTCTCTGTCTGTGGACAAAAATACTCAACAACTTCTGGATGGATTTTCATGATATTTTTACCACAGGTGGGTATTGGCCAAAGGAACACACCATTAAGTTTTGGTGATCCAGATCCAGGAATATTTTGAAGGATTCTTCACTATTGCAGGATAGGGGAAATTAGCCTTGGCTTAGATTAGCGCTCTCTGAGTGCTTCTAGTTTCTAATATAATTTTGATAAGGAGATAATTATGGTAACATTTTTTGAACGTAACATCCATCTTGGTGCTGTAGGTTATTTTGTAAACTTATTACAGAGTGCCAGATAAAGAAGACCTGGATGTTGCTGTCAAAATATGACTTGTTTCACCCAAACACATGGTTAGCAGCTGAATACACTAAAACTTATTGGTTTCCAGGAAAGTCGTTAGGATATTAGCAGGTAATACCAGCTTCTCAGATGGAAACAGAAGACAAAAACAGCAGATATATCAAAGTGGACATGCAATTTAGAGTTTGGGATGGTTAGTTGTTGTACTTTTCAAAAATATGACAACAGGCGCCTCCTCCTGGTTCTCATCTCGTTAATAACTGACTCAATGGGGTCACCCAACGCGTCAAAACCAGACACAAAAGGGAACCTGGACAAAGCGTCGATATGTGACGAGTTGGGAGTGAGAATGACCTGGAGACGAATGTAACGGAGGTTCAAACCAGCAACTCACCAGTTACCAAACACCTAGCCACTCAGCTACAGTCAGATGGTCAACAAGTCTGCTTGTTTGTTAGTTACTTATTTTGTGACTTCTTCAGACTGATTTAGGTTTAAATTATCTGTTTGTTGTGATTTTACTCATAGAAGTGGACACACCCAGCTGCACTTATTTACTCAGGTCAGTAAATCTGTCTTCTCCTGTTGTTTAGGCTGCAATTTTATTTTATCATTAACCTAATTCTGGAGTTTCCTTTTGTAACTCTACAGAACCTGCATGACATTTTTTTTCTCTTTACCCAGAGAACCAAAGTTATAAGAGTAACAACAGGAGGCTCAGTAGGAGAATTTTATGCAGAGTCATGATGATATAGAAACTGGGATCACTGCCAACACCTGCCTCATTTTTCACCTAGAAGTTTTACAAACTTTCACCAAAGTCAGGATGAATGACTATAACACTCTAACAGCTTGTCATAGCAGGACTGACTCTGTCTCATAAGAACAGGGAGGAAAATTATTGATTTGGAGCCATAAAGATGTTTAAAACATTGAGCTCCAAAACAGGTTTTGTCCAATTGAAGCAATGATGGTTCTGACTGATAATTTAAAGACTAACAGTTCAGAAACAATTTCATATTTTTAATTTCTTGGCTGCATTGAAAATATAAAAACATGTTACAATAAACAATCAACAGAGACTTCTGATTCTATAAAAAAAAAAGTTGCCTTGAAAACATGATTATGAGAAGAAAACATTTAGTTAAACCGTTTTCTAGTTTTTTCACAGGCCAATCAACATTTCTTCAAGTTTATCATTTAGTTATATCAAAATTTCAATCAATATCTCTTCTTTTCACAAACAAATGTGACCAAAAAATGCACAAAATGACAGCTTTTCCTTCTCAACAGGACCAGATGTTGAACAGTTTATTTTATGCTGCAGACAGATGTGCAGCCGTTCATCACTGCAGCTGCTCTGACACAGAGCTGTACAATGAAGCTGTGCATTTCCTATTTAAAGTTTGTACCTGAGTAAACAAAGTAGTTTTCTCTGCATGTGTTAGGTCAAACAGTAGAGGAAACACAAATCATGGGGCATTTGTTTGCAGTATTGCTCCATTAGTAGCATTGGCATAAACAAGACTCTTCTGAGAGTTGGTCACCCGACCTACTGACCATCAGTGGAGAAAGGTCCCAATAAGAGAAGTAGCAGCTTGATGATCACTCTGACAGAAGTTCAGAGATCCTGTTCAGAAAACCAGACTGCAGATATACTGATCTAATTAACAGCAGGGTTGCTAAAATCCTCTCCCATATGTCTCTGTGGTCCACTTAAAGGACGGTTCTCTGGTCTAACGAAACAAAGACTATTTGACCTCACTTCTAAATATTCTCTCTAGAAGAAACCAGGCTGCCCTACACCATCCCAACAGTAAAGCATGGTGGTGGCTGCATCATGCTGTGGGGGTGTTTTTCAGCAGCAGGGACTGGAAGACTGGTCTGGGTTAAGGGAAAACAGTTTAGAAAGATATCCTCAGTTATACCCTGTTCCATAGAGCTCGAGACCTCATGGCTGAAGGTTCACCTTCCTCTATGACAATGTCCCAAAGAACACTGAGAAAACAACACAAGAGACAACTGTCCAGCCATGACTCGAACCAAACCAAACATCTCTGGAGAGATCTGAAAGAAAAATGATAGAAAATCCCCCAATCCAGGTGTGCAAAGATGTTTGCATCAAACTCCAAAAGACTGAAGGCTATAACTGCTGCCACAAGCACTTAAACTCTGAACTAGTTGTATCCCAATACCAGTACTGATATAAGACTCACTACCTGCTTTTATACAAAATACCCTGAAACTCAGGATTGATACCAATGCCAAGACTGAATTGAATTTGTTACAGTTTACGTTTCAAATGAAGATTGTCAGTTCCATGTTTTAGGATGTATTCACACCCCTTTAAACAGACCAGAGTTTGTTTTTCCTGTTGGACCTTTTATGCAGGTTTAATACACTCATGTGAACCCTGGTGTGGATCGAACAACCGGACTGAGACCCATTTTTGAGGTGGTCTCGGTCTGCTTCCAAACAAACTCTGGTGCGGTTCTCTGCTCATGTGAATACAGACCAGCCTCAAACTGAACCAACTACAGGAAACATGCACCTTTTTGGACATTACGGGCCACCATAGCTAAGCAACATTAGCCCTTCAGTGTTGCTAATGCTAACACTGTGCTAAAAACCGTGAGCCGTTGTGGGTCAGAGAACATGGAGCATCTCGTCTCCTTTACGTTGCAGCACATATTTGACAACTCTGTTCCAAAGGTATATCATTGTGAAACCACCACTGAATGAGCTGCTCTTGATATTCTTAACAGTCAGTTGTTTTAACAGCATCTTTATTTATGGGTCTGTGTTCTGTCCTGCCCCTCATTTCTGTTCAATAGGAGCAATGACCGTCAGCATCATGGCTTTGTTTGTAAATTATAATCCACTTGCAAAAAGCACAATGTGAATGCAAACTGCACCAATTTAAAAAAAATAAAGGCTGCTTTGGTCCGGACCAAATACGTGGACCAAAGGACTTTCCTAAGAAAGTTGTTTATGTTGAATGAAAAAGTGATTCTGGACTTGTATTTTTATGTATTTTTAGTTGTGTAAATTGTAACTGCACAGTACTTATTTATTTCTGTCATTAATGTTTATTTTGTTCGAATCAAAAAGCCTAACCAGGGACTGTAAATTAGCTTTTAGCTAGAAGCCTATGTACGCTGCATCTGTTGCCTGTGATAATGTTTTGTTGTACTGAAAAAGAAAAATAATTGAAATAATATCATCAGGCTGCAACATAAAATTTAAAAAAGTGAGGTCTAAATATTTTTTGAAGCTATATGCTGCTTTTTATTTATCTGTCATACTGGGCCAATTTTTCAGAGCTCTTTTTTTCCCTACAATAATGTATACAAAGAGCCAAAGAAAACGCACAAAGACAGGAGGGTGGATTTAGACACTTTATTGAATTCCTCCATCTGCATCACAGTCTGTAAGGTCTGTGCAGCCACTTCCTCAGCAGCGTCTCAGAACTGTGCTTTATTCATTCAGTGGTCTGGCTTAACATTTGGTGGCAGCGTGGTTCTTGCACATAGGAAGTTTGCCCCAGTAACAAAGAAAAGTCACCAAGTACATATCCTTAATTTGAATTTTTATTTACTTTAAATAATGGGCTTTCATCTCTGTTTAACTAACTAGGCAGATGGGAATGAGAAAACAAGAATACAAGATCAGGAATAAGAAAGGTATGGTAACCAATCTGAATGTTAGATAAGCTGACTGACATCATTTTAAGCTCCTAACAAACATTGTAAAATAGTTAAAAAAAAAAAAACTTTCCACATCAGCGAGCGAGCTGGGCTCGACTGTCTGCCCTTAAGAAAGTTTTAACAATAAACCTGAAATAGCCGAAATTTGTCAGGAGACGAGGACTTTAACACTCAAACAGAAAACATGCGTCATCTCTACATCCCCGTGTCTCTGTTACTGGTAACACCTCGGCTGCAAGCGGCTCACTCAAGGTGGCCCATTTAATGTGAAAGTCCTTTTCTCCTCTGTCCCATTTTCTGCTCGCTGGGTGCAAAAATAACTGTTCGCTTCAAATGGGGCAGAAGCTACTTTCGCTTGCTAAACAACTAAATAAAACTGAAAACATCTCAGCTTATTTGGTCAGATTAAATCTAAGCAGGTTAACTCAGCTTTGTCATTAAAGAAAAAAAAACTAATGTGAAGTGCAGCTAAAATTAGAGACATTATGGATCATGATAGGACAAACAACAGCTGACCACAGATGGGCAATGACTCACAGGATGTTACATGGCAACGTCACATAACATGCTTTTAAAGAAATAGATTCTGAAGATCTACAAAACAAATATTAAATACTTGTTTTTGGAATATGTTTACTTTTATGTCAGTGCAAAACACATGAAGACTATTGTGAACTCAAAACGTGTATTTTTTACCAGTGAGGGGAGAGAGTTCAAAGTATTTTGCAAGGATGTCATTAATCACTGGCTAAGTTAAAATAAAGAGCAAACACTGTTTTACACCTTTGACCATGTCAACAACTAAAAATTACACATAGAGTTTCTCCGATTTAGAATTATTTTCATGTAAAATTCATGACAAAGGCAATTCATAAGACATGTAACATGTGGACAAAGACTGGACCAGAGTCTGTTGGTAAAACTCAAGATGTCTCTGCTCTGGTGTTAATTTGAGAGAGAACCCAGTTTGACAAGACGTGGTGTGGGATGACATCAGGTGTTGTTAAGAGTTCAATAATGCCCCTTTTCCACTGGCACCTCTACTGCACAGTTTGACTTGTCTCAACTCTGTTCAGGTGGTTTTCCATTACACTTCAGGAGCAGCTCTAGTGGGTGGGTTCACCATAAAGTTGGGCGGTCCCAGAGTCTGAAAATTGACTCCACACGCCTTTGCGTGGCGATAATGCTCCATTAAGCTATTTGCCAGCCACCATTAAACATAGGAGAAGAAGAAGACCCCGAACACATCAATGGTGGATACCGTTTTGTACCGAAAACCGGTTTTTATTTTCGTTATGATATGAATTTCTGACATACCGGTTTAAATAGTCTGAACGTTCGGAACATTTCGTCGCGGCCGCCAGTGAATTGTTTCCCGGGGGACACTTTTCCTCGCAGCACCGCTACATCTATTAGCATGCTAACGTTTTTGTCGGAGCAGCTTGTTGAGTAACTGGCGGCGGGTGGTGTTTCAGCTG
>JAUBOC010000103.1:21080099-21100275 GCA_032275365.1 Anablepsoides cearensis | reverse complement strand
AACGTCACCCCCCCCCCCCCCCCCATCCAAAAAATAGTAAATACAAACTTGCCTCGTTCTCTAGGTGAATGAGTTTTAAATGTTATTTTAATTTATCAGAAAGATCCACAAAATTCATTCTTCACAATTTCATGAAAACAACAAGGTTCATGTTTATATTTAGAATCATAGACTGACACAGCTGCTCTGGGATAAATATAATTCAATAAATGATGAAGAATAACTAATTTTAAATGATTACATCTGAAACCATCTAAATATAATCTTTTTGAATAAAATAGTCTTTTAAAAAATAAATCAGTCTAATAAATAAAACATTTGTTCTGTGCAAAAGACAGATATTTGCTGCTTGGTCTGGAGAGTGGAAAGCTAGTTTAAACAAGACCAAAGATCTAGAAGGTCAAACTACAGGAGTTCATCTCAGGGTCATGTGTCTAACAGACATTTAAACATGAAATGTTCAGTTTGAGATATTTATGACATACACCCACAAAATGTATGCAGAGTAAAAAAAACTAAAAACAAAATAAAAAGCTCTGATATGGCATGATGTCCTGAGACATTACCAGCTGATAGAAGGTGTCCTAAAACAGAACAGGGTGATATTAAATGTCCTGACACCAAATGTGTTAAATGAGTTAAAATATGAGCACCAAGCAACAACCCCAGGTTCTCCCCTGAGAACCAGACCAAACCTGTTATGTGCAACCCTGTTTATAGATAGGTTAATAATTAATCTGTAAACACTTTATAAACCAATAATAAGGGTTTATTAGGCATTAATTAAGAACCAGTAAGAGACAAAACTGTCCAGTTTCTTGCCAAATAGTGAGCCAAATCTGTTCCCGTTGCCAAAGGGAGCCTTATTGTAAAGTGAGACCATTTGATTATTACTGGGAAAGACGGGTGATGCTTCAGAATTAACGCAGCACAACTGAGATTCCTTTAATTCTTATCTAAAGAGTAGTAAATAAATGTTGAGGTCAGCCAGCCTTCACATCTCTGAATGTTCCTGATCTGCACACATCCCTGTGAGGAGCCTCATCATTTGTGCTGAATCTGTACCACAAACATGAAGGAGGAGGCAGGAAACAGGCTGTAAATCTGTAGCTGACAGTGGAGAATGTCTGCAGCTCACATCAGAAACTACAGTTATACCTGTGTGCTGATCTGTATTTTACTACGTTTTAAAGAACAACATGCTAATACGACATGTTGTCCTCCCTCCAGCAGAGACTCTGCCACATGAAGAGAACGGCCTGATGAAGGAGCAGCGCTACATGGACTCTGCTTCCAACTCCATGACCCCTCGGCCCCAGACTGTCCGCAGCCTCTCAGAGTTCCACTGCCAGGCCAGAAGCCTCTACCAGCTGGGGAGCAGCACGCCGATGCGCCGCCACTCCTCCAACCCCGCAGAGCTGAGCTCCATGCAGTCTCACAGGCGGGTGGAAGGTACACAGAGCTTCCCCTTCAGATCAGGTGTAATAAGTTGCTCCTGCAGCAAAGCTTGAGTTAAGGATGTGTCTGCTCTGGCAGCAGCCAGCTCCACTACAGGTCCTGAGTCTGCAGCCTCAGAACGAGACGGTTCACATCTGCCCAGCAGAAACCCTTCCTGCTGGTCCATTGAAGAGGTCATGCAGTTTGTCAGGGATGCAGACCCCACAGCGTTGGCACCTCACGCAGAACTGTTCAGAAAACATGTAAGTTGGCTAACAAATGACAGTTTGGAGCAATGTTTGTTTTCCAAGAATATTCTGCATTTATTTATCTGTCATTAGCTCCTCTTCATGTTCTGTACATCACCTGATCGCCTGCACACCTGTCATTAGCTGTGTTTCCATCAACAGTTTATTATGAGCCTTTTGAAGTGTCACATTAGAAAAGGTGGATGATACAGCAACATTATTAAAAACTTCCTCAGTTTTGCAGAAATGTTTTTATGCTCGCTTGAGGTGTTTCTTGGATTTTCTGAAAAAGAGTTAAAGTGCCTGTGACATGCAAAAAGTCAAAGAAAACATCTTTATGTTTAAGAAAGTTGGAATAATACACACGATTTAACCCATTTTATCCCATATCTGTTATATTTTCTTTTGAACTTGGCTCAGCCAAAGTGAAACAGGAAGTGACATCAAATGGAAACTCTTTAATAAAGAAAACTCTCTGGTCTTTTTTATTGAAACTATATGTGACCCATCATATCGAAATGAGGATTAATTCAAATTTGGTCAAAATGACCTAATTATATTTTCAGATTCCTGACTTTAAAAGCTACATTTTGATACCTGGATCATCCTGATATCATAAGTAAATCCATATGTATGACTTAATTTGTCTTGTTGGTGTCAATAATACATAAATATTTGGTCTGAATCTTAATTTTATTTAATTTTAATGAGAATTTTTTTGATGTCCTTATAAAGAGGAAACTCAAATTATATTTGAATATTAACATTTCCCAGTGAAAAAGAAACAAAACATTTCTAGCTCACATGGAAAATCTCAAAATTTTAAGGAATTTTTCCTCAAAATCATGTTTTTTGTTGCTACTGCTTAAAAAAGTGCTTCAAAAAATTTACTTTATGATTATATTTCAGACAGTTCATTCAAATGATACATTGCATTAACTCATTATGTTTTGACAAAAAACAGTATTTGCAAACGTTTTAATTAAAACACTATATTTGCCTATTTCTCCATATATCACTTTTGGACTTAATCCTCATTTCGATGTGATTGGTCACAAATTATTTGAACTCTGACTCTTCATCTCTCTGATAGGGACTCAAAATAATCTTAAGAAACATCAGATTCTTCTCTACAGGCTGTTGTAGCAACGCTCTGTTCAGATGCAGACATTCTCTTTTGACATCACTTCCTGTTACTTCACAGGCAAATATCTTAACAACTGTTCATCTCAGCGATAGGAAATTTCTTTTGCAATATTTTATCAATGTCCTCTCTCTAAAAATGCATTCATATTTAAAATTTGACCTCACAGGCACTTTAATGTGTAAAAGAGGCATTAAAAACATTTGCAGAATAAGTTCTGACGTAGTGAACATTTACCTGGATCAGCTGTTCCTGCTGTACCCTCCTCCTGCTGTCAGCATCTACTCAGATGTTCCCGTAACATGAGGAGAATTACATTTCTCTCTCTACATCTCCAGACAGCAGTAACATCACCAACACTAGCTGATATGACAGAATAATTACAACTTTCCTGATAGTAGCAACACCTTCCTGATAACTTAGATTTGGATGGAAACACAGCTAGTGTCATTCTCTGCAATATAGTAATTGTTGAACATCCAACAGCAAATTCAGTTCTATGAAATGGATGATTCTGAAACTAAACAAATGTATGTATTTACTTAATGTGACCATCACAGAAAATATTCTACATTAACTAACAAACTAAAATACAAGTAGTTTGTATTAGTTTAAACAAAAATGTACAAATATGTAACCAGAAAGTCAGGACTGGTTTCAAATGAAATAAATGCTGAATTATAACAATGTAGCATTTATAATACATTTATGATTGCAGTGCAGCACTTTATTATGCCCGATAAAGTTTGAGGAACATGCAGTATAAATACTAGGATCTGCAAAATCCTACTTTTTAAGGGTGTCAGAAAATATTGATATTTGATTTCCTGATACTGTATCAGTTTTTAATTAAGGCTTAATGGATGTTAAAAGGAGAAATGTGAAATATAAGTGCAGTTTTCACTGTTGTTCAGTGTTTTTCTGGTTGAATAAAAATAAACTGCATTGAATTAGATTTTATATCTATTTGGAGAAACGATGGCCTCTCCTTGCTTACAGTATTGTGATATTTTGCAATATATTGTGATCCCTGTATTACATCACCTAATTCTTGTCAGTACAGCTCTACTGATTAGTGTTTAGTTCAGTGATATTTGAAAACATATTTTTCCTGACATGATGACTCTGCCTCTTTGTTTCTGCAGGAGATCGATGGAAAAGCTTTGATGCTCCTCCGGAGCGACATGATCATGAAGTACATGGGTCTGAAGCTGGGGCCTGCTCTGAAGCTGTGTCACCACATAGAGCGGCTGAAACAGGGCAAAGTGTAGCGGGTCAGGGGGCAGCCCGGACCCTGCCGGGCCCTACGACTCAGGGGCCACACGTCTCCCTGGACTCCTCCTGAAGGGACAGATAAAAAGTTACGACTTCATCCCGACTCTCAGAAAGTGTGCCGTGCATCGCTGACACATTACCTCATCCCCCCCTCCCCCCCTCCATTAGTGAACTAAAAGCTGTTCAAGTGTAATCAGACAACAGACTTTAACCCCCCCAAAGCAGATTAATCCCTGCAGTGTTTACATTGCATAACACGTGCACACAAAGACTTTTCTTTGTTTTTGTATGGAGATGAAATGTTTAGATCCTGATTTTGGATCCCCCAAAGATGGAGAATGTTTCTTATATAATGTTTTTAATATTGTTGAATTTCTACTTAATAAAGAAGGGTAAGTATAGTGAGAAAAACCAACCACATCAAACGTTCTTCCTCTCTGTTGTTTGTCTGCCTGAAGGATGCTAACATGTCCACAAAGCTTTTAGCTCAGCTGTGTCATTCCCAGGAGTCACATATCCTGCTTTTTGTTTTTGTTTTCTTCTTACTGAACGTTAGGTTCTCCACCAGTGTCCTGCAGAATCACTACTTGCTGTGAGTCTTTATAAATTATTGTGTCTTAGCAGGTCCAAAGTTGCCTCCTACTGTTGTTGTTTTTGTTTTTTCTCCATGCAGTTTGAACTGTTTGGACTCACAGAAAGTATCGGGTTTATCAATTTCAATGAACAGAATATTTTAGGACTGCAGAGAAGACATTTCTAAGGGCTTCTTTTCATGAGTTTTCATCTTTTTTTTTTTTTTTTATGCAAGTTGTTTTGCCTGAGGCCTCAGTGTTGTCACTATTGACCATTATGAATACTGTTAGCAACAAATACAGATGTGTACAGTTTTATGGGTTTAACCATAAATATCAGCAGCAGAATGTACATTTTGTAGAAACTTAATATTTTAAGGAAATCATATACATAAGATAGAAATGTGAAGCTAAAAGGGTGAATATTTAACAGTGGTTTCCTGTCTTTTAAATACCTGACGTAGTGCTTTTAGTTGTCTTACTTTCAGTAGACCCTGCCTTGCTTTACCTTCTGACATTTCTCAGGTCTATGTGGTCTTTGTTAGTAGATGTTTTTGTAGCATAATGTTTATAAATGACTTAGAGACCCTCTCCGGTCCCCCTCACTCCCTACACTTTTTAAAAACTTGTGCCATATTAACGGTATATTCAACACACAAATGGAAGTGCTGTTTATTTCTCTCTCTCTTGCATCTTCTTTTAAAACTACTTGAAAATGATGTTTTGCAGAAATAATGCTTGTCCATTATGTCACACCAGATAAAGGCTGTTTATGATGATGTGCATTTTTTTTCTTTTTCTATAAAATATCACAAACAAAAATACAAAAGTGCCCTGATTGCTTACAGGAAGTTATTTTGCCTTTGGACAAATTTGGCAAACAGCAGAGACTCCACGATTGATTCAATATGTTCAGTTTGTCTTCATCTCATGGCAGAACAAACTGGATCATGAAAGGAGATCTTCAGCAGAAAAATGTCCCAAATATTAATACATGTGGATCCAGGCACGGTGCCATGTAGGGAATCATCATCTTTATATGTGAGCCATCACATCCAAGTGAGGATTAAGTCAAATTTGGTCAAAACAACCTAATTACATTTTCAGATTCCTGGTGTTAAATGGTACATTTTGATACCTGATCATTCTGATATCATAAGTAAATACATATATATGCTTTAATTTGTCTTGTTGGTTACAAGAATACATAAATATTTGGTCTGAATCCTAATTTTATGTATTATTAATAAGGAATTTTGATGTCCTTATAAAGAGGAAACCTCAAATTATATTTGAATATTGAGATTTCCCAGCTGAAAAGAAACAAAACACTTGTAGCTCCCTGGGAAAATCTCAAAAGTAATTTTTTTGCTCAAAAAAGTGCTTCAAAATTTTGTTTTATGATTATATTTCAGACAGTTTATTCAAATTATACATTGGGAAGGCCTTTTTGTTATGTTTTGACCGAATGCAATTTTTGTCAATGTTTAGATCTAAACATTAAATTTGCCTGTTTCTCCATATGCCACTTGTAGACTCAATCCTTGTGTCGATGTGATGGGTCACATTTTATTTCATACAGTCGTGTGAAAAGAATGAAGTTAAATCCAAGAACAAATGATTTTTTTTTATTATAAATGCCATGTATAAATAATTAAAAACAAAATCTATTCAGTTTCATTTCAGTCTAGGCAATCAGAAACAGGCACACATGCAGATTTGGACCTTCAAATTTGAGTTCAATATAAAAAACACACACACACACACACACACACACACACACATCGTACACACACGAGGAATACTTAAATACAAACACATTTCAGCTGGTGATTCTTCACCATTTTCATTTTAAGCTGCTGTTAGAGGCTGATGATGTCATGTTCCCTAAGTGCAAAAGTATTCACCCCTCTCTGTGTTGCTGCCTTACAACCTGCAGTTTGAACTGATCTCTATTCAGATGAATATAAGTGAAAGAGTTAAATATTCTGAAATAGTTCAGTCGAAAGCCCCTCTGCAGTTTGATTTACAGACGGCTGCCCACCCAACGTGTGAACGTGTGCCAAGCTGAAGAGGCTTGATGTGAAGTTATGCAAGCTTTTATCTCATCTTTTGCACATTTAGTATCTTCAAAGTGGTATTTATGTTGGATAAATTCTAAAGTACAAATCGTCAAATTCTTTTTAAACTCCAGCTTGTAAGGCATCAAAACAGAAAGACTGCCAAATCCTTCTCAGACCTGTAAAACGGACCTTCCAGGGTATTTAACACACTGCATAAATAAAAAAAAGTGTACATGTATTAAATTAAAGAGAATCAATCCAAGTAAAGTGATCAGTTCAACCTGCTTAAAGCCAGAGCTCTCTCCTGACAGGAATGCAGGCAGATGTTCAGATGTTCAGGGACATAAATAAAATAAATTGCTTTTTAAAAAAAAAAAAAAGGTATTTTTCATATCTGCACATGGCTGCTGTTAGCTCTTGGCCAGTTTTGCAGAACTGCTGCAAGAACAAAGAGAAGAGGCAATGATGTTTTAGCAGAATAGCTTCACTGCAACCTTTGTTTTTTTTTAGCTACAACTATGACAACGTGCACTCAGATCCTGATCACAGCATAACGGCTGAAAGAACACGTCTGATCCACTTCAGCAGACTAACATCACGTACAGAACAAACACAAACAGTTAGTTTCTCACTCATCTTAATGAACACAGTAAGGAGGCTTTTACAGTCTTGAGATATTTCTTTTTTTTTAAGGAATGTGTTTTTTGTATTTAAAAAGCATCATGGAGAGCTCAGTTTCAATCTGAAAACAATTAAAAGGCCCTTTGCTTTTTTTTCAGCTAACTAAGAGCTGCCAACATTGGATTTGATGAAACTGGCTCCAGTCTTCAGTCTGTCAGGCTGAACTGCCAGCCAATCAGGAGAGGACGATTCGCTTCGGTAACCCACTGATGACTTTGGGAATTTCCAGTGACAAGTTTTAAACAGTCTTGGTCACGTGAGCCCTGTGCGCAGGACTTTTAGCTTGTCAGTGCGCTTAAATGAAGAGAAAAAAACAAAAAAATTGTGCATGTGGAAATCAAACTGCAGAGCCAAACGGCAGAATGGAACCATGTGTCTTTGATGGATGTAAAAAGTCAAGCATGGGAAGGTTTGACTTTTTATAACATGGTATAAAGTTAACATGTCTGATTTATTGAGAGGACACAGAGGAGCTGCCCGGCTCGCTCCAACACTTCAGGGTTACCAAACACCTTCATGAGCCAAGCTGTGCTCTGATTGGACACATCCACGTTCCATTACAGAATGTCGCCACGTGTTTTATGTTACACCGTCTGGGGAGGCGTCTAGCCATCGACGCCCCTCTCGGGCGCTCTCACTTCCTGGGGAGCAGCGCGGCGAGCCTCTGCTTCTTGATGGGCAGGAAGTGGATCTCCTGAGAGCTGACCTTCTTCAGTTTGATTGCTCTGTTCTTAGACGCCTTTTTGTGATTGTTGTTGGGGTCCTGCTGCCCCCGAGACACCGACGGCATCCCGTAGAGCTGCTGCAGGGAGGCGCCCTGGCTGCCGTCCCGCTTGATGGAGAAGTTCTTGGTGGAGACCCCCGAGAGGCCCTTGATCTTCCCGCAGAGGATGGCGGGGATGGCGTCCTTCACCGAGACGATGACCTTGGCCGTCTGGGAGGTGCTGACGATCTCCAGGTTCCCGCCTCCGCTCTGCTGTCCCAGCGAGCCGGAGCCCGACACGCTGGTGTCCACCAGCCACTTGTGCTGCCGGCTGAACTCCAGCGACGTCAGGCTGCCCAGGAGTTTGGAGTCTAAGCTCTGAGTGCACTCCACCCCCAGAGATAACGCCGACTCCTGACCCGACTCAGAGGCTGCCTGTTTCCTCACACCAGGCACCGACAAGTCCAGTACGCTGTCCTGCTGCGGACTGGGGTACTCCTGTTTCAGTTCTATCGGACATGCTTTGACAGAGAGGTCCAGAACCTGTCCCTCCTCTGGAGACGGGGACAGGTTTTGTGGCTGTAAGGACGTCTGGCACTTCCTTGAGGACGACGAGGGAGAGGTAGCATCTTTCAGTGACGTCTGGGTGCTTTTACTCACAGTGCAAACCGCTTTAGGCACGCTCCCCTTAGAGTCCTCGGTCTGAGGGACGGGGATGGGGACGGGGAGGGGGACGGGCAGAGGCACAGGCAGCGGGATGATGACAGGGTAGGGGACCAGCAGTGTAGCAGGAGGGACCAGAGGAGCCAGAGGGGAGGTGTAGGGAGGGGCGAGAGGAGGATGAGGGAAGAATGCTGAGCCCGGGGACTGACAGGTGGAGGAGCCGGCCTGTGGAGGGAACAGATCCTGTAAGATGGCAGCGAACGCTGGATTCTGCAGCAGCGACAGCAGGTTGGCTTCCTGCGCCTGCCCCGCCGCCTTCGGGTCCACCGCCGGAGGTAAAGCGAAGGACAGAGGGTTCTGGAGGGGCAGCTGCGTGCAGGTGGTGGTCTGGGGGATGACGGAGGGACTCATGTGCTGGAGGACCTGCTGGTCTAGAACCAGGGGGAGGGAAACGGGGCTCTGGCTCGTTATCAAGTACGGCGCCGCCCCTAATTGGCTGAGCTGAGGCCCGGCTGCTCCGGCCATCTGGAGGTGGATGGGCAGCATCAGGGGACTCTCTCCCAGACACACCGGGTGGAGGACAGTTGTTGCCACTTTGAGGGCCACTCCTCCTGGAGGCTCTGCAGCAGGACTCACCAGAGCCGGTGCAGGAGGGTCCGTGTTGGAAACCCCACCTTTGTTCAGCCCTGCCCCGCTGCCATCACACAGGCCAGGACTCGCTGGGTTTCCTCTATCCTCCAGCTTCCTGATGACTTCTCCTCCCACCTCCTCAGATCCACACACACCGTTCTGTGTCTGTGTTGTCTTTATATCCTCACTGCCTTCCATGGTTCACTTTATAAAGATTATCAGGGATTTACTTTGATCTTTCATCCATTATTCTTCTGGGTGTCTCTGAAACACAAAGAGCAGAGGGTTTGGAGATAAAATGTGGAAAAACTCTCCCTAAAACACACACCCACTACGGAAGAGGATAAGGGCCACTGAAAAAAAAAATAAAAAAGAATTCTGACTTTAATCTCAGAATTCTGAGAAAAAAGTCAGAATTCTTTTTATTTTTTCAGTGGCCCTTATCCTCCTCTGTACACCACAGTGTCAGAAATGAGAGGAATTTGTCCTTGGAACAACAACAACGTGTGAAGGACTCACATGTTGTGTCTCCTACAGCTCAGTGTCAACTGCTGGCAAAGCTGTGAGAACATTAGTATTTATGTTAGACTGTAGCTCTGTGATGGTCCTGCCATCAGGGTACCCCCACTCACACAGAGACCACTGAAGACTGTACAATTATAAAAAGCAATATTTACAAACCAAGTGTTAGAACTGCTTTGTGTTTATAAAACAGGTTAAACTGGTTTAATAACGGACAAAGACACATTTATAGATGTTCCTATTTATTTATTTATTTATTTATTTACCGTTCTTTAACCAGGCCAAAGCTGGAGTAGGAGAAGAAGTCTGAAGTTTTGTTTGGTTTAATAATTAGCGGTTTCATCCCGGTCTATAAAGTCATGGTTGACATTTTTTAAATTGTTGAAAAGATGATGAACAATCAGCTGCTCATCAGTCTGCTCTGAATAAACTAACAACTGAACACATTTAAAGCCAAAAAAAAAACTGCTGTTCTTAAAACTCCTAATTTCCAACATTACGTAATGATTCACAGAGAGATCTTTACAGTGCTGACAATTTCACATTACATGATTATTCCTACAATTATCTGCAAGCACAGGTGGCAGCAGCAGCTAGCTGTAGCACAGGTGATGCAGAATGGGGTCACAAATGGGGAAACGATAAAAAGCAACCTAGTTCTGATCGGGGTTATTATAGTTAACTAAAACTAACTAAATAACAAAAACTGAAAACATTTAAGTTAACTAAAATAAATAAAAACTGTAATAAAATGTAAAAATGATAAACTAAAACTAAAATCTTTTTACAAAACTAAAACTAACTGAAATTATAGATCGAATATCCTTAGCTTTAATGTTTGTCATTTTTTTCTTTTTCTTCCAAATTAAGTAGTTTCACATTATCTGTGGGCAGCTTACAGCACCTCATGGTTTGTAACAACGTCTGCTGCTAAATGATGACAAACTTTGGGAGAAAGAAGCAACGTCCAAATTGGGATTTCTTTAAATATGACTGAGAAAAATCAAATCAAGCGTCTTGTAGTGGAAACAGTGATAAAACAGGTGAAATACTTCTCAAAGGAAAAACTGCATGAATCAAACTCACACAACTGTCTTGACACGTTAGCTTCTCTCAGTAGCTCCTGTGAAAAACAAGCAGCAGGTAGAACCAGGTTGGAGACAACTATTGTCACTGTACTAAAATAATCACCCATGTTTTTAGTTGGAAAATTGATTTACGTAATTATTTTAGGAAGGTGTTGCTATAATGGAGACTTTAACTTGTGACCAAATAGCTGCTGGTTAGTTAACTCACAGGAACATCACAAGCTGGAGGATGTATGGGCAAATATGTTTATTCAAACTATAAAAAAAACTAATACTAGAACTAATAAAACTAAACTAAACTAAAACTAAGTATTAAAAATGCAATAACTAATAAAAACTAGCAAATCCACTGTAAAAACTAATTAAAACTGAATTAAAAGAAAAAAAGTCACAACGAAACAAACTAAACTATAATGAAAAATCCAAAACAAATATAACCTTGGTTCTGATGAGTCCATCAGTGTGCTGTGTGTTTTAAAGCTGTCAGCCCCTACGTGTCTCTTCTTCACTGCACCCACCCCTTCCCCCTCCCTCTGCCGGGGCAATCAGACCCCCATTCCCCACCGTAATAATAAAACGTCCCCTGGGTTCCTGGAGAGATAATGCATCCAATATCAGCAAAGTCAATTATTCATGCAGCGAGGATAATGTTCAGGTCTGAGAAACGAGAAAAACTAGGGTTGGTGTGTGTGTGTGTGTGTGTGGAGGGGGGGGTGGGGGGTGCTTTATCTTGTCTGTAGCATAAACACATGCTGTAACTTTAAAGTAAACAACTCAGTAAATCAAACACATTATTTTAATTTTATGGCAAAGCCGTGACAATTTATTTAATTTTTTTTTTGTTCCCGTGAGGAGCTTTGATGTAGTGTCGAGTTTCCTCAGTGAAGAGGGGATGACTCCTCCCCCACACCCCCCAGGCTGGTTTTACATTGTTGGGTAGTTGTAATAATAAGGCTCTGATGGATTTCGAGCGCTGCAGGCAGCCAGCAGGTCATCTTGTTCTGGATTCATTCAGGAAAACATCCCTGAACAGATTAAACCCTAATGAAAGCCTTTCCTGCATTTATTCTTTGAAGCTCTTAGGTTTGTTCCACAACACAGTCTAGATGAGACTTGTACTTTAAAAAAACAGTGGTGGTGGGATACAGTTCTATGGAGGATGAGTGACTTGTCATGGCAGGCCACACGGAAGAAACCCACTGGTGCCACATTCACTGCTTTGTCCTCCTCACACTGAGTCACAAGATCAGAGGACAGGAACAAAAACTGGACATATTGACTTAAATAAGCACAGAGAGCTGCACAGATCTTTGCTTCCTTAATTCATGTCTTCATATTTCACTTTACTGAAACAGAAAAATACAGAGAACTTCTATCTTCTGATCTAGTTTAAGTGTTGAAGTCTATAAACAGAAAGTTTTGTTCTTTTTTCCCTCGATTTAGACTTAGTGGGTTTTTTTTACATTCCAGGAAATTGGAGGCAAGATATTTCCTGCTTGATAACGCGGTCATGAGGTCTGCGACACGACAAGATATGAAAGAAGTCATTCTTAGTTCAGACTTACAGTTACAAACAATCTGTCCTCTGAGGGGGAAGAGACTCCAAAAATACAACTCAGTTCATTTGAACTTGGAGGACATGGTTGAGTTAGTCTGTCATCACAAGCTGCCATGGAAGGCTGGTCATCATGTAATTGTGTCTGAGCATGTGTTAGCTTCACTGTTAGCAAATTATTCATGAAACAAACTGATTTCAATGAAATGCTAAGAAAGTAATCATTACATGTACATCTGGAACTGATTAACTTTTAGAGTCGGTCCAATTCAAGATGGTCACCACAGCAAATCAGCATTAACAAACAAAGATGGCTACAGCTCGGTCCGTTTTACACACATTAGGCTAAAATGTTTTTGTGGTCGCAGCTGAGAGTCAACATTAATAGGCCTTTCGCAATCAGTGGCATGATTAATTAAAGTGACGATGATAAATAAAAGGAGGTTGATAATTTTCATTTGCCTGTTTGTTTCCTTTATTACTCTTTAGAGTAATGAGGAGTGAACTCACATCAGGTAATTGCTCATGGTCTTTTAACCTCTGTAGCATGAGAGCCACGTAAACAGGCAATAAGCTACAGGAGAGTTTTCAGTTTTCCAAAGCGGTGCGGGGTTATATTATATTATTTTAAAATGCTCTCCAAACTGAACTGTATAACTGTTTTTTTTGCAATCATTTTGAAAACAATCAAGGAACTCTGTGTCCCTCTGTGTAACGTGGGATACTGGGGCCCACCCTGGATCCAGGCCGAGGGACTTGTCGGCGAGTGCCTGGTGGACAGGCCCCATACGGCTCAGTCCAAATGAAAGACATGGGTTTGCCTTCCTATGGACCTACCAGTCGAAAGAGGAGTTGTACGAGTCAGGTGCATGATGCCAAAGGCAGGGACCTTGGTGTTCTGATCCTGGCCTACCAAAGCTGGCCCTTGGGACATGGAATGTGACAACTCTAGCAGGGAAGGAGCCTGAACTGGAGCATGAGGTTGAGAAGTATCAACTAGATATAGTTGGGATCACCTCTATGCACATCATGGGCTCCAGAACCCATCTCCTCAAGAGATGCTGAATCTGAGTTGTGTTCTGTTGTTGGACTTCTGTGCTAGTCATGGATAGTCCATCACAAACACCATGTTTGAACATAAGGGAGTTCATGTGTACGTGGCACAAGGATACTCTAAGTCATAGATCAATGATTGACCTTGTAGTCTTTGTTTTGGACATTCGGGTGAAGAGAGGATGTGTAGTGAGGGTTTCCTGGGAACACCTGGCAGAAGAACCCATCAGAAAGATCTTCAACTCGCACCTCCAGGAGAACTTCACCCACATCCCAGTCAAGACAGGAGACATTGAGTCTGAGTGGACCATGCTCCACACCTCAATTGTTGAGGCAGCTGCCTTGAGCTGGGGCCACAATGTTGTCTGTGGTTCTCGCGGTGGCCCTTCTCAAACTCAGTGGTGGACACCCTGGGTTAAGGAGGATGTAAAGCTGAAGGAGTCCTATCTTGGCTGGTAACATTTTCAGTTTCAGGCTGAGTGGTTTCTACCTTCTCCTCTCTGTCAACGCTCTCTGGTTTCATGGTCAGCGATTGTCCAAGATTAACCTTCAGGGTGGACATACCTCTCTGCCTCCACCAATGACCTAGTAGACGTCATCATTTGCCCAGTATGCTATGCATGTAAATAAAATGGCTCTGTCTGTGTAATGTATTTTTTTTAAATTATAAAACCTGAACAGCCTACAGTATTTTTACAGTCTTTATTTTACAGTTAAAATAAATGATCAACAAATAAAGTCTAATGTCACAAATAACCATGGATCACTTTAAAGCATGTAAAAATAGGCATTGATAGTAGTAATTATATATATATAATATATATAAAAAATATATAATATATATATATATATATTTATTTATTTATTGTGTGTACATTGTTGATGGTTAATTCAAGACGGCCACTACAGGTAATTGATTGCATGAAACATAAAACAGCTACAGTAGCAGCTGAGAGTCATCCCTAACACATACTCTGAGTGCTAACAAATCACACACAATCTTTGTTTAAAACTCTGACCTTCAAGTTGGTGTGTAATATATTCCTTCAAGGAATTCCAGTTTCCTTTCTTTCGTGTCAGAAGTTAAAAGCTGCATTAGAAAGATCTTCTGATCCAATGCTAAGCACTGCTCTGACTTTGACATGTTGGTTTCCCACCGCCTCCACCACAGTTCACAGGTCACTGATTCCCTCCACTTGACTTGAATCATGTGAGAACCATGTCAAACTACCCAGCTCGCTGTGCAGCGATCCAAAGTACACAGAAACTGTGGTCATCTTTTGTTTTTTTTTCCCTGCTACATTATCTGCCTGAGTGGCCTTATGTTGTGCCTGTGAATGACTCAGAACAGGAACAGGTCAAAGAGAGATTCCACATCAACATAGTTTAATCGCTTTCACACAAAGTCAGACATTCCTACAAGAGTTAGAGACAACTTTACTGGCAAACAGCAAATCCCTGTTTCATCATGATAAGAGTTTATAGATCATAAAAAGCCAAAGCAATCTGAATCAAATGTGAGCTAGTGAAAAACACAAACCTGGAATGGTGCATTTTAATATGAAGGTAGAGGATTTTTAATCATAGAGTAAATCAGAGACACATTTATGTTGGTAAATCTCATCTGTTAGATTTCTGAATTCAGCAGCCAGGAACAGCTCCCTGACTGAAGAGGCATGAGGAGACCCAACAGATCCCTCGCCTGTCCCTTTTACTGTAATCATTTCCACACCCCCCCCCCCCCACCCCTGCTTGGCTCATTGATTAAATGTACACTATAGTGAGTCGAAAGCAGAGAGAAAACAACCCCTTATTTCAACTCCATTACGCTGCACTGCAGTCCAAATACTTCACACTTTTGTTTTTTCCTCACAGAAACCTCCCTCGTTACGGGTTTATTCTAGCAGAAGAAACAAAAGCAGGATGGATGGATGGATGCAGATGAGCTAACAGTCATCTCCATCAAGACCCCTACGCTCCACTAGCCAATTAATCTCATTAGAGAAAAACACAGACCACCATCGTGCTGCTTTCACATCAGCACAGATTAGCTTCTTATTCACTGACAGGTCGACTAGACGCCACAACCAGTTCCAATCTATTATGACACCTCTGCTTAAAACAACACTGTTCAGGTCACTGGGCAACAACTGGTCACCGTTTTCACCATTTCAAGCTGGATTCACATCAACAAACCTGCAGCACAAAGTCAAGATCTGTCGACTAAACTAATGATTACTGCTGTCTGAGCTCATACATTGTACAGTATAACATGTTTTTACCTTTGAAAGGGCTGCATTATATTTCTAGGCTGTGAAAGACAATTAGTTCTTCTTACTTTGTTAGTTTACTATTATGATTTAAAATCTCTAAGCTCATTTGTTAGATTTGTTGATTTGATGACATATTGAGCATCTCTGTACTGATGTTTAAACTTAAAAACTATTCCAGTGAACGACAGAGGGTATAAAAGTGAGCATGGAGGGTGAAGCAGAGAGAACTTGTGTGGTGAGTGAAATGTAAGGTCAACACTTGGCTTTAATACAACCATTCAGACGTGCAGCACTCATCACAGCTCTCCTCTTAAACAGCTTTGCTGCTGTTTGGTTTAGTCTGAGAGTCAGAACCATCACATATTCTGAGTCTGAACAGATCACACTATCCTTCTGTAAAACCTTGACATAAAAGTCGACATGCGTAATGCATTCAGTAAAGGAATACTTTCAGTATAATATAATTTAGCTTTGGTTTATTTGAATTATTTACAAACTACTACCTATAAAAAAAAAACTACCTCATGTTCAGAAGTCATGGTCAAGAAAGTACTTCTTTACATGGTAAACAAAGACATCAACACTGCACTTGTGATATAAAGCATGTATAATTTTAGGCACTGCTCTGTTCAAAATCTCCTGTGTTGACGTGTAAAAATAGAGATTTATCAAAGCATTTTCATTCACAATATATAGTTTTCATCTTATGACTGCTGCTATTGCAAGTCATGTGGAGCTGCCTAAACACTTGCTGGTACAAAGCCCCGCCTTTTTGTACAAAGCTCCTCCCTGGAGTAGGGTTGGGCGATATTGGCTAAAAACTTAATCAGGATTAATTGTGGTATTTAGCTGATAACGATTAATATGACGATTAGACCCTGGAGTCCCTGCACACATTTAAATCACTCTAGTGGGAAAGATTTGCTCTCCGTAAAAATCTGTTCCAAATTGTGTCAACAGTACAGACTTCAGGCTTTACATCAATTTTTAAATTCTGTTGATAGACCGAGTAAAACCAGAGCTTTAATAAATAAATTACAGAACTTTTTTTTAAAATGTTCGTTATATTTGAAGTGGAGTGGAGCACAGAGCGGACTGACTGTGGAAATCTCCAGTCAGTCTTCCTGTTGGAGTTAATCGTATTAATCATCAAATGGCAAAAAAATTAATTGATTAAAGTTTTTTTGACGATTAATTGAACGCGATACGATTTTGCCCAACTCTACCCTGGAGCTTATTCTGCAGCCAAAATCCCGCCCCGCAGAGCACCCCTCTCCTGAAGCACTGTTGTGAAGAAGACATGTTGAAGTGGGAGTGTCTGAAACAGTAGGAGGTTCTTAAAGAGACAGAGGCCAATTTGTTTTCAATAGACCATTGGTTCCCAAAGTTCTAAGTTGTGGGGTCCTGAAAAGATTTTCTGAAATAATTGCAGAAAAAAAAAATTACAACAAACAACAATTTTTTGCCTTTGTTGTTAAAAAAAGAGTGAAGTTAGTGTATTTAAAATGGACACAAAGAAACTATAAAATATTGTTACAATGCTCTTGGCGTGAAAACAATGTTTATCAGCCAACAACAGCTGGGGGCACAGGTCTCTGCTGCTGGTATTTTGTGGGTCAAATGCTGAAAAGTTCAGGAACCACTGAGATAGACTATGATGCAAAGTCACATTTAGTTTTGATATCTACAGTATTTTCATAACAACTGAAGGTAACAGTTACTTGATTGTGGTATAGAACTAAACTATGTGCCTGAAAAATATACGCCCCCCACTTCTAAAAAAAAAAAAAGAAAGAAAAAATGATAGCTTTATTTTGACACCTGCTCATGTACTCTTACTATGACGCGCAACATCCAAGTCTTCGGTCTAAAAACCACACTGACATTAATGATCAAAGAACTGGGTTAAAATCTGTCTGTGTTTACTTTAAAAGTAGATTAAATCAAAACTCCAGTGGCTGCTGAAGTGAACAGAAAGCAGGGCGAGCTAAAATTAGGCAACAAAATAATGTAGTCTAGACCAGTGATTCTCCTTGGGGTACGCAAGCATATTACAGGGGGTGCGTGGAAAAATTTCCCAGGTGTATAAAATATAAATTAAAATAGGACTGGGATATGTAGGGCCCTATGACGGATTTGACACAAAATGGAATCCAGTATAAAATGCAGAATATCAAGGAATTTGATCATTTGGGTGAGTTTCTGATGTATTTTGGATGCTGCTGCTTCCTGGTTTATTTAATTACTTATTCACTTTCAAGGTGACAATGTTAAATTTACCTTCTTTTGAAAATAATAAAATGCCTGAGAACTAAACGTTCTAGGCAGTTAAATAAATAATTTTCATTTAGTAATCAGTTGTAGTACATTATAGTTTTGGAGAATCATCCTTACGTTTGACTGAGGGGGTACTATGAAAAACAGGTTGGGAACCACTGGTCTGAACCAGTGGTTGCCAAAGTTGGGGTTGGGAGCCCACTGTGGGCCCTGAAATATAAAGGTGGGGTCTTAAAAGACTTTTCACAACAATCTTTTTGCCTTAGTTGTTACAAAAGAGTGAGGTTAAGTTAGCATTACTGTGCTCTTGTTTATTTGACCTTATAATGATAAGGCCATTTTTCACCTGCAGTCCCTCATATTTTAATGATTATGTCCTGCTGGAGTGTAACATGATTTGTTTGTGTACAAACTAACACGTTATCAGAAATTTATATATTTATACTTCTCATTCAACCACAGTTAAATTCACTCCATCTAGGAGGAACAATTTATATGGATAGTATGTATTATTTACAATAACAAGCTGGAATGAAAACAAGCAAAAATGAAATAAAAGTAACAGCTTTCTACTTCTTGCTTTTTTTAAATGTAAGGAGTAGAAAGTACAGATAATTGTGTGAAAATGTAAGAAGTAGAAATTATAAGTACGCTGAAAAATAATTACTCAAGTAAAGTACAGATACTCAAAATTTCTAAGTACAGTTACAAAGTATTTGTACTTAGTTACTTTATAACTCTGCATTTAAGTCACTGATAGTCTTCAGTCTCAACCCAGTGATGTTAAATGTCTCCTGTAGAGTCTGGGGCTGGTGCCATTTCCCAGAATGCAATTTTCTGTAAGACAGTTCAATCTAGACATGACATTTCAGTTTGATGTTTTCATGGCTGCTCCTCACTAAAGATTTATTTTTATTATTTCTATATTTAGTCAGACTTTTCCAGAACCTGAAATAATAAACAGATTAATTAGTTTTTATAGTTAATGATGCTGGTGAATATCAGCCCACTGCACCAGACCCTGACGGTGCTTCTGTCTGCTTCATCCGCATCTTCCCCACCTCCTCCACCGCCCCGGTACCGTTCAAGGTCCGGATAGACACGGACCTGAGCCTGATGTGTGTCCCTGATTTGTCCCTGCAGCCATGAACCCCAGGGAGACTGTCCTCCGTGTCCCTGAGGCCGGATGATGAAGCAGGAACCAGCCTGTTTTCTCTGAAAGCCTCCAGCCGGTGGGAGCTGTCAAAGCCATATTTATTTAAGCTAGCTGTCTACTCCGACTGTCACATTCAGAATTACCCACCTCTGCTCGCTTTTAAACCCAAACGAACCAGCGTAGTGACTCGTTTTTATCACAAGCACTAATATCAATAAAACACCAGCCTGCTAGCAACATTAAAAAGCTCGAGCTCAGTCCGTATCATCCCCGTTTTTACCCCTAATTCTTCCATTTAAATGTCAGGTTCGTCTTCAAACACACGAACTCACCTTCCGAACAGGCCAGAGCCTGAGCGCGTCTCTTCTCGCTACGCTGCCTCTGAATTCACAAAGAAACGACAGAAGAAATCCTCAGATAAATAGATGAGCTGGATATTTATCTCTTCATTGCGGCTCAGACCAAGAAGCGACTCCAGACTGAAGCTGCGCGCGCAGCACAGCACACTCCTCCCCCTCCCCCTCTGTCACAAAGCCCGGGGGGAGGGGGGTAATGACAGAAAATAATAATAATAATAATATTAATAATAAAAACAATAATAATAATATAATATACATAGTATTAACTATTATTATTATTATTATTATTATTATTATTATTATTATTATTATTATTATTATTATTATTATTATTGTATATTTTTTTTATTTAATTCAATTCAATTCAAAAATATTTTATTGATCCCAAGAGGGAAATTAGATATTAGATAGATAGATAGATAGATAGATAGATAGATAGATAGATAGATAGATAGATAGATAGATAGATAGATAGAT
>JAUBOC010000103.1:21068128-21079042 GCA_032275365.1 Anablepsoides cearensis | reverse complement strand
TATCTATCTATCTATCTATCTATCTATCTATCTATCTATCTATCTATCTATCTATCTATCTATCTATCTATCCCCAGTTTGAAAGTAAATACAAAGACTCTTCCTTTATAAAGCCATGCTGTTGTAATATATGCAGTATTATAGTAATCTTGGTAAAATATTCAAGAATATTCCCTAAATGTTCTAAAACCTGCATATATCATATCTGCATAGATAGTGCCTTTCCAGACACATAAGCTGCCTATACACTAGGAATGCACCCCTATACCATTAGAGAGGCAGGCTTTTACACTGAGCATTGATAACAAATCAAATAGTCCCTCTCGTCTTAAATATGAAGGATGTGACATCAGTGGTTTTTCAATAGAATTTCAGTGCAAGAAACTTTGCCTCAGTTCATTTTATTCGACCTTAAACCCAACCCTACTGTTTGGTGTTCTTGGATACAAACTGATATAATGGTGGTATGCTACAAAACACTTAAAATCTGAAAAGAAAAACAGTAATATTAATGTGAACCTTCAGTAAAATGGTCTTAAACCTACGACACAAACAAGCACTCATAATGAGAGAAGGATTTCAAATCAGTCACATTTATTGATCTGTTTATACACAGGTGCTAAGCAGCTTGTTGCGCTCTAGCCGTGGGCTTTAATAAGATTTACTACAGGATTTTCACAATGCTTACTAAAAATAAATACAAGACAAAGTGTTCCACAACTCAAAAATATACAAAAGGTCGAAATCTATGTAAACTTTGAAAACGTGTTTTTACAAAAGAAACTATCACATAAGTTCTGTGACAAGATGTTGTATTTACAAGTTTGTACAAAAAAAACACACCTACAGTACGTTTTATAGAGGTTGATTCGACATTAAATGTATTTAGTACCATGAACTTTACCGTCCGTTTTGTGTTTTCAGGAACGTTTCAGTCAAAAAATCAAAATCATACAGCTCAATGCCACAAACAGGTCCTGTACTTTTTCTAGCCTTTGGTAGAAGAATCTATGTTTGCCACTTCCAATAAATTGTATGAGAGAGTGGAAAAGATGCAGGAGAAGTTGAACAGCTCAAGTGTAAAAGACTAAAAATTACTTTAAACACAACATGCAGCAAGACTCGAACGAAAGAGAAAAAGAAAAGTTTATAGGTTTAAAGGAAAAGTTTGGACATTTTTGTTGTAGCCCTTTGAACAAAACTCATTAGATTTCAGCCTGAGAGAACTGATGAGCTAACGGCTAGCTTGGAACACACTGCCACTTTACACTGACTCCAAATGTAAAAGTTTTAATGTAGTTCATGAGAATATTGTTTTACAAACATCAGTTTGTCTTTACATGGTTAATAATGGAGGACTTTGTGTTTGAAGAAACAGAGTTTACATCTGACTGGACTGAGGAGCTAACAGCTAGCTCATAAACATCTCATGGAACTAACAGACATGAAACTCTTAAAGTCAAAACTAGACGCATGTCTGCAACTGATTAACTTCAGAGTCATTCTGATTGAAGTTAACTTTGACATAAACTGTTGGTGACATTGTCTGTTAGCAAAGTATCTAATGAATCGCTTTACAGATTATAAAGAAACTTAGAAATTAATCACTGGATGCATGATTACAACTTCATCAATCATCCTTCAGTATAAAAGCACTGGTGAGAGGGGATGGATAAAGAACTCATGAGCGGGGGCCTTGTAAGTGCTCTCCCCATAAAGACACTGGTCTTTATTCAAACCTTCGCATCCCTCAGATGAAGGACACAAGGTTAGAAACACTCAGTGTTCTGAGCTTCTCAGGATCCATACAGGGGACACCAAGAATTATTTTCCTTTGACTACTCAGAGCCACGCAGTGGCCTAAGTAGTGCAAAGAGGTCTCTAATTCCATGCCACAGGCGTCACACAGAACATTGTCATGGAGTCTCATCACCATTTGTGGCGGTTGAGCAGATTGTGTCCAGTTAGGACTCCAACCAGTGTGATTAAAGTTCTTCTTGTCAGGGAGATGAGAGCTTTCCTAAACCTTAGATTTGGACCGTTAATCAGTTCCCGTGTCTGTCTACAGTCCATCAGCTCCCTCTAGCAGATTGAGTGTTGACGTCTAATCCAGGCCTGTAGGGCAGTCCTACAGACTGTTGTTGAAATACCTACAACAGGCTCTGATCCTTTGAAGTGAACCTGACTGTCAGCTCTCTCATTACCATTAATGCAAGCATGTCCTGGTACCCATTTAACACTAAAAATTATCTCTCCCCGGTTGGTTGACTGCTTCGGCACACTCCCAAGCCAGTGATGATGTAAAGTGTGGCCCTGATGCACGGTTTCAACTGATCAACTTCTGGAATCCTCCTCCTCGCAGGAAATCTTCTAGCTTGTTCTTAACCCTTCTAGAAAGCCCCACTACAAAATGTCCAAACTAGTCCTTTTAACTCACTGTACCCTCTGTTAAATATTATTACATAATGTGTTGGCTTTTTGTTGCTATATTTAACATAATGGCTTCAAGAAGTCTGTCAGATTTGCATAATACTTGAAGACCATCACTACATTAAAAACTTTAAAAATATATGTATAATACGTGGGACAAACAGGCTTTAATTAAAACTGAAATCTTATGTGTAGCTTATTTCATACTATGTTTCGTGATAGGTTTGTCTCTGCAAACACAATGTTTTATCTTATTAAAAATGCATTTCTAATTAATAAAATAAGTTTGAATAAAACTCGGTATTAAAAATATCAGCAGTTGGCTGTTCATAGTTCAGATTTAGGTTGTTTAAACCAAACCAGAGGACAGACTGCGACTTTCTGTCAGGTAGAAAAATAAATACATTTAGTTTGTTTCGTGATGGTGGGGAGGGGGCCTTTGGCACAAAAAAAAACAGCATATGCCGAAACCCTGAACTGCTTTTCCTCCAACACAATAACCTGACTTTGTGTTTAACATCCTCCATAAAACAAACACTTTTGTTTCATCTCTTCTTGTTTCCTGTCAAGTAAAATAAGGCATTATTTATTCCTCCTGAGCACTTTCCACTCGCCTCTTTATGCTACTCCTAAACGCACCAAGTCAGCAAACCAGAAACAACCAGATATTTTTTTAAACTTTTTTTTTAAAATATACAACCTTCTTTTTGTCTCTGTGATTTCACCTCCTCCAGCTTTTAGATCACTTGTTTGTCTTTTCTAACACCTGCTCCTTTCATGTCTCCACAGACGGTCAGGTGGACACTTCCTGTCTCACTTCACTCAGTTATTGCGTGACGAATCTACCACGTTGAAGCATTTGGCTTACATCTGATCGAAGGGTTAAAAACGAGAAACTAAGAGGGATTTGGGATGTTTCGATGGACGAGGAGCAAAAACAACTTAATGCGTCACAAGTCTTCAAAAGATAAACAAGCTGTGTCTGACTGCATAGGTATTCACAGAATACATGATGTTAAATATCTGATGCCAAGTTTGACCGGAGGAAAAAATCAACAGCAAAAGTGAAAAGTTGAAAGAAAGTATGGGGCTCCAAGTGTAAAAGGAAATGCTTTTCATTATTTAGCTCACTTTTTGAGTGTTAAAATTTTACACTAACATTTTATTCTTATTTAGCTCACTGTTACATTTAGCTATTTTTTACTAAATGTTAAATTTAAATGTTAAAAATATATTTAAATATTAAATCCTAAATCTAAATGCTAACTAAAGCTATGTTTAAGTTCACATTTAGGTATTTTGGAATGGAACGGAGCCTTTGCTGTTGGTGCTTGGCTCATCTTATGACATCATCATCCTGAGACAATAGCAACAGCTAGCGCTCCTATGCAGCTTAAGCTTCCCTAAAACACAAAAAACATGCAGTTATGGCTGTTGTCTGAGCTGCACTTTAAACTGCTGGACCACAGAGACCACCCATATAGTTTTTATGAACATACTTTGAATTTAGATATTAAATATTATCTTTAGCAGCGTTAGCAGTGGTGGCTAGCAGCAGCAATTGTTGATGTTTGTCATCTGACGCGAACTTCTGCAAACACTTCTAACACTGCTAAAAATAATATATAAATCTAAATTCAAAATGTGTTCATAATAAACAACATGGGTGGTACCTGTGGTCCAGCAGCCATAACAAAAAGATTGATGTCTTTTAGGGAAGCTTAAGCGACACTAAAGCACTATTGTCTCAGGATGATGACATCATAACATGAGCCGAGCACCAACAGCAAAGGCTGTGTTCCTTTCCAAAATACCTAAATGTGAACTTCAACATTTAAGGTTTAACTTTTACGTTTAGATTTAGGACTTAATATTTAAGTATATTTTTTAACGTTTAAAGTTAACATTTAGCAAAATTTAGCTAAATGTAAGAACATGGAGCTAAATAATGAAAAACACTAACATTTCATTTTAAACTTGGCGCCCCATAAGAAAGAGCTGAAAGGAAGGCAACAAGCTGGGTGGCTCAATCATGGCTTTTACAAGGTTAACTTTTAAAAAAGATCACTTTAAAACTATTGTGCTCTGAGTTGGGATTTTTTTGTGAGCCTATAAAAAGTTGTTTTCCCTACAGAATACAAATGCAAAAATATTTTGGTTTCTGACTTGTTTTATGAAGTTTCTATTTCAGTAGCAAATATTTTTTCTTCTTTAAAAATATAGATTGTATAAAACACAATTTAGTGGAGAAAATGATTAAAAAGAAAGTATATTATTAGTATTAAAGTATTTATTATTATTTCAGCTCCTGCTTTCTGCTTGTTTATATTTCTATAAATTATCTTTTTTTTCTGGTTCGTTTTTGATGTAAACATATTTAAGGTCCGACTTTGTACTGTTTTCTACATGGAGCCCTGCGACGAGTGGTCATCGTGGGGGCTTCCGTCTGAGTTTTCCGTCTCCCCCTCAGAAATAGCTTGCATGGGGGCTGAGTACAGTCTGCTGCGGCTGCTGTAGCGGCTGCTGCTGGCGGGCGGCGGGATCCGGGAGCGGCCCTGCCTGGAAGAAGGAGACGTGAGGAAGGATTTCGGGGAGAAGCCCTCGGAGTTCGCTTTAGGGTAAGGGTTGAAGAGCTGGTCTTGGCCCGACTGGAGCAGCTGCAGGGGGGAGGCGGGCTCCTCTGACTGTCTGGGGGACTCCGTCATGGAGTCTCCGGGTGATTTCGAGGTGACGGGACTCTTCAGGATCTCTGCAGCCGACATGCGGTAACTGGAGTCGGAGCGGCTTCCCTTTCTGAGCAGCAGCAGTTTGAACTCCTCGCTGGAGGTGCTGGACTTCTTCGCGTTCCTGTAGATGGGACCCGAGACTCGATGGGAGCCGGGCGGTGTGGCAGCGGGGGAGGGCGGCGCCGCTGAGACCGGGGAACTGACGCTGCTGTTAGGCAAAACGTTTCCAGATGAAGCACTGAGGCGGTTCCTCCCAGCCGCCTCCGTGGAATCTTTCCTCCCCAGTAATTTCCTCTTGGACCTGTGGAAGGACGACATTTCTGTGACAGTCTGCGTAAAGCAGGAGCTGAGACGCACAAACGGACATCAGACACACTCACCTGTGGATCATAGCAAACAGATCCTCGGTGGTGCGGGACTTGGTGGGCGACAGGAACACGTCATCCTCTGGTTTTGACTCGTCGTGCAGCGCAGACACAGAGTTCTCACTGGCTGTGGAGTCTGCCGACAAACATTTAACAGCTTTTAGCACCATGTCTAACATATTTTATCCCAAAGAGACAGTTTGGATTCCTTTTGAAGTGATGGTTATCCTTGAACACTATCACTATCTGCAGTAGAATCAGTGGGAGTGGAGACCTGATAAAGAAACATAGCTGATAGAGGAAGTGTCTGATTCAAAAATAATGTGTAAAGACTAGAGATTGCATAGATCATGTGTCAAACTCAAGGCCCATGGGCCAAATGTAGCCGGCAGCCCGCCCCCCCCACCCCCAAACAACAAACAAAAAAAAAAAACTTTTTTTTTTACTTATAATGAAAATTGTTTCGTATTTATGCAACAAAATGAAATCAATTTAAGAGGTGAAAGATAATAATAATAATTGTCCTGCCCCTGAGCTGGTGGCTTTAAGTAACTGAGCTATTTAGTTGGATAGCACATTAATAATGTCTCTAAATAAGCTGCTTTAAAGCCAGGATTGACTATAAACTACATCTCCCATAATGCATGTTGATCATCCAGTGGGAATTCCCTTTCAGACAGTAGTTGAGTTTAGAATTCAAGATGGCAGCTCCTCACTAGAAACTCATCAGTGAGTAAAACTATATTAGTTTTACTTTTAATATTATTTCTGTATTATTTACTTCAGATTTAGTCAGTTATACACTTAGTAATTTGTAAAGTGTTTGTAAGAGGACTAGAAAAATGATGGCATCTCGTCACCAGGTGGGGGTGCACATGATTCAAAAGTAGACGGTGAAATTTGTAGCGTAAAATATCAATTTAGATGCATTTTCTCTGGCTACTTGTGCTGTGGACCCGTTGTACTGGGAAGTAGGAATTCCCCACTTACAAGTTGTAAATTTAAACTGGAACGCCCTCTCCAGTGGGAATTCTCGGTCAGAAAGTGGGAGGGTTCAGAATTCAAGATGGCAGCTACTGACCACAACTCATCAGTGAGTAAAACTCTTATGGTGTATTCCCACCAGGAAAGTTCTTTGGTCCACTTGTTAAAAGGGGACTTTATTTTTTTCATTTGGTGCGGTTTGCATTCACATTGTTCTTTTTTGCAAACGGACTATATATACGAACTATATACGACTTAGCACACAGACCCAGAAAAAAACACGTAAGTCCTGCGTGCTGCGGTTCTAATGTGACTGCAATACCAATGAAAATATCAAAAACAGCTAATTTAACTGTGTTCTCGCGATGATATTCTAATTTTGGAGTGGCGTTGGTAAAATTGTGCCGCAGCCCAAAGGAGACGAGGTGATTTACGTGTTCTGACCCACTACATGCTGGCAGCAGCTCGACTAAGCAGGAGACGATGAATCAGGTATGATTTCAGATTATTTAGTTCAGCAACGGTGGCCCGTGAAGTCCAAAAAGGCGCATGTTTAATGCAGTTGGTTCGGTTCAAGTCCGGTCTGTATTCACACCACACATGAACTAAAGTGAACCGCACCAGAGTTCGTTTGGAAGCGGACCGAGACCACCTCAAAAAGCAGGTTTCTGTCCGGTTGTTTGATCCGCACCAGAGTTCACATGAGTGTATTCACACCTGTATAAAAGGTCCGGATCAACGGTGGAAACGAACTCTGCTTTGATTAAAGCGAACCAAATGGGCAGGTCTGAACACGACCTTAGTTATACTTTTTAATAATTTAATTTAATTATTTCTGTATTATTCATTTCACATTTAGTCAGTCGTACACATAGTACTTTACAGTGTTTATAAGAGGACATGTTAAACACTGTTTCTACGCAGGAAATACCAGGTAGAGCTCAGTTATTGCCTGGCAGAGGTACTAAGTTGAAGCAATGAGATGAGGAACGTGATGTTTTGTGTTTAGTCAAAGAAACATTGAAGTTAATAACAGCTGACCCCCTCTGTGAAAAAAATCCATCATCTACCAAGTTACACTTGGTATGTTTTGTTTGTTTTATTATATATATATTTTACATTTAACTTTTCTCTCTGTGCTAAACTATTCATGTTGATACTATTAGTATGTTTTGAACCAGACGTTGGGAAAAAGCATCAGTGATTGAGACAAAGTACCTCTGCAGACAGAATCCTCCATCTCCTCCGTGGATTCATCTTTCCCGTCCTGTGAGGCACTTTCGGCTGAAACACCCGACGAGTCGTTTTCCACTTCAATGCTGCTGTCGTTGCTGATTGAGCTCTCCTGGGATGTCTCCAGGTGGCTGTCAACAGCAGGCACTTCATCCAGACTGCTGGATCTCTTGGGGGAACTGTGCAGAACGGGAGGGGTGGGACACATTTCCTCCTCGGGCTGTTCGGTGCTCTGCTGCAGGGACAGCTCTGGGGGGGAGTCTCCGGGGCAGACAGATGTTACCGGTGACTCTCTTTCATGACCGGGCAGTGTTTCAGGTGATTCTGAAGTCAGCCCATCAGCTGCTGGGGTCTCTGAGGGGGCCTCTTGATTCTGGTCGTGGCTCTCTTCAGAGGTGAGCTCCTGGTTTGAGGTAAACACAGATTCACTCAGCTCCTTCATGGATTTATCCTGATGATATGAGTTGTGTGGAGTTTTAGTGCTTGTGAAATTAGCAGAATGACTAAATGTTTTGTTTTCGTCGTCCCGCTGCTTGTTGGTGGGTTTCAGCTGGACTGAGTGCAGCAGGGAGGGTGTAATGGACAGAGCGTGGGCACTGAACACCTCTACAGGTTTGGACGTGGCTTCATCTCTTAGCTTAATGAGAGAAGTGTTTTCAGTCTGGGACCTGCAGGCTGAAGCTTTGTTAACTCTGTGAGCCACGCTGAGGTCCAGGTGAGAGGGAGGAACCACCGGCAGCTCCAGGTCTCTCTTGGAGGAGTGTGACCGCAGAGACCGGGACGACAGAGACGACTTCCTCTCCGGGACTTTGGGCTTCCTCTTGCCGCCGGCGGGCGACAGCGGCCCGGGAAAGAAGGTGGAGGGAAAGGAGGAGGTGGGGGTTTCCGACTGGCTGGAGTAGCCGCTGGACGGGCTCGCCAGGCCTGCCAGCTTCTCTGGGGAGGTCAGCTTGAACTCTGCCTCTACGGATGGGAGCGAGGGGGTGGTGGCTCTGGAGCCGGACTGGGACGTCTGGGACTCGGAGCCTTCCTGTGACTTGATGCACTCGATCACAGTCGTCCCGGTGGCCGTGCTGGAGTTGGACAGGGACCGGTAAGGATCGCTGGATTTTAAATCGTTAAGGAGCCACAGATCTGCGTAGTCGGACTGCACAACGCCTTCGTCTTTAAATGATCGTGTATCTTTGGAGTTAAACGCGCCTAAATCAGGTAGATGGGTGGAGCCCTCCACTCCCCACACCACCAGGGGCTCCCTGAGCAATGAAGAGTTTTCTACGTAACCCTGTGAGCCGAACAGCGCCAGCTGCATTTTCCTCTCCTTGCACAAGTGAGGAAGCTGCTGCCGGTGCGAAATCTTTGGTTTGTTCTTGTCCGTGATGTTCCCGTCGCTGCAGATTTTTCTCAAAGAGGAGCTCCTCTTGGGCGGAGACGGCTTGGCCTTTGGTTTTCTCAGGGAGAGGCAGCGTCTCCCCAGAGTCAGGTGGCCGCTGATGTCAGAGAGAGCGTAATCAGAGTTGTACGTGAAGCTCCTGCTCCCTTTAAGGCCGCAGTCAAAGTGCATGGAGGTGTAGTAACCCTCGGTGTCCACGGAGTAGTGCGAGACGGTGTCGGCCTTCTCTGACGGCGGCTTGTCGGAGAAGCTGCTCTCGCAGGTGGCCATGCTGGTGAAGCTGGGACAGCCCAGGCTGCTCTCGGCCTCTCTGCTCGGCTCGGGGCTGAAGCTCTGGGAGTGGGCGGGCTCAGCCGGGGGGTAGCCCCAGTCCCCTTCCGCGGCTGTGCTGACCCCTGCCTCCTCTAAAATATCCATAGCTGTTGAGGAGAAGGAGCCCGCCCGCTGAGTCCTGAGGCCCTGGTAGTGGTCCGACGTGAAGCCGGTCTGCTCGTCGTTGGCGTGAAGCGCAGCGTTGAGGGAGAGCTCCGAGTCACAGTGGGAGGAGCCGGTCAGAGGCGGGGAGGCGGCGGTCGGGATGGTTTCTGACGTCTGAGAGGGGCAGGTGGAGCTGCTGCCACTCCAGTTCCCACTAGAGGACTGGTGCTCGTCCTTGTGATCCAGCTGACCCGCCGCGGCGGACACGGAGTGGACGGGGCTGCTGAAGGTGTCGGAGCTGGACGACATCTCACAGCTGCCCATGTTCCGGGGCAGCTGAGCTCGCGTCCGTTCCATCCACCGTCGCTCTGGACTCTCAGACCGCTGCTCGTACTTCAGGTCCCCCATGGCCCGCTCATCTGTACTCTCCCCTTCGTCCTTCAGGATCCTCTCCCTCTGTCCAGGCAGGAAGCCCTCGGCGGCAAACGGGGAAAGCTCCTCCTCGTCGTCGCTGTCGTTCCGCCCGTCGTCCATCATCCGGCTGCCGTCTCTGGGCAGACTGCGCGAGCGCAGGTGGACGGCTACCGAGGTGGTGAACATGGTGTCGGCGCTGTCCGACAGACACAAGATGTTTCCTGCCGAGTGGGACTGTGAGAGGGCCCCTCCCTGGCCTTTGTGAACCCGGATCCTTCGTCGAGACGGCGCTCCCGAGATGAGAAAGTCTTCCGTCTGGCAGCCTGAGTCTCTGGTGTTGAGATGGCTGGACAGCTCCTCGCTGGAAGGGGTGATGTCTGGGTGAACGTGAACTATGACTGTCCGCTCCCTGGAACCAGGAGAGTCATCAGAGTCTGAGGGAGGAAAGACATTTACACATGAGAACTGATCACTTCATTCACTACTTGATCCTAAACCAGGCATTGGTCCCCACAAGCTGCCTTTTTACTGGAAAATGGTTCCCATGATGTACCAAAAATGTGCGCATGCACATTTTTGGTACATCATGGGAACCATTTTCCGGAAAAAAGGCAGCCTTGTGGGATTAAAGTTGAAACCGAAAGAGACCGGATTATACACCTTTTTAGCAATTTCGCCAACCTTTCAACTGAACATTCCTGTGGTCTCTGAAGTGGGTACCATCATTTGAGAGAGTGGCAGATAATATATGTAGACTGCAGAAATCTTTAAAGTGTCTGTGACATCAAATTTGTGTAATAAACATGAATGCATTTTTGGAAAGATAACATTGATAACATGCTGCAAAACAAATTTCACGTCGCTGAGATGAACGGTTCTTGAGATATTTGCATGTGAAGAAACAGGAAGTGATGTAAAAAGGGAATGTCTGCATGTAAACAGAGCATTGTTACAA
>JAUBOC010000103.1:20936535-20948175 GCA_032275365.1 Anablepsoides cearensis | reverse complement strand
TCCGAACCGGGGATCGAACCCAGGACCTTCTTGCTGTGAGGCGACGGTGCTAACCACTGAGCCGTCGTGCTGCCAAAACAGATTTAGTTTATGGTTGTTGCTGACTTTAAAGCAGCTCATTTTCAGACATTAATACTGAGCTATCCAACTGAATTGCTCAGTTACTTAAAGCCAACAGCTCAGGGACAGGAATTTATTTAATTTATTTTTATTTAATGTATTTTGTTGCATTTAATCATAAATTTAAAGTTTACCATTGAAAACTATTTTCATGTTAATCTGGCGGGGTGTTTGACACGTGTCTTAGATAATTAGTGTTGCTACAGTGAACAAGGTCACATGACCAGTGCACCGTTGTTAATAACTTTATGATACTTTGTCAAACAACAAAAAAGGACAGCATATTTATGGCAGTGTATATGTTATGATCAAGAAAACACTAAGTGTAAAACAAATATCCTGATGAGCTAATGGCTAGTCTGAGTGGGACGAGGATTAATGTTAATAACTCCAATCTTCAATATCTCAGGTCAGTTCATGCAAATGTTTAATTTATAAACCTTTACAGCCTTTTATATTTCACATTTTGTTATTTCACCAGAAATATTTGAACATTTCAGGAAGTGCTACAGCTAGCTGCTACTGCTGCTATTTAAGCTTGCAGAAGCTTATCCAAACAACGCCACAGAGAATGTGTGCTGTAATCAAAGATAAATGTGATCCAAAGATTAGTGACCTTTGTTGTTGGTGGCAACTTTTTTTTTTTTTGCCAGGCAGTGTATTTTGCTCACACACAAGTAGTGGGTAGTAAAAACCTAAATGTTGCCCTTCACTACACATAATCTGGAATTTGTGGACCTTTTTCACACTGAGCCACATTTTAGAAGGTTTCAAGTTCGTTATGATGAAGTAAAAATGAAAAATAAACAGCGACAGAAATTAACATAAAATAGAAACTAATTTCACAGACTCTGCATTTCTTATTAACTGTGCAATCTTTTTTTTGAGGCGCACACTTTCTACAGCGTATAATTCACAAACTGCATTCTAAGCTATTAAATAGGCACGAGTTTATTTTCTTTTATTCATTTACATCTGGTTTTGATAGTTTCCTATAAATAGTGTAAGGATGGCTGCTCCGGTGTGGCTGGAGGACTTTGTTATGCATTTCTATCAGGGCCATTTCGTTTTAGTTTTTACCTCAACCAGGAGCTGATAATGTCTGTTATTTTATTACATTTTCCTGTTTGTGATTTCACAACCGATGGCACAGAATAAAACACACTTTAGTTTCTTCATATCTGCAATGAGTCCCAGTTTAACAGCTTGTCAAACTGGGCTGAACCATTTTGATCACAAAATAAAATAACTTGTGGTGCAAACAATGACTGTGCTGCAGTCATTCATGATTAGAGAAGAGTATGGAACAATGGCAGCATGAGCAAACAGGTTTAAGACAAGATTAACATAAACTGGCTGCTGCGATGGCAGTGACGACTGAAGAAAGTTTTCAGAGGGGGTCAGACAGGGGACACACCAAAAACCTAAAGCCACGACAGAACTTCAGGAGTTTTAATAAATTGTCATATATAGGCTGTTTGAAAAATACAGATTTTTGAACATTAGGGAATCTGTTCTCTGACAGAGACCTACTTCTGTTTCTTATTTTATTATTTATTGAAAACCCACTTTTTTCTATCCGGATCACAGGGAACTGGTTCTTATCTCCATCAGTCACTGTGTGAGAGGCAGGAGACATCCTGGACAGGTCACAAGTTTGTCAAGAGACAAACAACCATTCACATTCTCACTCACAACTAGGGATAATTTAGAGTTACCAAATAACCTAACATGCAGGTTATTGGTGTTGGGAAGAAACTAGAGTAAAACCCACATGTGCACGGAGAGAACATCCACAGCAAAAGTGACAAAAACAGACAAAGTTATTTTATTGCAGTGATTAATTTGACCTACATGTAGAAAATGTTTACATCTCATTATAGATAACATGTTGATCAGATGCTGCTGCTGACTGATCCATGATGTAAATGTTACATTTTCTACATATAGGTCCAATTATTCACTGCAATAAAACTATCTGTTTTCTTCATTTTTACAGTGGATTTCATCAACTCTGTTACATACAGAAGAAAAACTTCTATATCTGTGGATCTCTGTTTGATTACTCTGGCTGGCTTTCTCAAGGACCAGGATGTGACACAAAAATCTGAATTATGGAAATGAAAGTGAAACTAGTCTAAATGAATTTTTAATAAACCAAAATACAGTTTCAAAGCAAATTAATTCAAATTTAAAACTTTTAAATTTAGTTTTAAATCAACAAATTCAGTTTCAATTTATTGGAATTTTTTTTTTTCAAACCAATGCATTCAATTTCAAATTATGCACATTCAAATTCAATCTGAGCTATTCAAATTCTGATCCT
This sequence comes from Anablepsoides cearensis, assembly GCA_032275365.1. Classification (NCBI taxonomy): domain Eukaryota; kingdom Metazoa; phylum Chordata; class Actinopteri; order Cyprinodontiformes; family Rivulidae; genus Anablepsoides; species Anablepsoides cearensis. Next base: position 20,945,729 of record JAUBOC010000103.1, on the reverse strand, counting down.
GCTGGCGCAAGATTTATCCCATACAGACCACAGCTCCCTGTGACCAGGTTAGAGAATCAACGGATGAATGGATGTTGTAATTGTGAGTTTTTAGGCAAACAATACCAGCTTGAACATTTGTAAAATGAAACAATGAGAGCTCAGATAATACTGATGGGACTGATGTGAACAAATAACCGTTTCCTGTTTTGTTGGAATGTTTTCCTCACAAGCCTGAAGCTGTTACTCCTGCGCAATCTGGATCAAAGTACACAAACACAACACACATGAAGCTGTGTGTAGCTGCGCGTGTGTGTTTTTGTTTTGTTTTCCTGACCTTGGCCCGCTCCTCGTTCCCTTTTGCGTCAGCCGCGTTTGCTTCACTGCTTTCATTTCGCTCTGCGATTGTGCTCTTTGCCAGCGTCTGGTCAGCTCTGAAAGCAGCCAGGCCGCTCTCAGGAGAGCGCGGCAGCGCCTCAAAGGTGCTCTGGTTGGGGATGAGGAGCGAGCTGCTGGTGTGACTCCCCGCGAGCCCCTGGGTCAGCTGGGTTAGCTGAAGGCCCACCTCCAGTGGCCCGGCCGGATAATCTCTGAGAACAGGCAGCGTCTGGAAGCCGTAACAGAGGCGTCCGTAAAGCGGCGCCGAGCCCGGCCGCTGCTGAGGGCCCAGCCTGGGGCACGGGTGACGGCTCCAGCTGTATGTCCTGGCTCGAGGCTGATTCTGTTGGGTGTACCATCTGTGCCAAGAGATAATTGTTGTAAAAAAACACAGTTAGACACACGCCAGACACAGTGACCAGGGTGAAGTTTCTGTATTTTCCTCACATGTTTCCATTGTTGTGCATGTGCTGTATCCTGTGCATGCTCTGCAAAGCTGTAATGTTAAACGCTGCGGTGTCTGCCTCCCCTCCCCCCTCATCATCGTAGGATATGATGTTTTCCCTGACATCATCCTCCTCAAAGGGTGAGTGGGAGTCTCGTTTCTGATGGCGCAGCGACAGCGACAGCGCACACACCACTAAAGGGCAAAGAACAGACACATGACCGCACACTACAGACGCAGCTCCAAACAAGCGCTGCCTGTCCCTCAGGGAGTCACATAAAATATCTTTTAGAGAGGATTTTTCTGAGGGAACGGCCGAAGCTTACCCAGCATGGTGGAGACGCAGGCCAGCATGGCCAGCAGTGTGACCAGGCTGAAGATGAGAGACGGGGAGGCGGACGGCGCCGGCAGACACACCACGTGTCTCTCCCACCTCGGGTCTCTCTGCCGGCCCCTGTCCTCCGTCTGCATGCCTCCCTGCAGACACGGACAAATGGTCACGGTGACCGTGCCAGTGTTGGTCAGACCCGAGGCGCCGTCACGCAGCACCACGGGCACATGGATGGTGAGCAGAGACGAGGAGAAGCCAGGGAGGGGCTCCAAGGCGGACTGGAGCACCAGGCTGGCTGTCACACCTGATAAATGTGACAAAATATCATATCTGTCACTACAAAACAAGTGTCTGTTTCTTTTTTTGTGCAAATCATTTGATTAACAGTAAGCAACAACCTCCAGTTTCCCTGATGGTGAGGTTCAGGGTGGAGCTGGACTCAGGGGCGATGCTGAAGTGGACCGTGGCATCCTGTCCTCCCTGATCCCTGTCGATGGCACGTAGAACCTGAACCACCTGTGGAGCAGGGTTATTATAGTTAACCTAAAGTAACAAAATAACAAAAACTGAAATTGAAAAAAACCTTTTAGTTAAATAAAATAAATAAAAACTGTAATAAAAAGAAAAAAGATAACTAACTAAAACTGTATAATCTTTTTACAAAACTAACTAAAACTAACTCAAATTATAGATAGAATGTCCTTAGTTTTAGTGTTTTTTGATTTATTTTGAGCCATCTAGATCTTTTTTTTTCTTTTTTCAAATTGAGTAGTTTTACATTAGCTGTGAGCCTTAACAACATTTGTTTACAATCTGCTGCTCAGCATCACCTGCTAAGTGACGACAACAAAAGTTGGGAGAAATCAGCAACGTCCACTTTGGAATTTCTTTGAATGTGACTGTCAGTAGCTTCCATGACAAACAAGCAACAGGTACTGGGTTGAAGACAACAATTGTCATCATCCTAAAATGATCGCCCAATTCCTTAGTTGGCAAAATGAAATTACGCAATAATTTTAGGAAGGTGCTGCTATAATGGAGGCTTTAACTAGCGACCAAATAGCTGTTTGTTAGTTAACTCACAGGAACATCACAAGCTGGAGGATGCATTGGCATAAAAAAACTAATACTAGAACTAATAAAAACGAATAAATCAAAACTAAGCATTAAAAAAAGCAATAAAAACTAGCAAACCTACTGTAAAAACTAATTAAAACTAACTGAATTGAAAGAAAAAAGTCACAATGAAATAAAACTAAACTATAATGAAAAATCCAAACTATTATAACCTTGGTGTGGAGAACAGTTCTATATGTTCCACAGTCAGTTAGAAAAGCAGAACTGCACGCTCTTACTCTTGGTATTTTGTTGACTTAGAATCTTAATTGGATTATTACTTTGATTTTTAGTTAAAGTTAAATGTGGAAAAATTAATTTGTTTTTGTATAATTATTCCTTGCAGCATAATCAAATCGAAAACCTGTTAGAATTCCGAGTTGTAATGCAGCAAAATTGAAAGATTCCTTTTTGCAACTGACTCTATTTAATATTTACCTGGAGGCTGAGGCAGTGAGTCCTTCCAGTCAATCCACAGCACCTTTCATTCTTCTTTTGACATTTAAAACCTTGTAATGCAACAATCCGCCAAATAAAAATTCTCCGGTGCTGGTATTTGCAAAATGTTACGAGATGTTACAATTCTGCAGGAAAACTCATTCAAAGAATTGACATTTTTATTTTATTTCTCCAGTGAGGAGTTTTCACTGAGCAGCTCTGGAGGTTAGCCACGAGGGATTTACTGTGCAAGCAAACCCAATATTTCCAGCAGCAGATGCAGCTTCAGAATAAAGTTTTGTCTTTAATGCTCACTTTATAATTGGATCACTGGAGTCCAGAAGTGTTTTTAATTTAGCATCATTTTTAAAAGATTTAATCCACAGAGAGGAAACACAGACAGCTTAAAATTTAAAGTAGAAAAACACGAAGAAATTGTTCAAGTTTTTCAAAACTTTGAGTTTGGAGGCAAAAGAAATAAAACAGAAGCGAAGCTTTGAGTTGAACAGACCTGACCGGGGGCGCTGGAGTCACATACTGATGTTGTGTACTGTCTGTCCAACTCCGGAGCGTTATCATTCTGGTCAATAGTCTCTATGGCAACCAAGGTCCTCGACACAAGATTTGGGTTGTCTAAGAACAACATACAGACACTAATGTTCAAATCATCCCTGACTGTTTAACCTTTGTTCTACACGTCAATGAGATACGATTGTAGTACGCCCCAGGGACCCCCCCGTCCAACTCTCATACCCCTCTGCGTGGCGATGACGGTGATGTTATGCCATTGCTCCTGCTCACGGTCCAGCTCCATCACAGCACTAATAAAGCCCGTGTCGGAGGAGATACGGAACAAAGCCTCGGGGTCTGACTGGGGGTCGATGGAGTACCTATGAGAGGAGAAAAAGCACAAACTATTAGTGAGCGATGGTCCTCCTCTGATGTTAGGGCTGCTCAAGTAGAGAAAAAAAATCATAATCTTGATTACTTTGGTCAATACGACAATCACAGTCATTAAAAACTAGTATTCATTCATTTTGGAAACATTTATCGCACTGAAAGAACAGGTTCCTTAAACTTGTTTTGAATGTTCCCGTAAAATAACAACTATGAATTAATTTAAATGTAGGCTACAGCAAAAAACAGGACAAATAAGAGTTATAGTACAGGATCAGTGTTTTGTTTCAGTGGCCCATTTTCTGCTTTGGGTTACATTTTCATGTTTATTTACTCTTGGTCCCAATGGCCAGCTTTGGTAGCTCATTGGGGCTCAGTTCGAGAAGACCCCATGGGTAGAGACCCGCCACCAGGCGCTCGCTGACAAGCCACTTCCCCAGGCCTGGCTCCAGGGTGGAACCCATTCTATTGAATCATTCCTTGTCTGGTCTGTCACCTAGGACCAATCTGCCCTACCAGGGGCAATCAGAAATGCCCCTGACAGCATAGCTATAGGATCATTCAGGTGCACAAACCCCTCCACCATGACATGATGATGAATCAGGTAGTTTTGCAGACTCTGTCTGTTGTGGTGAAGAGGGAGCAGAGCTGTAAGGCAAAGCTCTCTGTTTACCGGTCGGTCTATGTTCCTACCCTCACCTATGGTCACGAACTTTGAGTAGTGACCTACAACCAAGACCACAGAGACAAGTGGTTACAATGAATTTCCTCCACAGGGAAGCTGAACTCTCCTGTAAAGATGGGGTGAGAACTTCAGTTATCTAGGAGAGGAGCAGAGTTGCTGCTCCTCCACATCAAGAGGAGCCAGTTGAAGTGATTTGTTAAGGATGCCTCCTCCTGCTTCAACTGGGAGGAGACCCTGAGAAAGACCCAGGACACGTTGGAGAGACTATGTCTCTCAACTGGGAACTACTTGGAGTTCACCCAGAAGAGCTGCTCGAGGTGGCTGATGTTTTTTTCCAGCCCATTTGACATTTTTGTGATGATTTTGTGCGTTTTTGCTGCCTCGTCAGCCTTTTTGTTTTTAAATAAAATCAAAGTTTGTTTAAGAGCTCCTCAACCCTGTCTGCATCGTGGTTCACTATGACTCTGAACATGCAGGGCCCAAAGAAATCTGTTTTACCTTAAATTTAAGTTTAATTTTTCTAAATTCAATATTTTTCTGACATAGAGACATTTTTTAGGCTATAACTGTGTTTAGGAAATGTTCCACCTTAAATGGGTGAATTATTTTTATAGCAGGAAATTTGATTCCACTTCTCTCTCTCTCTCTCTCTCTCTCTCTCTCTCTCTCTCTCTCTCTCTCTCTCTCTCTCTCTCTCTCTCTCTCTCTCTCGCTCTCTCTGATCTGATGCTTTAAGTCGTTACGTGTGCGTTCGGTGCCGACAAAACTTGTAAGAAAGTTGATCTTCTAAATTACATTTTTTATATTCATATTAATTTTTTATTGTCAGATTCCCAGAAGTGAAAGGGTTTACAATATGTAATGAAATTCCTACTCTGCACTTCGACCAATACACCATAACATAATTTAAACAGCAACAAGAAGGTAGCTAAAAATACAAAAACCTCTAAAAGAATAAAAGAATAGCAGCAACAATGGCCCAGTGTTATGTGCAGAAAGTGAGTACACATTCTAGTTTGATAAGAGAGGAGTGTGTGGTAAATGTTGGCTGGATGGTGGATGTTAGGTTTATGATGGGGATGAGGATCAGTCTGTCAGTGACTTCACACTTCTGTAGCTGTTCTGTTATGTCCCTTTTCCACTAGTGCCACTTAGTGTAGTGTCGGTACGGTTCCAAGCCATTTCCATTAGGCCAGATTCATGGAACCAGTCCTTTTTTTGGTACCTACTCTGTTGTCGTTCCAAGTGGTCCCAGCTGACACCAAAATGCAAAGTCAGAACACTCTTCGTCACTGATTGGCTAGGGAGTGGAGTCACTAAGCTGCCCTTTACAACAACAACTTAAGGCGCCATTTTTTTTTTCAATTGTAGCAGTGACATTAGTCATGTTTCTATCCAATTTTAATGAATTTTTAGCATTTTTTTTTTTAAATTTCAGAACTTATTCAGCAAATATGTTTCCATTTCTCATTTTGTACATTAACTTTTTTTTTGAAAAACCCCAAAACCACCTCCACCAACCGCCCAAAACACACTTACTGGAACCGGACTGGATCGTCAATGGAAGAGCACCTAAACTGACCCGTTCCGACACTAACCGTACCGACACTACACCAAGTGGCACTAGTGGAAAATTATTGACCCTTTTGATCACCCTGCTGATGAAGGTGTTGCTCAGCACCGGATGATGACGTCCCAACAAGAGCTGAGCACAAACAGCAAAGGCTGAGTTCCATTCTGAAATCCTTAAACTTCAACATTAAGATTTAACTTTACAAGTTTACATTTACAGAGATTTAGGATTTAATATCTAATTTTATCATTTAACATTTAAATTTGATATTTAGTAAAGACTTTGCGAAATGTAAGAACGGTGAGCTAAATAACAATAAAACGTTTGTGGTACTTTCACAAATCCTTTCAATGTAAAAGTGCAAGTGGCTTTACATTTACTCAACTCAGTTTAGTAGACATTGTTAATGTTATGGTTTGTCTGGGTCTTTGTGTTATTTTGGTTCTAGTCTGGTTTTCTGTCTTGTCTCTCTCTCTCTGTTTACCCCCTCCTGCTTGTCTTTGCTTCAGCCCCGCCCACTCACACCTGATCCTCATGTTTCTCTCCCAGGTGTTTCTCATTTCTGCTCATTAGTTCTCCCTTATATTCTGTTCTCTGTCTTCAGTCTGTGTCTGAACTTTGTTAACTGTTGTTGCCTGTTCATGTTCTTGTCCCAAGCCAAGATTTTTGTTAGTTCTTTTGCTGCCTTGTCAGCGCTTTGTTTTTCTGTAAATAAAGCCTTTTTGCCAGCCTTTTTTTGTTGTTAATAAATACCTTTTTTTTGGAAACCATTGAGTCTGCCTGCATCCCTGGGTTCTCACCTGCCTACCATTCATAACAGTTAACATAACTTGTAAATCCAACAATCTGTTTTTTGAGTGCAGCTGGGATGGAGCTGCAGCTCATTCAGTAGGCTTAAACAAGGTAAGTGCACACTTTACTAATTATATTTTTGTTGATTATACTGGTTTTGTATAATTTGAAGCTGAGTAAAAAAATTAATAAATAAATAAAAGTTTAATAAATTGCACAGTCCTACCTGATGTTGCTGCTTTGTCCTGTGTCTGGATCCACAGCGTGGACCCGGCCCACAGAGCAGATAGGAGGGCAGTTCTCAGACACATCCAGGTGGTAAAACGCCTGTGAGAACCGTGGAGGCTCATCAGCGTTGAGGATCATGACTCGGACCGTTGCCTGGTCCTTAAAGGGTCCTTTCCTAATGTATCTGGGATCCACGAAAGGATTTACAACTTCCACAGAAAAAGTATACGAGTTGCGGGTTTCATAATCCAGTATCTGTCAGGAGACAAAGAGTCACAATCAGCAGGGTTTACTCTGATAAAGACTTTCTGTTTGTGAATAATATGTACTGTATATGCTGTGTATTACTAACCCACACACAACAGACAACATTATGATTCATTATTGCCCACTGCCAAAACGTTAAAGGTGAATGATAGTATGTTAGACACGTGTGAGTGTGAGTGTGTGTGTTTTGTGACTGTGTATCACAAAAACATCCTATGAACCACTGCACAAATTTTAATAAAACTTGGAAAAAAAATCCCCATTGAAGATGTTTATCAGCCATCTGACCTTAGAAAACACATAAATCACAATATTTTAGCCCATTTAATAAATCTCTGTTTCCATCATCTGCTGCTTATCAATAGTCGGATCAAAGAGGCAACAGGTCCAAGAGAGAAACCCAGACATCCCTCTCCCCTGTGACACTTTCCTGCTCAAACTGGGGGACTGGAGGCGTTCTGAGACAAGAGAGGACACATGATCCCTTTAGACCAGTGGTGTCCAAAGTCAGTCCTCAAGGGCTGGTGTCCTGCATGTTTTAGGTGCTGCCCTGGTTCAACACAGCTGAACCTAAGGAGTGCTTAATTAATGGATCTGCAGACCTTGATGGCAAACTGAGAAGGTAAATCACCTATTTGAATCAGCTGTGTTAAAGCAGGGACAAACGCCTGATCCACGCCTCATGACCACAGGCGAGGGTTGGAATATAGACCCAGTAAATCAATTAAAAAAGGATTGCCTACTTGATAAATATTGATTTAGAGCATTTGTATTTGAAGTTCACAATGTGAATTCCTTTAAAAAATGAAAGGTCTTTATTTAATGATTTCTCAGATTTTATAATTTAAAATTTTCCATTTGAGAATTCTTTTTTTCTAGTTGATTTTCATCAAACATGTATTTTTCTCTCTTAACAGTCCATAACACAATAACTACCTCTAAATGCACAGTGTTTTTAAAACACCAACAAACAAGAGGACAGCAACACCCTGGCTGCTTTTAATGAGATCTCCCTCCAAAAAGAAAGCAGCAGTTTTGTTCCAGCTCATCATTATTTGTTAGCTGCTCACTGTAGAGCCCTGCAGGTCAGAAATGATCAGCAGCAGAGGGCGTCTGAAACATTAGACCGACTAAAAGCGTCCACTTAAGCAGAGACATCTTCAGATCTTCGCCTGCTAGAAAAAAAGGTTTTCCTCTGATAAACTCCAGCTGCTTTGGGGTGCGTGCTCGTCTGAAGTGGCTCACCTTGTTCAGGATGATGACGGCCTCTTTGCCTCTTCTGGTTACATTGAAAATGTCCGCCTCCTCCGTGTCCAGGATGGTAAACTCCAGCAGGGCATTTTCTCCCAGATCAGGGTCTGTGGCAGTGAGACGGCCCACTTCCACACCTGGAGCTGCTAGCTCTGACACAGAGAACGACCACGCACCTGCAGAAACACAACAAAAGAAGCAGTTTGAATGTTCATGAAGACGAAGTTCTGCTAGTTTTGAGCCCAAATAAAGGTGTTATTAACGTACTGCTGCTCTCCTACATGTATTTCACAGTGAGATTTAAAGCATTGTTCCCTTTTTCATATCTATCTAAATATATTACATGTCTACATGCAGTGGAGGAGTTATTGGCTGCTGGGACCACTGCAGTAAACTCTACAAATAATGGGATTTTTATTTATTTATTTCTTCAGGCAATTCTAAAGAGAAATGCCTCATTGGTTCAGTGGAAAACTGTATTATACACTTCTAGAGAAGCATTTCTTATTTGTGGGTTTTGCATGTTATTCAGAGGAAAAAATAACTGAGCAAATATTGCTTATTTTGCTTTAAAGTTGCACGGTACAAATGATTTTAGTTCTGTATTTATATAAAAATGTTTGTAGAGAAAAATCTGTAAATGTAGCAGATTGTTAAGGAGGGAATGGACGTCACACAACCTCCTTCAGGCCAAAGTTTAAACTAAAATCGTCTCATGTTGAGAAATACAACATTTTGGTAAAACTATGCTGATAACATCTACTACAGTGTTTCCCCTACCATTATCCAAGGGGGGGGGGGGGGGGGGGGGCGG
>JAUBOC010000103.1:20899974-20910461 GCA_032275365.1 Anablepsoides cearensis | reverse complement strand
TCATAATATTATGACTTTATTTTTATATGACTTTAATGTCGTAATATTACGACTTTATTCTCGTAATTTAAAAAAATAAAAAAAAATCTTGTTGCGTGGCCCTAATACTCCGTCGTAGTATTTATGCCTAACCCAGACATTTTCCCTAAAATTACCCATTACTGGTCTGTAGTTAACACTAACCTGAACCAGAACTTAATTCACACCATACCTCTAAACCTAAAAGCACAGCAGAGCTGCAAACAAAGTGAGGACATTGAAGAGGTCCACTTTACATCAGGGGTATCCAAGAATTTTGTCACATGGGCCAAAACCATAAATTCTGAAAGATTTGAGGGCCAAAATCATCTTTCCTTTACCTGCTCGCATTGAATACTTCAATTAAACAAATAAAGAATTCAGATTTATTGCAAGAAATTGATAGGTTGATTAATCTAGATCCAGAACTTTAATAATGTTTTGCAGGTTTCTCTTATTGAAAGACATTTAGAAATTTTCTAGGTTTCAATTGGGTAAAAAAAGAACCCAATTTAGTCAATTCGGATTCATAAAATCAGGATTTAGGTCACTCTTTTTTTTTGAGAATGCTTGCTTTATTCAAACAAATTTAATAAATTAATTAAAGCAGATTGGAGTGCAGCAAAATCAGCTTTTGAGTAGAAGTATAGATGTGGAAAAACTAAGAGTCTGGTTATTTAAAGACAAATAATTGGTATTTGTTGCAAATATTTTTTATTGTAAGATTCTACTTTGTCTGTGATAAACTTGCCCTAATAATAAATAGAAAGTCTCCACCTACATCAAACACCTGTGCCAGGGGGAAAGTTTTGTAAACAAATTAGTATAATTCTTGAACTGAAGTCAGGTCACCAAGGGAAGACTTACAAAGGGCTGAAGTGAATGAAGGGTTATTTTATTTCAGTTTTGTTACAGGTCAGTATTGTTTTATTTTTATTTTACTAATTTATGATGAAATATAACGCAAACATCAGTTATTTGTTAAGCTTATGTCAACAATTTACTGCTTAATGGTTAATGTTTGTTTACAACAGTCGTAAAATCAATACAGTACTTTTGTTTTATTAAATGACTGTGCAATATGTAAATATTCATATTAATTTATATAAAAAACAAGCAATCTAATAATACTAATAATCTAATATTACCACCTGTGCAAAACTCTTAGACTTTATTCCCCCTGCCTGCACCATTTTACTGTATTGCTCACCATATTTCACTTTGCAAATATTATATTAATTTATTTTATCCTGTGCCTCTACTTGTTTTATATCGAGTTGAATGGTTTTTCTCATCCTAAGTATTTAATTGCATTGTTGACCTGCATGTGACAAAAAAACAATCCTCCATCATGTTATTGCCTGGAGCTGTAAATCAGGCAATAATGTTTTAGCCCACATGTTTTTATGTCTGTGCAAAATATCCCACAAACCACTGGAGAAATTTTAATGAAGCTTATAGGAAATTTGTCACTCGATGTATGGTATATCTACAGCTGATTAACTTTAGGAGCCAACCAAATCAATTTGGCAAATTATTTATAAAATTGTTACTTGTAGAACTAACCTTTTTTGTTTTCCTACAGATGAAAACATTTCCTACACAAAAAAAAAGCTTTTCACAATCACCATCTACTTCGTTTAGGATTTTTTTTGGCTCAAATATTTAAACTCTATAACAATATTATCATTATGACATGACTTTATTTATTTACAAAACAATCTGTATCATAGAAATACATTTAGATCTGTAATTTATTCAACAACATTGTTCTCTTTGAAATCTGCTGTTTTTGTTCTTTTTCTACTTTTAAGTTTTGCTATTTTTTTCCAGTCTTTAGCTACTTAACCCTCTAAGGGTGAAGTCTCAATCGCCATTTTGGCTCATTTTGAATTTACTCTTATATTTTCTTCTTAAAAACTATTTACCCTGTCTTGTTTGGTATCATTATTTTCAGCACAACTAAAACGTTGACTACACTCCAATCTCCCATCTCTAAAACACTCTCTCATGTTCTCTACAAGAGTAACAACAAACTTTTTTTATTGGTTGATGTGGAAATGTGGTGCATTTCAGGAAATCAGAAAAATGGGTGTGATGATGCCTTCAATCACTTCTTGGTTACAAATGTTCACTGAATGTGCAGCAAATGCAAAAAAATTATGCTCACAAAAGTGTGGTGAAAGTGATTTATCATAAATCTGTTTTTTTATGTAAATAAAAAACAAAAACAAAATAAAAACACTATCTATAGAGTTTGAAGTCTGTGCTGTCTAACCCAGTTGAAGTGAGCACTCAGCATGCTGCCATTTTTAACGCAGTAGCTCTTAAATGTGTCATGTCAGTTCCTGCTCTGGAGCAGGCTTGGACCTTCGAGGGTTAAAGCTTTGGGTACTGATTCACTACATTTAGCTAGTCTGGCATAAATCTAACTTTATACTTAACTAGTGTTCATCTCTTAGTTCGCACATTCAGTCACTTAGACGTCAACATTTATACTGCATTTTCACAGAATGCAGTTAAAGTTTACACACAAGTTAATCTGCATTCTTCCAATAAAGTCATTACAATCCACTCAAACACATTTGGTGTCTTTATGATCATAAATTACTCAGTGTTACATAACAAGATGAAATGTGACCAAAGGCTCTCTAGGCTTCTTTAAAACCAGAGTGTTTTGACTGTAATTATCTGCCATTTTAAAGAATTGTGCATTTCATTTTAGTTATATAAGTTATATAAGTCCAAAAAAACCTGTGAGTTAAATCATTTTAAAGTCACTGCAAAGAAACAGAAACCTGAACTCATCAAACCCATCTTTCTGTGTTTGATTCTGGCCTAAATGCTTGGATATTTTTATTTGAAAGAAAAGAAGCATGAGCTTTGATTAAACACTGGAATGCAGCTGTAGAGATGTGCTGTTTAGACTGGTTTGCCTAAAAAAGTGACAACAAAGAGCAGCCTTGATCATTGTGGTGATTAAGAAACAAAAGAGCCTTTTGAGTAAATTGCGATGAAACTGGGATGACCAGGAGGTCATCTGTCGGATCTCTAGCATCCAGCAACACGGTGAGGTTTATTAATGCCAACACCTCAACCAGCACAGAACCAAGAGAAGCTGCAAGCTGCTAGGATTTCAAGGTACAGAGAGATTTATTTCTTTATTTTTAAGAAAGACTGTATAATTTAATTCATGTTGTGACAGGGAGCTGTCATTTCTTTCTGTTAACGTACTGTTTTAAAGCTTTTTTTAGAATTTCAGATATGCTGATTTTAATCTGAATGCACTTTGGTCAAACATGAACATTTTCTTGGCTCTTAAGAAAAGCAGGAAAAGAAATCCAAATCCGAACAAATAAAAAGTTTTGAAGAAGCAAAGAACAAAATATTTTTGATCAAAACTTCTTTTGTCAAAAACTTAGGCTTCACAAGTGCTTTAAGCTCTCAAATCCAGACGGTTCAGTTTGTTTTAGCTTGATTTTCTGTACTTTACTTAACTGATGATTTTCCAAACAGTGGATCAGTGATGGAGGCTTTCCTCTTTCACTCTCACAACTGCAGTCATCACATTGTTCATCTCCACTCATGCTGTCACACAATCCCTGGTGTAATTTGTTTTACACAAGTAATAGCATAAAGATATGCTGGCTGCACATGTTAGCCATTAAAAACCTCTGTTATATGCAGTTTATCAAAGTACATACAGATCAGATCATCATGTACATGATAAAAACACAAGCATGCAAAACTGAAACATCATCTATATATTATACAGCAAGCTGCTGAAATCTTCATCTTCTTTGATATTCTCTCTTGTCCTGCAACCTGAAATGTAAAAGGAATATTTGGTGTGTTTATATTTTCTTATTTAAACAACACAACTACTATTTTCTTTTATTGTGAAGCAATGAAGAAATAAGGCAATAAAAAAACATAAAGCCTGAGCATGCATAACTATTAACACTCCGAAAATCTTTGCCTCTGTAGAGCTTTATTGCTTCAGAAGGGAGTTTAGTCTTAAATCTTTGGGGGACTTGAACAAGTTTCCAAATTTCTTCATATTTTATGCAAATCAATATTCCTTCAACTTTCACCAGTTCCCTGGTTTCTGTAGATGAAAAACATCCACACATCATGACTCTGCCACTGCCATGCCTCACTGATAGTGTTCTCAGCATAATGAAAAGTGGTTAGTTTACTCAAGACACGGAATTGCCTTTTAGTAGCAAAATATTCAGTTTTAGTCAAATGTGACCCAAGGAATAAGTCCAAAAGTGGGATGTGGAGAAATAGGCAGATAAAGGCTTCTAAACATATGCAAAAATTGCATTTTGTCAAATATAAAATGAACAAATTCCTTATCAATGTATCATTTCAATGAACTGTCTGAAATATAATCCTGAAAAAAAAAATTAAGAATTTTTTTGAGCAGTAGCAACAAAAAAACTGATTTTGAGGAAAAACGCCTTAAAACTTTGAATTATTTTTTGATAGCAATATTTTTTTTTCCAACTGGGAAATCTTAATATACAAATACTATTTAAGGTTTCCTCTTTATATTGACATCAAAAATAGAGATGTGACGTTCGCGAACGATCTGAATCTTTTGAACAGCTCTTTACAACGAACGATAGGAGCCGAATGGCGAGCAAGAATGAGTCATTTGTAGTTTTATTTCTTTTATTCCTCACATAATGTTTATTTTTTCATACCTAAATCACTCCTGCTTTGCTTTTTCATGGAAAACAGGTGGAGTTGTGGAGTACAGAAGCTCACAGTGAAAGAGGGAGGGTGGTTTCCACCTGAGAAACACATGGTTCCACCCACACGATGGGATGACGTCATTACATACGGCTACGTGACGACGTAAGACGTTCAAAATCAAACGGCTCTTTTGAACGCCATGAAGCAAACGGCTCCCCAAGATTCGGATCCCTTCAAAGAGCCATTTATCCCATCTCTAATCAAAGTTACTCAATAAATTTACATCAAATTAGGATTCAGACTAAACATTAATGTATCATGGTAACCAACAAGACAAATTAAGTCATATCTCTGGATAAGCTTATGATATCAGAATGATCAGGCATTAAAATGTAGCTTTTAAAGCAGGAATCTGAAAATGTCATTAGGTCATTTTGACCAATTTTGGCTTACTGGTAATCCTCATTTCGATGGGTCACATATCTGAGTACCTTCTTCTACATATAGGCTGCCTTTTTAAATATTTTTTTTCAGCAATGCTTAATTTTTGTTGTCCATTCTTTCATAAATGCCATCACTGTGCAACGTGCATGCAAAATACAAATTTCAAATCAATTGAAAGAATACCAAGGGGTGTTTAAACTTTTTCAATCGACTGGAGAACTGATCCCACATGGTAAATTGTTTCCCTGGAAACCATTCATCACCACACTTTGGCTCTAAATGGAAAAAAAAAGCAAAACACAGAGAAAAATAGCATTTATCCTTTTTTCCCAATGACAATTTCATTTGAATATTATTTTTTTATGACCACAACGGTCAAACAAAACAAAACAAACAGCCGAGTTCCGTTCAACCAAATCTCATAATTTCATTCATTAATTTATGTGCCAAAGAAGATTCAGGATTATTCTGACAGACTCAGATCATTTAGCCCATTGGCTCTTGTTGCAACACTTAAAAATGTTTTCTCATAAAACAGAACAACATAATATTCAGCCTTCAGACAACTCATTGTCTGCTTTTCTCTGCTTATGTGCTTATCTAGGTTGCAGGCGTAGGTTGTAATTATCTCATACTTCAAATGATAAAATGATCTATAATCTTTTAACATCTACATCAAAATGGCAGCCGGCAGCGCACTACTGGAGTACACTTTGTCATCAGTGCAAACAAACCATAAGCTGTTTATTAAATGAAATGGTACTCATGCCTAAATCATTTGAGAAAAATAGCTGTGAGGATGTGACTGCCTGTCTTCTTCATTAATTTAGTATCTGCTCTGAAATACGTCTCAGTGTTTGCTTTTCTTTTCTCAAGATGTCTTTTGTTTGCTGCATGTGTTTGTTGGGAGAAACTTGTGTCGTGTCTCCCTCTCAACTCGCCTCCTCTCCTTTTCTCTGTAATATTCCTCCTTCAGGTCCTCGCGCGTCCTGCGGGTCCACCCTTTTGAGGTGATGTGATAGATGTCCACACAGTTTCCTGAGTACGCGTCCCTGTAGGTGGCTCTGAACACAGCCTCTCGGGCTATTGACGTGGCCTCCGTCACTGTCAGACCCCACTGAACTCCCTGGTCCAGGATGGAATAGGCGTAGGGGGATCCGGAACCCACAGAGAAGAGCGTCCCCTGTAGACGAGTGCCATCGCTGCACACATAAAACAGGCTGGGTCCAGACAAACTTCTTTTATTTGAGCAAGAAGAGTCCTGAGTGTTTTCACTGGAGGCGTCTGCAGTCATTTCCTGGTCAGTGTTTGGAGTTTTGTCATGACATCCATCATCTTGCTCTCCTCCGTCCCACCCACATAGCGTAGCGGCTACACAGAGCTCTGTTCCCTTGAAGGGGTGAAGCATGTGTGAGAGCAGCTTGGCGGCTCCGCTCGTGGACAAGCGGCGCCCGTAGCGCAGTTGGTACAGCCGCAGCTCCCGAGACAGGATGCGCTTCCAGAGGGCGCAGTCGGCTGAGGTCCCCGAGGTGGTGCCCACCAAGTGGCTGTGGATGGGCAGGATCTTCTGGGAGGCCGGGCACGCCACCAGGCCGGAGCAGCTGGAGCGGGTGTCTGCTGCAGCCAGGACCCCGCCCTGAAACATGAACGCCAAGGTGGTGGTCCCGTGAGACATGGGGAAGGGAAGAGGTACAGGCTGAGAGGAGGACGTTAAGAGGCACTCTGGAGATGAGATGGCACTTGAGCTCTGCATCAGGTTGATTTGCCCAAACTGTATTGGGCTTTCGTCCAAATACTCTGCCACTGGTATGTAAAACTGTAGCAGACTTGTGTTATTCCTGAAGGGCAAATCGGTTGCATAGCTACAAGCTTTCTTTTCCCCTAATGACACTGAAAATCTTTCTGAACAGAAAACATCATCAAAATTGCACAGGTCCTCCAAAGCCATTGAGTCCAAGTCTTTGTGTTTATTTAATATAAAGTAAGACTGTATGTCTAGGGTTAGCTGTCTAACAGAGCTCATAAGTAAGTGGTCTTTATATAGACAGAAAGACAGCACTGCTGTTCCTGTTTGGTAACCTGAAACAATCCATGAACAGTGTTACCAATGTTTTATTCTGTTTGAGATGTGGAAAGGCAGTAAGGCTTGGGTAATTAACTTTGGCTGTGATATCAGGTTGTTTTTCAGATCAGATTTCTTCAAAGTCCTGTGTGGGCACGGGCCAAACAGAGTCCTTTGCTCGAAAACTATTAATGAACTCTCTGATAGAGCACGGAAAGAAAAAAAAAACATCTGTCAGAATAAGAAATGACGTGAATGAAACTTATTTTCTCTAGAGGTGCAGTACTCTAGCTCTGTTGTTAATCCATGGCAGTTGCTGAACTTGCAACACCAGTATTTCAGGTAGTGTTGCATTATAAAGGCTGTACACTCAACCAACCACTGATTGTTCGAGAAGTGTGCTGTCAGCTGTTACAGAGAGCTGGCTTTATAGTAGAGCAACTTTCCATGAGTAATATAATTGATCTAAGATTTAATTTGTTTATGTTTTTCTTCATCTTATTCTAAAAAATATTCAAAATGATTGGCTTCCAGTCCACACTTGGATTTGTTTTCACAGGCTTTTTTCTTTTGGTAAGCAACTTCATCACTTTGTTTCTCTAACATTAGCTTTTACACAGTATTTATTTTAAAAAGTATAAAGTTTTCTTTGAAGCAGTCGTATTGTTACTTTGAAACTAACCGTATATTCAAACACAAGAGAAAATGGGAACATTTTAAAAGTTGTGGACTTGCTGATTTCTTGTTATCTTATGCAATTTATAAAAATCACTTAAATATTTCTTTAATTTTACAGGACTTGAAGAGAAGTGTAGTTTTTACATTTATTTCTTACTTTCACTTCACAGCACACTGTATTCACTGTGTTGTTTTCAGTTGAATCAGGAAGATTTTCAAAAACATAAACAAAAAAATATATATTCCACTGCACAGTACCAAACACACATCTACTGTACCTGGTAAATCAGGCCTGGAGTATTACTTCCAACTAAAACAATTCTGAATACATTTTGAAGAGGGCCAATGAAGCTAAAAATCTTTTTTTTTTATGAAAAGCCCATTAGTATTTCTGGACTTACTTTTGTATTAATCTATATCAGTGGTTCCCAACATTTTAGACTTGTGTACCCACTGAGCCCTTTTGTCATACCACAAGTACCCCTTCAGTCAAACCTAATGATGATTCTCCAAAACTATAATCTACTTCTACTGATTATTAAATGCAAATTATTTATTTAATCCCCTAGAACGTTTAAATGTCAGGATTTTTTTTATTTTCAACTCAAATTAAATATACATATAAAAATATTGCCTTGAAACTGAATAAGTGATTAAATAAATAAACCAGGTAGTGGCAGATGCAGAAAACAGCTGTGTCCAAAATACATCAAATAACCCAAATGAGCAAATTCTGTGAGATTCCGTGCTTTGTACAGGATTCCATTTTGTGGCAATTTCGTGATTCCCTTTTATTTTTTTGCATAGTGGAAATCATAGGGCCCTACATATCTGTCCTGTTTTTATTTATTTTTTTACACACCTGGGAAATTTTCCACATACCCACTGTAATATGCTTGCATACCCTATGGTGTACACAAACCCCTGGTTGGTAATCACTGATCTATATGATAGTAAAATACCTACATTTGGTTTCCATTGGATAATTGCAGTAATCCCTCATCTGTAACCCTTTCTTCTACATTCCCCTAATTACTGCGCTATTACCAAGTACTTACATGACAAATAAATCATTTTACTATGCAATTACTTAGTAATTATTGCAATTTACTATGTATTTACTTGATAAGACCATGTTAAGTGTTATGTAATTAAACAAATTTTAGTGGGTAATTCTGTTAAATTTACAGTTTATTAGTATCTCAATTACCCACTATTTTCCAACAGATTGCAACTTTATTTTTACACACTTTACAAACTTTTTAATACATACTTTACTGTAGAACTTACCTGGTAATATATTACAATTTACTGTGTAATATATAAGTAAATAGTGGGTAATTTTGGCATTGTTCAAATTATTTTATTGCAATTACCCACTAACTATTTGTAATTACATGGTAAGACACTATATAATATGTAGAAATACTGTAGTATTCTTTTAGTTTATAGTATGTAATTGAGGTACTATTGAACAGTAATTCAATTGTAATTACCCCAAAAAAATATTTTTACCAACATAGTAATTCACTATAATTTACTTATTTGGTAATGAGATGGTAATTTGGGACTACATTTATGTATAGTATGTGGAAATTCAGTTAGTAATTTGTTGGTAAATGCTGTGTAATTGATGTACTATTAAAAAGTAAATTTATTGAAATGATGACTAAATTAGTTTATTAATATAGCAATGTTCTATGTATTCACTTTATAATTCCTTGGTAATTAGGTGACTAAAATAAAGTTGGTAATTTGTCAGCAAATTGTGGGTAATTGAGATACTATTGAACTGTAATCGTAATTACCCAGTAAAATTTATTTTTTTACATAGTATTTCTATATGTTGTTACAAAGTAATTACATAATAAATTACAGAAATTATCAAGTACCGTATTTATTCATGTATAATAAGATAATAATTTTTTGAGCTTAAAAAGCATAAAAAATGTAATCATTAACAACCTGTGCATAATACTGTGCCCCAACTTGAAGGATTTTTTAAGGTTAAATTTTTAGTATTATACTTGAATAAATACAGTAACTGCATAGTAAATAGTTGTTACTTACATGTAAATGCTAGGTAATTGTATGGTAGTTCGGGGACTGTAAAAGAAAGAGTTACCCACCCATCTGTGTTTCTCACCTTCTGATAGAGTAAAACTAATGAGAGCATCAGACACAAACACAGCAGAAAGGTCAAAACAAGTCAATAAGCAAAAACTATCAACTGGATTTAAATATTTCGTGAATCACAAGAAGCAGAAGTCTGGTGGTCTCGTGAATTTTTGTGTTCACCGTGTTTAACAAATAAATAAAAAAATGTCCTTAACTTCCAGTTTAGAAGAGAAAATCCTGCGCCCAGACTAGGGCTGCCATGATTAGTCGATTAATCGATGACTAATCGATTATTAAAATAATCGACGACTAATTTGATAATCGATTAATCGTTTAGTTTTTTTTTACTTTGTTTTTCTCTCCAAACTGCTTTGACACCTTCCACCGCAGCACCTGCCTTTCTGTCTTTGACACACGTGCACAGTAGTGGTAACAGGGGCAGGCCGTGGACGTCACAAGACAT
>JAUBOC010000103.1:20723302-20735227 GCA_032275365.1 Anablepsoides cearensis | reverse complement strand
GACTAGATCACTCTTAACTCACTACCCACGGCAGGAATATCTGCTATGATTATCTTTAGAGTCATTACCATAATCTGATGTACAATAAGACTTCTACTAATTGTTCCCCTTTCTACAGAACCCAACTACAAACTGAACTGTCTTTTTAATCTCACATTTAAATCAATGGAAAAAAGAACATCTAACCCATACAGATGCACAAGAAACATTTTTTGTTCTGAACTACGATAAGTTCAGCAAAGACTTAAATCTGTTCTAAAATATGCTTCCAAAGGACTCGAAGTCAAACGTGATCAAACTGCTGGTGGTTAAATGTAATATTTCAGTGGAGCTGTTCATTTCTAATCCACACTGACTTTCCTGCAGAAAAAAAAAACCACATTGCTACAGTCTGTGGCCTGCTATCTGAGCTTCAGCTGACCAGCTGTTAAGGGAATTTTAAAGGCAATCTGGTCTCTCCTGGTTGGATCAAAAGCAGTCCAGCCAAAGTCTTATAGATCCTATCTGAGCACACGTTGCTGATGACAAAGAGAAAGTGACAAGCTGTCAATCAAATGCTCTGCTGACATATGGATCTGTTTACTTTGTGCTGATCCAATGGACAGATAAGAGCCACAGAGCTGATTACTGGTCTAAAGAAGGTAGCTGGGGTTAACAACCTCTACAACTCTGCTGAAATTAAAGATTCATTCAGTAAATTTAAAAGTAAGGCTGACCACCTTAGAGATAACTCCATATTTAATTCTGGTTTAAAATTCTTTGCTAACTAATGATTCTTAAATTGCTGAGAAAACTGAAAGCTGAGAAACCTACAGTGTAACCCTTTTGCAGAAGTTTTACACAAACCTGTAAGTTACCACAGAATAAACCTTTAATATAGCTACACATTGTTGTTCAGCCTTTAAATGCAACAATCAAATGTTCCCAGAGCAATACTTTGTGTTTTGTGACTAAATGCTGAAGAGGCAGGCAAGTGGCAATTGATGGGGGAGAAATAATGCCTTTTTAGATAATAAGGTTGTTTCTGTGGGATTTAAAATGCAAAGATGCTTATTAAATCAGAAAATATATAGACCAGAGGTGCCCAAAGTGGGGCCCACGGGTCAAAAATGGCCCGCCAAGCCATTTGACTTGGCCCACCGGCAGTTGTCCTGGTTGATAAATTGTAATTATGTTAAGATTAAATATAAAATACAAGTAACTATAAGAGACATTTAGATTAGATTTAAGCCCATATCTAGATATGCATAATATATAAGACCATATATACTCAAATTTTTTAATCATGAAAAGTCCCATGAGCCTTTGCTGTCTAAGCATATGTTGAATTTTCTCCATGTCCATGGGCTAGTTAATCATAAAAAATAAAACAACTTTACTTAATAAGTATTTGCATTTCTTATATTATTGCATTTGGCCCGCTGCCCTCAGGTTGATTTTAATTTTGCCCCTCTCAAGGAAAGTTTTTAAATTTTGGCCCTCTTGGGGAAAATGTTTGGGCACCCCTGATATAGACTAGAAAAATTAGAAGAGTAATAGTCTTTAAACACATTTGTGATGAAGGATCAGTTCTTGTCCGTTTCTCTCATTAGGTATAGACCAACATATGGGGTAAGTCAGTAAATACACTTCATACTTAAAGATTGTTTTTCTATTATATGACTTTATGAAAGATCAACTCACAAAAACCCATGTCCACAGGCTTTATCCTGACACTTTAAATTTACATCTCGTAAAGCCTGTCTGTCAACAGAAAAGTTACAACAGCTGTCTTGTAACAAATATACATGTGGACTTCTAAAGCCACCCACCATAAATCCCCCCACAAGAGGGCTTCAGAGGAGCACGAGGAAGAGCAAAGTGTCACGGAGTAATAAAACATCTGAACTCAGGTTAGTGGGCAAAGGGTTAACGTGACATATGTGGTTTGATCACACATACCGAAACATGTGCACGAGGGCAGGTCAGAAATCTGTCCCAACGGCCCCACCCCCACTGTTCTGCACAACCAGAGCCTCTAGGAGGCCTTTTTGTTGACAAACAGCCATGTCTGAATCCCAGATGTATTTTGAGAAAGAGGAGAGCAAATCCTGTGTCAGATGTAACATGTGTGGTATCGGGTTAAAGCCCACCGTTAGCCTCGGGACGTCCTGGTGAAGCCATTAGTGTGCTAATAGCATCACGACGCAGTGTGCTGGTGCACTCAGCAGCTTGGAGGACCATCCATCCTGTGAGCTGACTACCACACCCTGCAACTCAAACCCCTCAATAAGCACACACTTAACCTCTTCAGCTCTGAACATGTGTGTTTCATCTGGAAAAGGGAGAAAATGATGGCATTCAATAATCTGAGGGAGGTCCATCACAAACATGGTCACTTATAGTTTCAACAAACCACTCAAAGCTAGACCCCGTTTGATTTAAACAAGCAACTCAATCTCTTAGTGAAACAGGAAACAAACAAATGCTACTTGGAAACTGTAGCATTCCTTTATCACTGCTTTCTATTATGGATATGAGAAGCAGAGTGTCTGTTCTGCCGAGTGTTACTGTAACTAGAAACCCCCCCACTTATTCTCCAGATTGAGCCAGATTGTTTGGGGATTACGAGGGGGGTGGCTGCAGCTCCGAGCCGGGGCTTTATGTGTGTAGAGATGGTAACTAATTTAGCATGTGCTGAAACAGTACACCGTCTCTTTGACCCTGGGTGTCTCCCCCGTCCCCCCGCTGCGGCCCTCACACTCCCCGTCTGCTAATCGATCTGTTTGGCACCCTTTGTGTGTTATGGATGTGTGCGCGTACGGCTGCGTGTCTGGTTAGCAGATGGTTGGCTTTGTCGTTTCGACTGCCGCGCTGCGTGCAAGTCACGGAGAGCGCTTTGTAGCTTTGGGGCTCTGGTCTGAAAGACATTAGCGCCGTCCATCAGAGATTAATTCTTGGCTTCCTCCAGTCCAGGCAGACAGTGGCTCTCCACTGTCCTGGCCTTGTGTCACATGCCGACAGGGGCCACGGAGGTAATGTGATACCAGCGTGCTAAAGATGATAAGAAAATTGCCTTTGATGAGCCAAAGGAGTGCCCAGCAACTTTTACACTTGACCTTGCCATTATGGTCAGGGTCTCAAAAGATTTTTCTGCTTCCTCCAACAATTCGTTTAAAACCGCCTCGCGAAGCTGAAATGTCCTCTGCTAAAATCCAGGATCTCAGCACCCCAAAACAGGCCGTATTCATCAAAGCAACAGACAATAACTCAGTACACGGCAATTTTGCTTTACAAGATTGTAACCATGACCACAGTTAAGACAAACAAAGTCATCTGCATGTAAATAGGTTCAGTGACTCCAGAGTTGTGCCAGATGTTGGCTGGGGGCAGATGTTCTGACACCGGCTCGTTTAATGCTGCAACTTTAGAAAACATGAAAATGGCTTGTTTATCATTCATTTTGAGAAATGGCGCTGCAGATATGGCCAGAATATGTTCAAAACAGAAAACGGTTTTGTTTTCCTGATGAACTGAAATTTGGACGAAGAACAGAGGCCCTTCTTATCTCGAGACTTCTGAGGTTGTCTGGGTCAGATTTGCTCTCTAAACTTAGAGTCAGAACCAAACATACAGAGTCTTAATCAGCTTTTATGCACAAAATATGTGGAACAAACTCCCAGAAAGCTGCTGCACCTCTCAGACGGAATTACTTTATAATGAGGTTAAAGACTGTCCTGTTCACTGCTGCCTTTGATTAAAGCAAAGAATAATTTTATGCTGTATTTTAATTCATTTATTATTTGTTGACTTTTTTAATCAGGCAAAACTCAGTGGGATCACAGATCTTTTTCAAGGGAGGCCTGAGGCAGCATAAACATGCATGTTTTTGGACTGTTGGAGGAAACCGGAGTACCTGGAGAAAACATACACAAACTCCACATAGAAGACCTGCGGTCCAAACCGGGTCTTGAACCCACAAGGCAACGCTGTGAGGTAACATTTGTGCTGCCCAAGATGTCTATTATTTAAATTCTTAATCAGAGTTTACTCCTAATCTTTAATTTTCTTAAATGTTTTTTTGAGTATCTGTATTTTAATTTTTTTTTAATCTTTCTATATGATTTTATTGACTTTTTTGCACACAGTGTTGTAAATTGTTAAATGTTTTATACAAAGAAAGCTACTTTATCTTACCTTATCTCACTCCACAGAACAATCTCTGTTAGAACACAACACAAAATGTACAAAGAATATCATTTGTTTTTTGCCAGGTCCAATTATTTATAATTACACAAACATTTCAAAATTCACATGGCAGTAATTTCCTCATAGTAAAGAGTTACATTTAGCATATAACTGCAACTCTAGCTCTTACCTTTTACAGTGTCGGTTCAAAGTTTGAGGAAAACCAAAGTTCCTCTAAAAGTATAGAAGTTACTGTAAATAACTTGTTAATAACACAATGTAGAGTTTAGAGATAATTATTACCTGGTGGTGAGGTTTCTGCCCTTTTGACCTTCTGTTTGGGTCTAAACTTAACATTTTTTTGAAACAATGCAGCACATTGCAGTGTTTACATTCAGTAACATATGGCTTCATTCAGACGGGATCTTATAGAAAATCGAACATGTGGGAACAGTGGTGCTGCAGAAACACGTGAAGAAAAAGATGAAATGATCACACATTAATTTGAATTATTGAGTGCTGAAGGCAATAATTCAGATCTTTTGAAGTGAGGCTCCATGGTATGGCTGCTGTCTTACCTACACAGACAGCTCTTTGAATGACTTCTGTTTGTAAAAATAGAGATTATTTCAGACCAGTTTGATGAGCTAATGGCTAGTCCAAACAAAGACAAAATCAAACTGGATTACTGCCATATTGGAACAACACCAGTCTTAAAAGTTCTCATAACAGTTAATGCAAACACCATTTTGTAAATTGTTACATCACTCTGAACATATTTCAGCCAAGATCTATGTTTATAGATCTGTCTGTTGTACACATGTAGATAATTACTTTTTCTGCGCATTACAGATAAGAGTGGACTGTTATTTAGATTTTTTTGTATGATAATAAAGCTAAACTTAACGCACAGTTATTTAGAGAGAACCTCATGTTTATTTGCTGGAGTACATTACAGCATTCAAATTAATCACCTGCAATATTCTGGGGGTATGAATGGAACTGCTCTAATCTAGTTTAAATCCTATTTAAAAGAAAGTTTCTTGTATGGATTGATAACACTTGCTCTAATTTTGTAAAATTCACTTGTGGCATTCCTCAAGGCTCTATTCTTGGTCCACTACTATTTCTATTTATTTGTTACCTCTTGGTCAAGATATGCGCAAATATAATATCTCTTATCACTTCTATGCAGATGATACTCAAATTTATTTGGCTTTTGATCAATCTGATCTGTTTGCTTTAAACATACTAAGTTCATGTCTCGCTGATATTAAGGTCTGGATGTCTGATAGCATTTATTGTTAAACAACAATAAAACTGAGGTGATGTTTTTGGTACCTAGGCTCATAGAGTCCCTATAATTTGAACTCTTAATTCTTCAGGTTTACATTGTTTCCATGAGGCCAGGAATCTTGGGGTGGTTCTAGATTCGGATCTAAGCTTTACAAACCATTTTAATATCAGTAATAAAACTGGCTTTCATCAAATTAGGAATATTACCAAAATAAGTTTTGCGGAGTTCATGCTTTTGTCTCTTGTCATCTTGATTACTGCAATACTCTTCTTTGCTGTTCAGCCTAAAAAAAGCCTTAAACGTCTCCAATTGGTACAAAATACAGCAGCTAGGGTCCTCAGTAGAACCCAGAAATGATTAAATCACTCCAGTTCCCGCTTCTTTACACTGATTGATTTTATTATTGTATTGTCAGTTTTTAAATCATTGAATGGACTTTCACCATCTTATATTACAGAGTAACTTACTCCTTACACCCCCTCTGAAATCATCTGATCAGTCATTACTTTTGGTGCCCAGGGCAAGATTACAGACAGAGGGTTATTGAACCTGTTCCTTTAAGGCTTCTCTTTTCTGGAATGCATTGCCACTTTACAGCTTTACATCAGACAAGCCTCTTCATTGTCCTTTTTTAAAAACATATTATAAGTTGGCTTTTAATTGTTGATTTTTGCATGTTTTATTTATTGTATTTGAGCTGTATAGTTTATCTTTTGATTTTTTATTTGATGTAAAGTACTTTGTAACTGTGTTTTGAAAGGTGCTATATGAATAAATGTATTATTATTATTATTATTATTACAGCAGAGGTAGCTAGCTGTAGCACTTCTGGTACATCCTTGTAAATGTCCTGCAGAGTTATCACAAACGAAATAAATTAATGTTTACTAGATGCTTCCTAAAAAGAAATCTTATTGCGGGAACCTGATTGGCAGCAACTGGGTGTACCAGAAGCTTATTCAACTGGCAGCCCGAATGTGACCTATGTAATAATAATAATAATAATAATAATAATAATAATAATAATAATAATAATAATAATAATTTGGCACCCGGAGCAATTTAGTTGTATAGCCCTGGTATAAGATTTATTGCCAAGAAAATTTGTTACAACAAAGAAATAATCTACCAAACACTAATTTACCTACTTTTTGTGCTAAGTTTATTTCTGCTAAAAATAACCATTATATGAGAAACTAACATTAATATAAAAGATAAATAAAATATTTGCATTAAGTACTTCGACATTTTGGAAACTGGAACTGTTTTAAGATTGCAGACAACCATTTTGGTCTAAGTCGTGTTTGGACTAGCTTGTCAACCCTGGCAGAATTAAATTATTTATCTAAACAGGGGTTATTAAAAAGGCAACTACAACAATACATTACCTAACTCATAACCGTTCCACCAAACCCTACTTTAAAAGACAAATTATGGCTTTAACCACAGAACACTAGAGGCCATGTTTTGAATTGAATAATTTTTCTAATCTATTTAACTGTTTTTAAACTATGAAACCTTGCTGTAGAGTTTATTTTTTATTCCCACATAGAGTACATGCAGTAAAATGTTTTGATACATATGTATTTCATCACTCATACATCTGGTCACAACTAAAGCTTAAAACATGAAAACTGAGACAGCTGTTGGGATTATTATTGAGGCCATCTGATTTTTGTTGTTGTTGGTAAATCACCTCTCAATTTTATCTCTGTGCAAAACATAAAATTATAGGTTGACTTTATATTCAAAGAATATCCACAACAGACTTAAATTAGCACTGTTAATCGTATCATTCAGAGTGTTTTATAGTCTATTAAATTGATTTTGAGGCAGTAATTGTCTATTGTCAGTCTGGATGTTGAAACCTGATCTGCAGCAACCTCCACAGTAAAGTGATGGCGTTTGTTCTTGGTGTCAGATTTGTTACACATGGTAAAACCTGCCAAAGATGAATTTTTCAAGCGTCGAAAAGCTCACACCAGTTTGCTGTTACACGGCTCATGGACCAACACTGATCCTCGCTGCCAACAGGTCTTATGATGTCAGTGTGACGGCGTGTCACTGGGTCCTGTCAACATTTCCCTTGGCACAAATCATTTTCATGACCCCCGCTTTAGTTATTCACCACATCGTAGCACACATGTTGGGAAAATCTGCTCTCACTGCACTGTGATGTGGGGAACAAGATATCTGCTCCATCGCAGGGCCAAAGAGAATAATTTAGAAAATAATACAAACATCCATCATGACTGCA
Source organism: Anablepsoides cearensis (assembly GCA_032275365.1). Taxonomy (NCBI): domain Eukaryota; kingdom Metazoa; phylum Chordata; class Actinopteri; order Cyprinodontiformes; family Rivulidae; genus Anablepsoides; species Anablepsoides cearensis. Next base: position 20,727,506 of record JAUBOC010000103.1, on the reverse strand, counting down.
GAGCTCCATGACGTCCTCGTCCAGCTTTTTGACAGCTCACGTTTTATGGCTGGTCTGTGATCTCATAAAGCCTGCCTTCTCGAAAGACGCCAGCCTCTCTGTGGCATACAGCTAATTTGTTCTAGCTCGACATGATGTTCCAACCAAATAAAACTGTAATTAGATCCAACCCAAATACACAAACAGGCCTGACGTTGCCATGCTGATCTTTTATTTCTGTATTTCAAAATTTCTCGTTAATCCATTTCACACTTCATCCTCATTACTCGTTCACTCCACTCGTGAAGCTCTGTAATGTTTGAGGGGAAAAGGTAGGAGGGGGAGTAAATCTCTAGGGAATCCCAACAAAGTCCACAGTGTTTGGCAGGTAAATAATCAATGCTGGTTTCTGTGAAGCAGGAAGTCAAACAAGATGAAGCTTTCCTGTGTGCCATCCAGAGGAGCGGGCCATTTAAAGGCCTCCCCCTCAGCTGGTGTCGTTTTTTTAAGAGATCACAGCTGGGAGCCATCTTTATTTCACTTACATTCTCTTATGAGTCGTTACACGATCAACCATACATGCCTAAAGATAACCTGGAATGTCTTGAGTGTAAGATTTAAGTGCTTACACTGTCCATTCAGACTTAATCCCCACCACTGCCCCTCCCTCACACACACACATAAAAAACAAACAAACAAACAACGGAGGAAGTAACTTCTCAACAAAATGAGGGGAAAGATTTACAGCCAGTCGGGGTCAAAGGTCATCTGGTTAGATGCTTTCTCAGAGTCGTCTCTGTTTGCTCCTTTCTTTCTGTTTAGGTGTCCCTTTGGCTCCCACCCCTCCCCCAGCATTCCTCGCTTTTGTTTATTCCATATAAATACAAGCGGACGGGACCACACTGGTTTTGTTGGTTAGTCCTTCACACATACACATGTACGCAAACACACAGACACCAGGCAGGCACACACACGGACACAAAGAGAGCTGTTGACAGAGCGTGGAGGGTTTGTTAACAAACTCAACCAATGCAAACATCTGACAGAATAACTTACAAGTAACAGCGGTGAATATTTGGTGGACTTCATAAAGACAGGAGGACTCTAGTTTAAATGGCTCTGTGCAATGATTGAGCATGAATCAGGCTGGTTACTGATTATAGTTGTAAGGTTTTAAATACATCTGAGGAGCTGAAGATGCTGACGACAGGTGCGTCTGTCTTCTCAAAAGGCAGAAAAGGCTGAATGAGAGGACATGACAGAGGAAAGCGGCAAAGAAAAAAGGGGAGGAGGTTACGTTTTAGGTGGGAGTGGGAAAACGAAGAGGATAACCAGAAGTAGGTTGAGAGACAGGGAGAAGAAAAACTGAGGGAATCAAGCCAAGAAGTGTCTCTGTGGCCGTGCCAGGTCTCTGGACTGGTCTGTTGTTAAGGAAACACACAGGAATGTGCAGTTTTCCAGTTTAAGGCAGTTTGATGAAGATCCAGGGTTCTATTTATGTGGGGGTGTAGAGACTGGTGCAGGAGATGCTGCGACATGTAGCATGAGCTCCATTCAGCTGTTCCTTATGGTTGGCTTTAAAGAGATCTGTGAGGTTCTGTGTAAAAGTTATGAAACATTGTTTTAATACATGCTTTGGGTAGCTCTTTGAACTTTCTTTCTGAGATAGACAAAGTTTAATCCTGACAAGGATTAAAGCTAATGGCTACTCTGACTAAGGCTAAGACCAAAGTAGACCGTTGTCTAAAAACTCTAATATCTAAAACTTCGTGATTGTTTGTACAAAAAACTGTTTTATAAACCTCTACATCAGTTTTGCATTACAACGCCCATTATTCATTATCTTCTGCTTGTTCAAGAGTCGGGATGTTAGGGCTGCATCCAAGGTTTTCTACAGGAAAGTCTGTGGTTATTTGCTTCCACAAATAAGAGGCAGCAGCAGCAAGCTGTAGCACTCCCTGAGCAGGCTGGGGCTCTAGCTGGAATCATACATTTACATAATACCCATACGTGTCAAGTTGTACAGATTGTCCGTAAGTTATAAGGACTGCACGTCATTTTTCAGGTAAACAGACGTATAGAGCAATCTTACGGATTTTTTTCAAATCTTACAAAATGTATCTAACACGTCAGAGCCTATAGGATGATTTAAAAAACAACAAGTAACACCAAATTACCATCTTTCAACTTGTTCTGCTGCTAGAAATAAGTTCTGGACTTTTTCCGCACTCCTTTCCTCCAGCTTTGCAGCAGGAGCTGTCATATCTGCAGCCGACAGACCGCCCCACGGGTGCGAGTTGTATCGATTTTTTGCAAAACTTACAGATTTCTAATGGTCTTTATACAGGTAAATGTCCAAAGGGGTTCACATTTATGAATACTGTTTTGGTGAACCACTATAAAGTATTATATATATATATGCCAAGAGTTGTTTTAGGACAATAAAATTCATTCTGTATTTATTTGTAGTGGCCTGATGTGTTCATTATAGCTTGTCTAAAAGGACCCACTTCCAAAGTGGATTAAAGTTGTTTAAAACAAAAAAAAATCATAGCAGTTCATGCAACTGTATGTTTTTGTACTGTGTATTACATGGTAAATCAAACAGGAATATGATGACATTTCTGCAGGAAGTGCCTCAGGCTGCTTCTGGAAGTGCTACAGCTAGCAGGATTATAAAACCAGTGTTTCCATGAAACATTATTCAGTTCAATTCAGTTTATCTATATAGTGCCAGGTCACAACATACGTCGTCTCATGGCACTGTACACAGATCCTGAGCAGCAAACTGGTGACAGCGGAGAGAAAAAACTCCCTTTTAACAGGAAGAAACCTGCAGCAGAACCAGAACTATAGGCTCAGGACAGGCAGCCATCTGCCTCGACCAGCTGGGTTTGTGGGGACAGGAATATATATGTTTTTTTTTAGCTTGACTTTGTTTTAAGATGGTAGAAATCAGCTACAGTCTCTGCTCACTCAGCCTGTCACTACTTGTTGAGTTTGCTGAAGGTGTTTCAGTCAAGGTTAAGGCTATGCTTCTTATTTTTCATGACGGGCAGTTCTAATGTGTCAGCAAACCAAAACATTTTGTTGGAAGACTTTGATAAAAGCCTTTTTTCTCTTGTTTCAACATGTCTCCGGCCCAGTGCACAAGGCATGGACTGTAAAGACATGGTCTGATGAGTTCAGTGTGGAAGAACTTGACTGGCCCACACAGTGACCTGACCTCAACCCCATCAAGGTCCTGTGGGATGAACTAGAATGTTCAACATTAGTACCTGACCTCATACATGCTTTATGGAATGCATGGACACAAATTACCACAGAAACACTCCAAAAACCGTAGCAGAAGACTGAAAGATGATGGAGCAGAAAAAAGGATCAACTTAAAGAGTAACCAACACCAAGATCCACAAATAAAAATGAAGTCTAAATTGTACCTTAAAGCCATATAGTACTATTTCTGTGCTAATTTTGGACATTTTTTGTGTAAATTAGCTAAAATCTACAAAATCACAGCCATTTTTCAAATTTGCCTTGGGTGTTGCTTTCATGGGGGTGGGGTTGGGGGTTTAGTTACAATTTAATACAGTCTGTTATTGTTGTGATGGTCAGGTGTGGACAAATGCTTCTGTTTATATAGTGTTCCCGTAGCAGGTAAGATATTTATATTTATTACTTTTATCTAAAAAAGTACTTTCGATATGGCTTAAATATACTTTTCTGTCTTTGGAGTGGAAAATGAGTGAAATGTATTTATATAAGGCTAGTACAGAATAGTTTGCATATTCAAACTTTTTTAGTTTCCAATGAAACCTGATGATGATCAATCCTGTTAGTCATGAAAGACATGATTATTTTAAATCAGAGGTTCTCAAACTGGGGACACCGTGCCTTATGTTGGGGGTCCTCAAAATTTTTCTATAAATTGTTTGTTTGTTTGTTTGTTTGTTTGTTTGTTTGTTTGTTTGTTTGTTTGTTTGTTTGTTTGTTTGTTTTTATGCATATGGGGAACAATGAACTAGTAAAACAAACACACTAAACCAGACCAATAATAATATTTCCATGACATTTAGGGGTTAAAATGACAGAATGGGATTTATGAGGGGGTTCCTGGAAATGTTTCACCCTTATAAGTAGGGGTGTATGGAAAATATCGATATACCAATATAAATCGATATTTTATTTTCCGATACAGTATCGATTTTCTAAAGCCCTGTATCGA
>JAUBOC010000103.1:20686299-20697338 GCA_032275365.1 Anablepsoides cearensis | reverse complement strand
GTCCCAATCAAAATTTTGAGAGATACAGGAGCCTTAGATTCTTTTGTTTTGGAGTCTGTGTTGCCATTTTCTCAACAGTCAGCCACTGGTGATCGATAGATAGATAGATAGATAGATAGATAGATAGATAGATAGATAGATAGAGATATATATATATATATATATACTTAATTTTGTACTAACTCTCTTATTTGCTTACTTACTTATATGCTTGCTTACTTACTTAGTTTTGAAAAACTATGTGACATTGCCATCATTGTACCTGCAAAGTGGGGGGAAATCCATGTAAATTAGGAACAATCTGTACCACTTGACATTTATGTAGATGCACCCTCAGTTATAACCTTTTGTTATTTTCCTATAAACATTTTGCAACCAAACATAATTGACTCCAAACAACAAATCTTGCTCAATCTGTTAGCTTTTATAGCATGTTCTGATGATAACTCTCAGCCACTACCACACTATATTTTAGCTCAGTTTTTGTAAAAAAGGGACTGAGTTTTAACCATCTTTATGTCTGCCCTTCAATGCAGAGAACAATAAAACATGAGCAGTGTTGACACGGTAGCATTTTCAAAGGCAGACATAAAGAAGTTCAAACTAAATTGTTTGGATGGAGTCAACATGACACATCAAAAGAGAAGCATGTGAAGTTGTTCAGCTAGCGTTTCATGTCTGAGCTGATGAAGTGTTTAAACACTAAAGAAAGGATGTGGTTTGAGAGCAGACTGGATCAAACCCACAAACAGACCTCACATCGTCCCCATCCTATTCTCTCCATCTTCAGTTACCTTGATTTGTTAGCTTTCACCCTGCAGGGAGAGATTAGCATCGTCTCCAATCACTGACTGCTTGTGAAAGTTCTGTTTTTAGACACCTCTTCCACAAACATCTCCCCTCTTTAATCTGCAGTGTTTTACTGTTCTGTTGCTTTTTGTTTAGTGTGTTTGTAGCTGATGTTTATACCGGCGGCTTCCTGTTGTGTTGTGGCTCTATCTCTAACTGCTCTCTGATTGGTCCAAATGACAAGCACTGCTCCATAATTACAGCAAAGACTGAATCACGACTTGGATGTTTACATCAGTGTCAATGAGCTTGAGTGCTCAAAACGTCTATTTTTGATTGGTTTACATTTTAAAATGAAGGTAAACAGCTTCTCTAATTTCTGTGAGGTTTTTTTCTGGATCTCAGCCGTAGAAGTGGACCAAACCACACCACACATGTCCTTTTTGTCCATTTCTGTCCCTGCTGACTCTTCTGTCATTACCTCAGTCTGTCAGGGCAGAGTGGTTAAAGTTCATGACCCCTTTTTTTCTCTGTGCCCTTTGAGGATTCCTCATCCTATTAATTTACACTCAGCTTTCAATGAATTCCTGGGGTTATCCCACCCCCCTCTGATCTCCAACACCTCCACAGAAGGGAGTCCACATGGGGGTCTTTTCTGGAAGCAGTAATCTTATAACAAAACAAGATGGGAATCCTTATTTTGTTAGCTGAAGATAACAGAAAATCTAAACTAGCAGAATTTATAGGAATAGCATGGAAGACTATTTGACTAAAAATGTTTATAAGTTCATTAAAAAAGCATCAGATAATAAAAGTCATGAATAAAACTGTAAAAAAATCAACAGTAACCTGGAGCTAACAGTGTTATTTATTGTCTCCAGAGCTCTCAGTTTAAGTCAGTGATCAGACCAGATGTCTATGGTGCATCTTGAAGTCTAACAAGACTAATGTAGTCTCAACTGTGATCTTGTGACTTTACAGGACAGTTCTGACTCGGTGTGTATTCCTGGGAAGGGCTACCACAGCCTCTTCACCTCCTGTGAGACAACTGGGTGAGATTAAAAAGACATGTACCTATAAAGCCATCAGAAAATGCTTTGCAGAGCAGCCCTGGTTCAACAGCTGAGGCATTCTTAATAATTCTCCAACCTACAGTGAAGTAAGTCACTAATATTTACACACTTCTCTCCAAATTGACAACATTTTATAGGTTTTTTAACCTGAGTTACTTGTTAGTTATTTAATAGAAGACAAAAATATTTCCTTTATTACCAATTTGGACTCTCTGAGATATAGGTTAGAGATGGACTTGGAGGAACCCATATCAGATTCAGTTTGGCAAAAGTTTATTCAAAATATTTATTCCTCCTCCGTATGTCTGAGGCATGAAATGGTTCAATTCAAGGTAGGACCCCGTCTACACTGGTCCAAAAGCATATTGCACAAGTTTAAAACGGACTTGGATCCAACATGAGAACATTGAAAACAATCTCTAGCCACATTTTTACATATATTATACTGGCAAAAGTATTGGCTTCCCGGTCCTGAGCTTAAGTAACATCGCATTCTTAATGATTGGGTTCAATACGACGTTGGTTCACTCTCTGCAGAGAGAACAGCTTCAACTCTTCTGAAGGCTGTCCACAAAGGTTTAGCAGTGTTTATGTTTTTTTACCATTCTTCCAGAAGCACATTTGTGAGGCTACATACTGATGTTGGACAGAAGGTCTGGCTCTCAGTCTCTGGTCTAAAGGTGTTCTATCAGGTTGAGGTCAGGACTCTGTTCAGGTCAGTCAAGTTCATCCACACCAGACTCTGACATCCATGTCTTTATGGACCTTGCTTTGTGCACTGGTGCAGTCATTTGGATGGGTGAGCAAATACTTTTGGCAATATAGTGTACATTCTGGACCTGTCCAAAGCTACACATATATTGGCAATCTATCTTTGACGCCTTTTCAGGAGTATTTGGACAAACTGTACATCCGTCACCACTCATCTCTCTCTTTGGAGTGGCTGCAGCGGATTCTTCCTTCAGCAAACATCACAGGACTATGTTAGCTTTTTGCTTCCAACAAACCAGGAGATTTTTTCTTTGTAGATGGAGGATCCACATCCTCCGGTATATGAACACTGGTTAAGAAAGGTTGTGTTACATTCATTTGGAGAAGATTAGATATACTAGCTGCATTTCCATTAAAAATGTGCGCAAAACTTTGTCGATATTTTGTTTGTCGTAAAAACACAGTTTCGCAATTGCTGTGTTTCCATTAAGAAAGAAATGCTTTTCAAATCACGCGTGAATACGCTTGTTCTCGCGATATTCACACAGTGGATGTAAACAATCTAGCATGTTGCTACCACAACACTAGTGATCAGGAGACGTCCGCGTCTTATCGAGGCTTTTGAGCGACAAGCCTCTTATACTTGGGAGCGGATATGTGGCATTTTTGGGAAATTGTAGTCGGTGAGTTTACTACTTTCTTTTACAACTTAAGCTATTTTACTACTACTTCCTGTTGTTTTTTTCTTTTCATCGTCTTTTCACCAGTGGAAACAGCCGGTTGTTGATCACGTGACTCCCGTGATGCGAAAAAATTGTTTCCATTGCAGTTTAGCGAAATACACCAATTTCGATACGGCTGAAAAACCACCTCATCCTAGCGCAAAAACATTTTGACGAGTTTCCATTGAGCAAATTTATTTTTAAAACTCTAATTTGCGCATTTTCATGGTCAATAGAAACACAATCAGAGGATCTGTTAAAAATATTTATATTTAGCAACCATTTAAATCTTATGTTAAAGACACTTCTGCAGATACATTTGTGCAACAATCAGAAATGGATTGCATTTTAAACACACAAATCTGAAACTTTGGTTGTTTTATAAGTACAAGACAGGTATGCATCGAGGTAATAGATCCGGTAGAGGTGTGTGGTGGTAGTGTTCTGTGGTACGTGTGTCTTTGTTATTGACTTTGATTAAAAGATATTTAATTTTGGGAAAATATATTTGTTCCTTCTGGTTTTAAAACATCAAAACCTCATCTTAACTTAGACGTAAATCATCAAGTCTACAGTAGTTTTACCTTTTAAATTCAATTCAATTTCAATTCAGTTTATTTACATAGCGCCAAGTCACAACATACGTTGTCTCAGGGCACTGTACATGAAAAAAGAACAATTTACAGAAGAAGCCAGCAGATTGTGTTGAATCTCTTCATCACAGTCTCCCATTCTGAGCAAACAGTGGAGAGGAAAAACTCCCTTTAGACAGGAAGAAACCTCCAGCAGAACCAGGCTCAGGACAGGCGGCCATCTGCCTCGACCGGCTGGGTTTGGGGGACAGGAAAGTGGTGCACCAAATAATCCATTCAATTCAGAATTGTGACTCATTTAAAAAGATTCTGAATCGATTTAAAATGTCCCAAAATCGATTAAAAAAAAAAATAAATACAGCAAATCCAATTGCTGTCAGCTTCCATTTTGTCACAAAGTGGGACGTCCTGACGTCACCTCGCAGATGGTTCTGGAAAGTATGCATGCACAGAAAGCACCAAAACAAAGGGGGAAACTACCAAAATGGAGAAAAGAGCGATTCAATGGTCGCGTCTTCATTGAAGGCAAGGATTTGGGCTCATTTTGGTTTTTACTGAATGACTGCGTGCAAGGTTTCCAAAATGAAGATGAAGCACTTTGGGAACATGACAAATGGGCTCACATTATCAGTTTTGTATGAAAAATTGATTTTGAATCAAGTCGTGACCCCAAAGATCTGAATCAAATCGAATCAAATCATGGTAGTAAAAGAATCCCACCCCTACTTGGTGACCCAGTAAAAGAGCACTGTGTATCAAAAGCCTGTTGTTATTTGCTTCAGGAGACGTTTCCTTTTCAATACTAGCAACAAACTGATGAAAGAGTTTAAGAAACAGCTCATAATTATACCTTGAGAAACACATTCTCCTAAAAAGTGCTCACCAATCACTCAGGTCAGGTCACTCAAAGATTTCTCACTGCTCTTTTGGAGATCTACGTTGGAGGACACCGTTGGTTACACAATCTCAGTGGTCTCTGCAAGGAAGTTTGGTTGGTGTTGGTCCTTCAAGTACTCAAGGATCCCCAGAGAGTTTCCACAGAATCAACATTTTGGGAAGTTGAAGACAGTTTGGGGATCTGAACATTTTTTTGGGTTGCTTAATGGTTGCCCAATAATCTCAATCCTGTAGACAGGAGCCATTAACAGTTGCGGTCAGTAAAGGGGTGGACATAGAGACTGTGTCTTAATTCACGAGCTGCATCCTCATGAGTATGTAGCCCACCTGGACCATGTCCTCCTCAGTCCGGGTAGACTATATGAAACTGCTGTGAAAGGAGACAGTCTAGCCTTCACTTGACATATGTTTGTGTGACCACGCGCTACCCCTTAAAATGCATTGGGACGTGTATTCACACGTCTTTTCACCATAAGTATAACTTCAAAGTTAAAACTTTACACATAATTAAATAATTAAAAAAATAATAACATTAAGAATTTGAGTTTAGCTCCAGTATCAGTATTTGTAGTCGCATTTTATTTAACATCATATTTCAACATAAAACCTAATTTTTTGGTCTGTGATGAATTTCCAAACTACGCTGACTTGGTAAAAAAAAATAAAACTCCACCGTTTTCGTTTCTCTGTTTAGTTTGCTGCATTGAATCCTGGGATATCCTCGGCCAGGAAGGATACTCGAATGCTTCGATCATTTTTGAGATTTTGAGGGCTGCATTCTTCAGCCACATGAGGAGGAGCCTTTGATTTGGGACATTACTCTGCGTGGAGCAGTGACGTATGCAGCCGACAAATGCTCACTCATGAGGATGCAGCCCATGAATTGAGACACAGCCAGTGTTTTATAGTCCAAGCAAATTAAGTCAAAGATGCATAGCTTGATTGTAAATCTCTGAGTTATTTTTCATAAAAAATGTATTTTTATACACACATTTTGGTTTTGTATGGTTTATTAAGGAAAGGCAAAACTTTAATATATCCTTTAGTTTGGATCGACGCAGGATAAATAATTTGAACCTGAGCATATCCAACTCTGGAACTGAGCCACCCGGTGGCTGAGCTGCAAGTCTCCCAGGGCCAAAAAAAATACAGAAACCACATTGAGGTCATGGTGAAGGAAAAAACTGCATTGAAATGAATACTTTATGAGGTATTTTTTTTAAGGAAATATTTTCAATCAGGGAAAACCTCACTTTGGCAAACATACAAATGGTTTCACACAATATTTTCCAAATGAATCAGGGCATTTTTTTCTAGTTTCTCCCAAACCTGATACTGTAGATTGAAGGGCCAGACCACCTTTTGTTTCATGTTTCACAAAACCCCCATAGCCCCTCACCACAGCTCCCTATTTCAAGGTTGCTCCCTGAATAGCCAGCAAACCATTTCCTGAAGTTTGGAGGCCACTGGATAAACGATGTTTTCATTCGACAACCTCGGGTCGCCACTATAAGGAGGGTCTTCAGAGGGAGCCTTTTGAAATTACAATACTGATGAAGCGTGAGAAATTACAAGCACTTAGATGTGATTTCATGAGCACTAGAGAGCAAGGGGACCACCCCAAGGCAGATCAGGCGAGAGGGAGCGGTGGCACTGAGTACACAAACACACACGACCCTGCAAGTGAACAACACACACATTCACAGAAATCCCATTTTAGTGCCAACAAGTCGATACCACAACAATGTCTTTATCCTGAAATGTGTTTCATGTGTGGGGGATTATTCTAATGTGATGGTAAGATAATAACAGTGACCTTACAGTTTAATATTCTGGTATCATATGAAAGGTATGAAGGAGGCAGAAGATGTTTTTTCCACTGCTTGTGTTATCTGATGGAAATCAGCGATGATGAGCAATGCCTGAGGGCCTTGGTTCCTCTCCGCCCTTCCTGGAAATGGGTTCTTGGTCAGGGTGGGTCTGGAAGGAAGCCCCTGATTTTTTTATTTTTTTATTTTATTTTTTGTCTGGTAAATCAGAGTTGTGTTGAACTGGTTTGTACTTGAGTGCTTCATAATGAGCTGCTCCAAAGTAGTTTCTTCCTGTTGAACTCATTCTCATAATTTACATTTTTTATTGTTATCTTCCTGCCACATTGCACTAAATAGTTTAATCTCACTTTTAATGTTTTAATCCAACTTCCCTCTAGTTTGTTACCCACACCACAGTGTTGGTCTTCACATTGATTGAAGCAATAATAGCCAAATGGATGTTGGACATTTTGAAGTGGAATTCTATATGGATATGTATTAATTAATTCATATGTTTTTATTAGTTTTTTGAACAGTTTCATTGAAAAAATAAACTTGAGATCAGACAGAAGTGATAACAGCTAGTCTGAGTGGGGCGCTGATGTTAAAACACAACTCCAGTATTAAACAACTCATAGTTCTTGTGATAAATCCTGTGTATTCCTATCAAGTTGGCAGGCTGTTATAATGCAGTTTATAGTTATTTACAAATGCATCCTGGGGATCATTTTCAGCAGGGATATCATGATATTTCTATAAAAAAAACATGTAAATTAAAACTGATCACAGTAAAATAAATTAAATTAGGTTTGAATAAACTGCTGGGACATTGTGAAGAATGGAGTTGCTTTAAGATGAGAAAATCTGCCATGAAAGTGAGTCTTTGAGGACTAACCGTTTGGTTCAAGTCAATTCAATTCAAAAATATTTTATTGATCCCAGAGGGATATTAGATGTTGTAGTAACTCATATAACTAAAGAGTTATTGTAGATGGTGATGACTGTGGGCAGGAAAGAACTTCTGTAGCAGTATCAGGTTTACAGGTGCTTTCAAAGTTGAGCAGCAGGGAACTAACAGACGCAGGAGACTAGCAAAAGGTAAGTGATCTTTATTTACAGTGGTTCTTTTCAGGAGTTCCAGATCTAAGAGGGGGAAAGCAGGGTTTTTGTGGAGATGAGGGTGGCAATTGAGAGGTAAGTGTTTGGTATTTTCCAGGAAGGTGAAGCCGGCAGTCCAGAGGATCGAGCAGGTTTTGAACCTGGAAGTAGCGAGGCAGACTGACAGGTACCTGAGTCCAGGTGAGTGAGCTTTTTTTCCAGGGTTTCTCTTCTCATGTAGCGAAGGAGGTCTAGAAGGTGAGCAACAGGTAAAATCATAGGGCATGTGATGCTCCAGCAACAACCTGATCTTCTGAACAGCCCTAAATACCCACAGAAACTCCTCGGGATCATCAGCTGCACTAAATCAGGAAAACACAACCTCTGGAAAAACAGGTACTATGCCCAAAACACAGAATCTTCCAAGTGGTTATCAAAGTCTAGTTTATTCAGATGCTATTATTTTAACTTTTACACGTTTTAATAATATTATATTCCTTCTCCTCGAGAGGGACTGGAGATTACTCTACTCTGGAGTTGCTCATGATGAGAGGCTTCGAGCTAGTGTGAGTTTATTTTTGGCCCCCCAACTTAGTGACTGTGTATTGGAGTAAACCCCAGTAGATAAGAGGGTAGCTTCCTGGCACCTTGGGGGGGATAGGCTCTGATGGTCATTTGTGCTTATGCACCAAATGATCGTTCGGAGTACCCAGCCTTCTTGAAGTCTTTTTTTGTTTTTGGTGGGGAGGGGGGGGAGGGTGCTGCAAGCTTCTCCAGCTGGGGTTTCCTTTATTCTGCTGGGGGACTTCAATGCCCATGTGGGTAACGACAGTGAGACCAGGATTGGTGTGATTGGGAGGAACACCCTCTCCGATCTGAACCCGAGCAGTGTTCTGTTGTTGGACTTCTGTGCTAGTCACAGTTTGTCCATCACAAACACCATGGTCGAAGATAAGAGTGTCCATAAGTGCACGTTGCACCAGGACACTCTAGGTTGTTGGTCTGATCTGTGGCCGCATGTTTCGTACACTCGGATGAAGAGAGAAGCTGAGCTGTCAACTGATCACCACCTGGTAGTGAGTTGGATCAGATGGTGGGGGAAGATGCCAGACAGACATGTTTGACCCAATGTGTGATGTTGTGAAGTGAGGGTTTGCTGGGAACGCCTGGCAGAAGAACCCCATCAGACAGATCTTCAACTCACAACTTAGCAAAAACTTCAACCACATCCCAGCCAAGGTGGGGAACTTTGAGTCCGAGTAGGCCATGTTCCGTGCCTCAATTGTTGAAGCATCTGCCTTGAGCTGAGGCTGCAAAGTTGTCAGTTCTTCTTGTGGTGGCCATCTTCGAACTTGGTGGTGAACACCCCGGGTAAAGGAGGCTGTCAAGCTGAATAAGGAGTCCTATGTGGCCTTGTTGGCTGGTAGGACTCTGGAGGCAGCTGAGGAGAATCAGCAGGCCAAGTGGGCCGCAGCCCTGGCTGCTGCTGAGACAAAAGTTTGAATGTGGGAGGAGTTCAGTGAGGTCTTGGACAAAGACTCTTGATCAGCTCAGAGGAAATTCTGGCAAACCATCCGGCGGCTGAGGCGAGGGAAGCAGCACTTTACTAACACTGCTCAGTAAAGATGGGGAGCTGTTAACCTCAACCAGTGATGTTGTCAAAAAGTGGAAGATATACCTCTCGGACCTTCTGATATGAAGCCCACCGGCACGTATTCTATGGAGGAAGCAGATTCTGAGGTCTTTGGGGTTGGTCCGTCAATAACTGGAGCTTAGGTCGCTGAGGTTGTTAAAAAGCTCCATGGTGGCAGGGCTCAAAGGGTGGATGAGATTTGCCCTGATTTCCTCAAGGCACTGGATGTTGTGGGGCTGTCCTGGTTGACAAGCCTTTGCAACATCGCGTGGACATCGGGGGCAGTGCCACTGGACTGGCAGACTGGAGTGGTGGTTCCCCTCTTTAAAAAGAGGTACCAGAAGGTGTGCTTCAATTACAGGGGCATCACTCTCCTTAGCCTCCCTGGTAAGGTCTTTTCAGGGGTACTGGAGAAGAGAGTCCGATCGATAGTCAAATTTCAGATTCAGGAGGAACAATGCAGGTTCCATCCTGGGCGTGGAACACTGGACCAACTCTTTACCCTCACTATTTTAGATTTTAAACTTTATCTTAAGCAGTGTTAGCAGCAACAAGCGTTGGCTAGCAGTGGCCATAGTTGATGTTTGTCGAAGGATGATGACATCATTCTAGTTTCTGATGCTAACGTCTGCTAACACTTCTAACAGGGCTAAAGATAATATTTAAAATCTAAATTCAAAATGTGCTCCTAAAAAATTATATAGGTGGTACCTGTAGTCCAGCAGTTTGAAGTGCAGCTCAGACACCAGCCATAATTGCAAGTTTGATGTTTTGTAGGGAAGCTTTAGCTACATTAGAGCGCTAGCGGTTGCTAATGTATCAGGATGATGACGTCAAAGGCTTTCCATTCCAAAATACCTAAATGCATACATGTCAAGTTGTATAAATTGTCTGTAATATACACAGATTTTCCATCATTTTGCAGATATATAAACATATAGAGCAAACTCACAGATTTTTTCAGGTTTTGCAGATTTTTCAAACTCTGTTTCAAATTTATTTAACATGTCTGAGTTTTTAAAAAATGTTAAAAAAGGAACAACAAATAACATCAGATAACCATCTTCCAACCTGCTCTGCTGCTAGAAATAAGTTCCCCATTTCTTCTTGTCTCCTTTCCTTCTACTTTGCAAAAATTACGGATTTTTGTGGCTCATTATACAAGGGGCGGGGTACACCCCTGTCCGGGGTGTACCCCACTCCTCGCACTGTGACCGCTGTATTTGGGCACCAGTGACCCACGCGACCCTAAAAGGAATAAGCGTGTACAGAAAATGGATGGATTATACAGGTAAACATCCGGAGGCAGTGGCGTGCACAGACATTTTGGAGGGCAGGTGCTCAAGTGGAAAAAAAAGGGCACTTGTCTGGTGCACAGAATCGTGGGCTGTCCTTGTAATGAGACATTTATTACAGACTCATCTTGTCATGTTGTGCATATTTATCTATTTTAAATCAGTAGCTTTTTCTGTCTGATTCAGATGTTTCATATTCAACACTCTACAGGTTGGTTTCTGTAACAAACTGCCAACAACAAAAAAGTAGACCTCAACTATGAGAGACAAAATGTGAAAAAAATGAAAAAATCATTTTGTCTGATTTTTAAAGAATTTATTTGCAAATAATGGTGGAAAGTAAGTATTTGGTCAATAACAAAAGTTCATCTCAATACTTTGTTGTATATCCTTTGTTGGCAATGACAGAGGTCAAAC
>JAUBOC010000103.1:20632309-20643024 GCA_032275365.1 Anablepsoides cearensis | reverse complement strand
CGATTATTAAATTAGTCGTCGATTATTTTAATAATCGATTAGTCGTCGATTAATCGACTAATCGTAGCAGCCCTAGTTTTAACTAGACATTAGGTAGTGCTCACAGCAGAGTAAATGGGGACAGTTGCTGATTTTCAGACATTTGTGGAGGTAAATGAGGTAGTAAGCCCAGGCTACAGGTCAGATAAAAGGTGGAGTTGGACGTCTGACCTTGCCCTCAGCTCTAAAATTAGCCAATCCCAGATGCTAAATTCTAAAATTAATCACTCCCAATGCTTCAAACCTCATATTAAGATGTCATGACCACGCTCGTTGTACGACTAACCCCTCCTACTGTCCAACCCTGCCCCGATCCATGGACCGCAGCCGGGGGAACTTGAAATGAAAAGCCTATATTTTCCAGTGATTTCATCTAAGAATGGGCCAATCTCTAGCCTGGCCCTTGTCTTCCTACACAGATCACCTGTAGAGAGTGACTCGAAGCCACTCCCCCATCATTTTTTCTCTTTATACGTAAACCTAATTGAGATATAGCCATTTTAAACTGGGATGACTGCAAAGGTTAATCAGATCCAATAATTATTTTCTGAAAGTTTCATTCAAAGCCATTCACTGATTCATGCGATAATTTGCTAACACACATACGCACACACGGACAAAACATTTTATATTAATATATTCTTATATATGGTGTGATTGCAGCAGTGCACAAAATGTGAATTATTTCCTTTTTCACATATATGACATTTTTGTATAAATAATTCTGAAGGTTTTAAGCCTAACTGGAATAAATCCTGTTAGTGTTTGCTTTCTGTGTATAATTCTCCTGTGAGACTGTGAGTGTTCTGACGTTTCAGTGGGGATAAGGTCCAGTTGGAGAGAGTGTGTAAGTTACAGTAGTCGTGTTGTCGAGTACGAGATACTTAGTATTAGACTTAAAGCTCTAAATCTTCTTATCTGCCCACCCGTTTCAGGAGCAAATCTTTTAGGTAGTGGCTAACAATGGGAAAAGAAGAGATGGGAAAGAAGATAAAACAGAACAATAAACTTTGTATTTAGACTCTATAAGGTGCTTTTAATTTGTCTGAACTTGTCTGTTCTTCCTCTTTGTTGTAGCCTATGATGAAGCCATCTCCCTGGGGCAGCCACCAAGGGAATGGCTGGGGCTCTGGCGGGATGTCTTGGGGTCGGGACCACCGCAGAGGGAACAGCATGGGCGTGCCAGGCTCCGTCAGTCATATCTCACCCCTGAAAAAGCCCTTTTCGAGCAACGTCATCGCTCCGCCCAAGTTCCCCCGCTCCGGTGGGTCGCTGGGGCCCAAGTCCTGGTTGGAGGAGAACATGTTTCGCACAGACAGCAACAGCAACACCGTGTTGCCTCTGCAGGTTTGTGTTTAGTTGGATCAACAGATGTACTGTCAGATGAGTTAATGCATGCATGTGTTTGCACAGGTAACAGGTAGGTTCTGTTTTACAGACCCATTTCTGATTAGAAGTGGACAATACATATGTAGGGCTGGGCCATATCTTATCATTCACGATACTACAGGTAGAAAAAAACTTGAAAATAAATTATAAATAAATTATATTATGATATGCTAATTTCATGGCCGATGTCATTTTGCCCATGTCGGTATAGAGAAACCTGATGTTTTCTATTGCGGTCTCGTTAAAGCCGCCCAATCTGATACAGGTTTAAACAGACTCTGCTTTTAGCAAAACAAACAAACCCCCACAGCTTTATCCATTCAGAGCAGAGCAGGGCGGGTCTTTCTGATGTTGATGAAGTAGTCTGCAGGATAAACACCGGTCAGCCTGCAGCTCCTGTCCTGAGTGAACAAACCCTGTCCGTCACACTTCGCTCCAGATGAAAATTTGTTTGCCCCAGTATAGAAAATATGAGTCTCCGCTTAGCGTTAGCCCACCCCCATCCCCCGCGCAAAAAAAAAAAACTAAACAAAAAATCCACTATGTACTTTTTGTAGTTTATCATACACATCTACAAATTTCATTCTCCACAATATAACCTGATTATATTTAGAACCATACTGTGACTGAACTGCTCTGTGATTCAATAAATGATCAAATATGAAGAATACATGGTATTAGATAATTGAGCTCTCTAAATAATATCAATTTTTGAAAGAAACTTATTTTAATAGAGAAATCTGTCCGTCTAACAAATAAAAGAAATGTATTTCGGTTATTTTGTGCAGTACAAAAGACATATTTGGTATATTTTTAAAATATATAATTATAGTACATACATGCACTGAAAAGATATGAAGATGGTTAAATATTTGTATGACTATATCGGATTCAAGTCTGGCCAAAAATGTTTTTTTTATAAATATATTAAAAACACTAAAATGACAAATATAAATTACAGAAAAGCTGTTCAAAACCTAACTCTTCTTTACAAAACCTTTGGTCCAAATGGTTTGGGTTGAAATTTTTGTATACTGCTTCATTAGAGAATACTAAACTGTTTACTTTGACTAAGAACATGAACACAATGTATAATGTTATGACTATACTATACCATGTACGTGTGTGTCTGTGGTGGGTGGTGGTGGTAAACGCTATAGTGCATTTATCGTTATCGAGGTAAACTGGTCAGTATATAGTGATATTGCTTTTCGGCCATATTGCCCAGCCCTAGTCACGTGGTTGTTCAGTGTTTGTTTTTACACACACCTTTCTTAGCCCCTGAGTCACACCGCGCTAAAGTCCTGGGAAACGCTGTATACGTCATCGCACAGTGTTTCTTCCCTCTGGAGTGTACAGTTCAAACTGATTAGTGGGGCATGAAAACAAAAACGCAGTCTCCTCTTAGTTTTCTCTGTAGATGTGTCACACAATGAGCAGTGTTGAAGATGAAAATGGAAACACAGTTTGGATGAGTTAAAAATGCAGCTTTATTTTGAAAATGAAAAAATATTCTATTAATGCATTTTAATTTGAAAATTGAGACACATTTGCTTCCATAATTTGGGCCCAGAACCAGAAAATCAAAAAAAGTCTTCGGACCAAACCAGTCCCTTTGGGACATAAGATGGCACTGATATGGAAGGCCCTTCCTGCCAAATACTTTGGTCTTAACACATGTTCCAAAATCTGATGGCATAACTGCTATAGTTTGTTTGTTATGTTAGTATAAGGCATGTTTTAACTAATCTGTCCCTTGAAAAGTACAGCCTGTACTGAGATGACCCTTATCACGAGTCACTCAGAACAGAGCGCACACTACTATTTAATTAGAGCTTATTCACAGTACATAAAAAAATACATATTTAAGCATTTTATTATAACAAATAGTTTAGACAGCTCAATAAAGAACAAGAATGTGTGTTGCATTTACGAATCAGTGTTAAACAGAATAAATTACAGCAATAAATGTATTTATGGAAGGTTTTGTTGAAATTCTAAATATTCTTTTACATTTAAAAAAATATACATCAACTAAACGTGAATCTAAAACAAACAACATCCAAGGTTAAATTTCATTTCACTCCTTCCACCTCCTCCTGTGTCCCACCCAGATGTTTGATGTTCTCAGGTGGTCGTTGAGGATTTTTCAGTGGCTCACTTGAAATGTAAGAATATGAGCTGCACTTAGGCCTGTCATGATAACAAATTTTACTGGACGATAAATTGTTTCAGAATTTTTTGCAATAAACAATATTTTTGGAGCCCAGTTTAAACTAATATAATGATATATCCCCCCTGTTTACAGTAGTTTACATTAACATTTACACAGTGTAAAATGAAAATACAACTGTCAGCAATCCCAAGGCATCGCCAGCTGTATGAAGTCAGAAAACTGAAGACGCTCCTCTGGCTAAATGTCTGTTCACAGGCTTTCATGCAGCAGAGGTTCGGAGACAATGCACCTGGCAAATACCTGACACCAGAGTTCACTCCTCTCTATGTTAAGAAGTAAAAAAGAGGGAGACATGAAGCAAACAAAAAAGCAGGCAAATAAAAATAATTGTCTTTATATTAATGTATCTTCCTCAATTTAATTTTTTTTATCATACGATTAATTGATTTATTGTTTATTGTGACAGGCCTAGCTGCACTACTTCATTTTTATCCTAAAAATAGTTTTACTCACAAAAAACTATTGAATCTGAAGCATTTGAAAGTGTTAAAATTGCATCGTTGTTGGTTTTACATAAAAGCACTGAAAACAGCAAAAAATTAAAAATAAATTAGCCTCAATAGCTTTCAACCAACACTAATGTCTAGTTTAGTGTACTCAGATGTGTTACTTTGGTACTCTTTATCTTCACTCTGAAGGATAGGGTTACTGTAAGTGTGTACGTATTTCATGTATTAAAAATCAGTAACAACTGATGGAATACACTGCCTGGCAAAAAGAGAATGCTCACACTTAAATTTTTCAGTGGACCACATTTAGCTGTGACTACGACACACATTCACTGTGGCACTGTTTGGATAAGCTTCCTAGACCTGACCACCTGCAGCAACCCCAGATCACAGCCCTGCCCCCACAGGCTGTACAGTAGGCATGATGGGTCCACTATACTTCCAGTTTTTAATAATACGTTGGATAGTTTTTAACCCAATTTTAGTAGTTTCTACAATCTCCTTAGATGTTTTCTCTGCTTCATGCCAATGATTTGACTCTTCTCAAACAGACTGACATCTTTTCCACGACCACAGGATGTGTCTTTCAATGGTTGTTGAAGAAATGAGAAGCAACTCATTGCACCAGTTGGGCTTAAACAACTTGTTGCTGGAAGATAATCACCCATGAAGTAGTTATCCAATAGGCCAGGCAGTATTCCATTGTTTTCCCTACCAGGGTGCTCCGCCCTGTCAAACCCCTACTTCACCTCCAGGTTGACAAGCAACCTGCCAGGGCCAGTAATGTAGGGGGAGCAATTTTTCAATTTTGTTGTAAAAAAAAACTCATTGGGTGTTGATTAGAAAATGGAATTCAGCTTTGGTTTCTCTTCACTTCCTGCACAGGTTTTATTTACAGAACACACATGTTAATGACAATACAATAAAACAAAGTTAATGAGCCAGACATAACGAGCAGCAGGTTTTAATACCGTCAGATGTTTGGATCTTTCAGCAAATTTAAAATATGATAGTTCAAGCAGATGTTTTGGCAGTGGTTCCTGGTGATTTTTTTGTGTTTGGTACAAACTAGGTTTTGTAATTTGTTATGTAGTTCATGTTATAGTCAACTATGAGTACAGTTGGTAAAATAAACATGTTTTGAGAGCACACTAAACTATTTAAAGCACTCTAAGTTTAAAAAAACTGAAAAAAAACACTTGCTGAAACTAAAAACTTCAAAATCTCTTTACTTCAAGTGATTTGCTGTGTTACTGTGGTGCATTTTTGAATTTAATTAATAGAATTCAAGTCAAAGACTATTGACATTGTATCCAAGGCTCATTCACATGATATCACCCCAAACATTTACTATGACTGTTGCCTTGAGCTCAAATTATTAGTGGGATCGGTGCCAAGAAGAACAGCGCTTCCATTCCAGGAAACAAGCTGTGACTCAATGAATTGGTTATTTCCATAAACAGTGCCAGACCCAGAATTTTTCAGATTCCAAGTCTTTTCCTTCCGTCGTCTTTGTTTAATGTTTGGCAACCATTGATAGCCCTGTATCTCAGTCATGTTTTTACCATCACAAAAATGTTAACTGAAGACAATAACACAAAGTCACTTCTACCTTCAGTTTTAAAATTAGATCTCTAGGATTTCTAAACAATGAAAGTCTCAGTGGATGTTAATAAAGATTAATTCCCTTATGCAGGTTTATAATTTCCAAGTAATTTACTGTCTTTTGAGCACAAATCTTCTGTATTTAGAGAAAACATAAGTTTATTACACAATAATAAGAAATTATATTTACTGAAACCAAAATGTTTTTTGATCCAAATGTCGGTTGTGTCTTCTGACGATATCTAAAATGTTTTTACCTGGAGTAAACAGAGGTTTCCTTTTCTGACTAAAAATTTTGAGGGCTCTAAGTCTGCCAGCAAACTGGGTGATAACCCTGCTATGATGTAAATATTAACTCGAATGTAAAAGGTCTTTGCAGAGTTTTGGTTAGTGCTTCAGTGGTGTATTAAGAACCCAGTGAATTCTCTATTAAACATAATGTGAAGAATTGTAAAAGGTTTTGAGGAATATTCTCGTAGTGAGGTGGTGGTGGTATATGATCGTGGTGGCAGCTGTAGCGTGGTATCTATGAGTAGGGTTGCCCACATTGACATGGTTTGGTCTGTGGGATTACAGAAACAGACTCGTACGGATCTGATACCCCTGAGGTAACGTCATCCTAGTGTAATACATACTGTAGCTGCATCCTGACGTGGCCTGAATGAAATGAGCCAGTGTGAGGCCCTGGGTATGGTGCAGTAGTGAGCATAAGAACATGCTGAGATTTAGAGCATATAGAGAGCAGGACCTTATTTGGCGTGTATAAGAACATGACAGTGCCACGATTGCCTTCACACTAAAGGCTTTCCAAATTTACAGCAATCCAGCGTTGATGTAAGGAGGAGAACTTAATGAGAATCCTCATCCATTGGAAAGTTAATCGCTGTGCTGCAAAGACTTATGGACTTTGCTTCTATTTGTATTCTTCCCAGCATGAAGAAGAATTTTTTTATGGGGCTGAAAAAAAAACACGTTATAGTTAATGTGTTAGATCAGGGGTGTCAAACTTATTTTCACCGAGGGCCACATGAGCATTATTGTGGCCCTCGAAGGGCCAATTGTAGTTAACTTTGACATTTCATGTTTAACTTCAACTTCAACAGTGTTTTAACACATCCTCTTTTAAACACTGAAAAGTACTACATGTACGACAGACTAGATGTGAAATAAATAATATAAAAATACTAATAAAGTAAAGCTAAGAGTTCTACTCACTGATGTTGTAGTGAGTAGCTGCCATCTTAAATAATGAACTCTCCAACTTTCTGACAGTGAATTCCCACTGGATGATCAACATTCATTATGGGAGATGTTAGTTTATGGTCACTGCTGACTTTAAAGTAGCTTATTTTAGGTCATTACTGTGCTATCCAACTATTGCTCAGTTACTTAAAGCCAGCAGCTCAGGGGCAGGACAATTATTATTATGTTTCACCTTTTAAATTTGTTTATTTTGTTGCCTTTAATCATAAATTTAAAGTTTACCATTGATATAAGAAACAAATTGGGGGCCTTGAGTTTGACACGTATTTTAAATAGTGAAATCCTTTATTCTAACTAGGCACATGCCAAATTACATCATGACAGTATGTAATCATGCAGCATAAATACCTTTTCAAAAAGCCATTGTTTAATTTATATTTTTTATGCACATTGTTCCTCCTCTGACTTTAACCTGTATAGATATTTTGAATTTAACTTTGAGTTTGCTTCACTCAGTAAAAAAATCCACACCAAAGACATGCTAATGCTAGTTCAAATTAGCAGCTTAGCTATGATGCATCTATTGACCAATAAAATATATACAAATACCCAGATAAATCTGAGTTTTCAGTTCTGATGCTATGGAACTCACATACAGAGAATTTAATTTTTTTTTTATTCTTTTGCATTTACTTGGCTGGTTAGCAGTCAAGTAGCCTGGCCCTTCCAGTTCCACTCATCTCTAGTTTCCCTTCCCTGCTCCATCTGGGATTTCTCCCAAAGACAAGGACTTCTCCGGTAGAATTTCAACCGGGTCAATCAGCAAACAGAAAGAGGAGTTGTGAACGACGATGGAGATTTTTGTTTACTCTGCCTGTAGTTTAGCAGTGACAGTGGAGGAAGTAAATGAAGCCAGTTCAGGTTGACAAGGCTTCCAAATTTAATTAAATTTGTCTCTCAAAGCTGCATCATCATTTACAACCATCTCGTTCAGCTCAGTACTTCTCTTTTCCCAGTAGGGGGTGGTTGTTTACAACACACATAATTTACAGTTAGCTTCTTAGCTTAGCTTACACAGTGGAGCTGGTGCACTACGTCACGACCAAATGTTAGCATGTGGGTAAAAACAGATCCAGTCATTTTAAACTTCAACACTTCTCAAGAAAGCATTTCTCAATAGCTGAGAGTCCAGACCCTCTTTATGAAGCAAAACGTAGGACAAGGAGCTGGTTTTTACCAGACTAGCAGTCAAGCAGAAAGTTGATAGATTTTGATCCTGAGACAATATATCAGTGCTTTCACACTAAATGCTAAATATACTTCATTTATCCTGTTCAGGCTCAATGAAGCTCTAAGTTTACTCTGAATTTAGTTTCCATTGCTTCAGACTATAAGAGATAAATGTGTCTGCTCAGATCTTTATTAGAGTCTGAATTTGAACCAACATTTCTAAAATCTTGTACCACTTTCTTTGTTGATAGGCTTTTTATTTTTCACCTTTTTACTAGGGTTGGGCAATATTAGCAAAAAAAATTATTCACGAATCACGATTAATTGTGGTATTTAGCCGATAATGCTTAATTTGACCTGGGGTCCCCGCACACCCTTATGCTCTTCATAAAAATCAGTTCCAAATTGTGTCAAAATTACAGACTTCAGGCTATACATCAATGTTTAGATTGTGTTGATAGATAAATAAATTACAGAACTTTTTTTATATTTGTCATATTTGAAGCAGAGAGGAGCACTGAGCAGATTGACTGGAGAAATCTCCAGTCAATCTGCCTTAATCGTCAAGTACCAAAAAGTAATCGATTAATGTTTTTCTGACGATTAATTGCACACGTTACGATTATGCCCAACCCTACTTTTTACAGGGTTTAACATGAAGTATTTGTAAGTTTAAAATGACATTCATCCCCCTTGATCTAAAACAGTTATAAATTTTCTATTGTCTATAGTATTTTCACTGTGTTGGTCCCCAGGAAGAATAGTCACTAATGGGGTACCATAAATAAAACTTAACTGTTATTAAAAATTTCAGACAAAATTAAGATCACATTTTATTCAGAATAAACATGTAAATAACCTTTGATTTTAATCTCAGGTCCTGCTGATCTTTATTTCCATCCTCTCTTTGTCTTCCTCAGGAATCGGTTGCATAGGCCCCTCACATGCGCACTTCCTTGCCTCTAAACCGAATAAATACGGAAGGAATGTTAATCTGAAAGTGAAGCTCTCGCACACTTAAATCTCTTACATGTTAAGCCAAATAGCTGTACTTCAGAGGCTTTATTACTCATAAGCCTAATCACAAAAGTGTGTTAGAAACGTGGGGATTAAAACAATTATTGTTTGTTTTATCAGACAAATCTGAAACTTTTCTTTTCCTTTTTTTCAGGACCGCTCCAGAATGTACGACAGCCTGAACATGCACTCTTTGGAGAGCTCTCTGATCGACATCATGCGAGTGGAGCAGGATCCGATGAAAGGTAATATGGCCTTTCAGTCTCCGTCTGTGGGGTCAGAGAAAGGTGATCCCGTTCGGGGAGGTGACCAACACGAAGCACAGTGACTCCGTGCAAGGACCTGCTCCCTGAGCCACCTTGTTTTTCTCACACAAGCTTATTTTCTCCCCGCTGAGTACTTAATGCTCGCGCCACCGGCTGCACATTTACCTGACCTGAAAGCTATGATCCTGTTGCTGCTTAACGTGCACAGCACACAGATCTGGGTAAAGGGAGAACAAGCACAGGAGGAAGTGAGACGTTATTCCTCAGGATGAGTTATTTGATAAAGCTAAGTTATCTTTACATTGGTGAATTAGATATACGCTGTAATTAGTCTCGAGCTTCATTTTGAATAATTTCTTCTGGCTTGGCAGTGGCAGGCAGAGAATGTACTGTAGTATGACACTATCCTGGCCTCCTGCGCTCAGCTGCTGAACATCAGAGGAGCAGTGTCAAATGACTGCATCCTCCTCTCCTTCTGTCAGCTGCCTGCAGCTCGTTTACAGCCTCCTAAACCTTAAACACTCTCACTTTACAACACTGAAGAACCAGGGAAAAACTGCACTGCTTCATAGTTTGGGTCGTGCATCTTCTTCTCTTTTTTCCCTGCTTGAACAGAGGGAGAAGACATGGGTCAGTGTGCACAGCAAAGAGCGGAGGCAGAGGGTGAGGGGGTTGGGGTTTCAGTCTAATTTTGGATCTGATCACACTTCCACACACTGTGTACAACAGCCAAGACAGGATGAGAGGGAGAGAGTTCGCAGGGCTCTGACTAGCCACTTATAGCTCTTTCCTGCTGACATAATGCAGAGTTCTGGATAAATTTGGATTCTTTTCAAATGTAAACCAATTATGAAACCTATGGGAAGAAATGTGTGTCAATAGAAACTGAATTTTCATGGCTCAGATTGAATCTGTATTTGCATAATTTGAAGTTGAATGCATTGGTTTGAAAATGAATTTCACTAAAATGAAACTGAATTTAATGAACTGAAACTGAATTTTGTATTAAAAACTGAGTTTGATTACTTTCACTTTCAGTTCTATAATTCATTTTCAGATTTTTGTGTCACACATTCGGGTCTATGAGAAAGCCAGAGTAATCAAGCACAGATCCACAGATTTACGTTTCCCATCAGTGAAACTTCCTTTCTGTTCACTCTAAAGGAAGCAGTAATCAGCATTACCAGATAAGATAATTATTATGTATTAGGGATGTTAACAATTAATCGACTTTAGATTAATTGTCGATTAATGATTCATTAGATTAAAGTTTATTCCATT